>JACDJE010000231.1:330457-612538 GCA_016647715.1 Pavo muticus
GTACTGCTGCTGCTGCTGCTGCTGCTCTGCGGAAGGTGGTGCTGCCGCCGCCGCTGCCGCCGTCTCGCGCCGCCAGCCCCGCCCCGCCCCGCGCGTCAGCCCCGCCACGTGACCGCCCCGCGCCATGGCAACCGGCCGACTCCGCGCCACCCCCGCCACCCCTCCCCTCCACCACACAGCGCCGCGGCCCTCGTGCCCAGGTGGCGGCAGCGCGTGTGGAGGTAACGGCACAGAGCCGGCCTGATGTGTAATAAACAATGCGTAAATATTAAACGGTACAACACGTCAGAAATCATGCACTCCCAGCCATATAAACAAAAGAAAAAAGAAATAGCATAAGGAAGTGTGAGTTCACCGATGGCATTCCTGTCCCCAAATGTGAGGACGCCCAGGCTCTGCCTGCAGCCACACTGATCACACCACACGACCCTCACACTGCACTTCCAGGCTCCTCAGGCTTACACTGAGGGAAGCGACAATGCCCTGACCATCCTGCTTGGGTCAGAAAGGAGGGGGCAGAGCCTGGCAGTGCAGGAGCCAGGCCTACCAGCACTGACATTCACACACCGCTCATCTCCCACCCCCCGGTTAGAAGTGTTCCTCACGCCCCAGCCCTGCCCCTCCTGCATGTGCCAGGCATTCACCATCTACACACTTCCTTCCTCAGCCAGTGATGCCCTCTGACATCTGAAGCCAAAGAAAGGAGGGACAGCCACCTCCTCAGAGGCAGGCGTGGGCCTTGCCATGCTGAACCTCCCCACATGCCACAGTCACAGAGCAAAACTCACACCTCCACCATGCTACTGACAAACAGACCAGCAAGCTGCTCACAACTCATCTCCCCTGCCCTGAAAACTGTGAGGTCAGCTATGGGCATGATGTCTAAACAGCTCTCTATGGCCTCAAGGCTGCTGGATGTGAGAGAGCAACACTTTCAAATTAGTTTCATTAGATTAGTATATCAGGGTTTTTTTTTCCTTTACGAAAAAAGCGGTCCTACAGGATTTTAACCAATCCTTATAGAATCACAGAATCATTAAAGTTGGAAAAGACCACTAAGATACCCCAGTCCAACCATCAGCCATCCCTACCATGCCCACTGACCACATCCCTCATCGCCACATCCACATGGTTCATGAACACCTCCAGGGATGGTGACTGCACCACCTCCCTGGGCAGCCTGTGCCACTGCCTCACCGCTCTTTCTGAGAATAATTTTTTCCTAACATCCAACCTGAATCTCCCTTGAAACCTTACCTAACCTTTCAGGCTAAATGACACTGCTGAAAGCTGGGCTTACATGGTTATGTTCACAATATAGATTTTAGATTCACAGAGAAACCATGAGTGCAGTCAATGCCTCTACACTGACACTCAGTTGAGAACTGACATGGGCTTAAATCAGCATCACATAATAACACACATGCTCAGAGCAATCTAACAGAAGTCACATCAGCCAGCCAGTTTGCCATAGCCCTCTGAACACTGAGGCTGGAGGTGTTATTTATTGCGTCTGCCAGGTTTTCCAATACTCCAAAAAGAAAAAATGATGTTTCCAGTAACCAACCTCAGGCCCTTTGCAGATGACATACTTCATTGAAAAATGCTCAATTCATCTGGCAACAGTAAACCCGCTGGAGAAAGTTTCCTTTGAATCTGTTTAAAAACAAGCAGCACAATATATCTTGCAGAGAGTGCCAGTAAGTGTCTTAGTAACACTGATGAGCAGGGAGAAGCCAGAAATGCTACGTGGTGACAGAACGTAAAAATAATCTATAGCAGGCCTACAGCTGCCAGACATAACCCTACCTGCTCTGCCAGGCAGCCAGCTATAAAACACTGTTACCCTAATTTGTAAAAATATTTTTACTTCTTCACCAGTTACAGAGAACAGAATCTTCTTTATTGAAGCCTCCCAAACCATTTCAAACATGTACTGGCAGAGCTACAGCAGAGAAGCGCAGGTGAGGACAGCGTGGCAGCCTCCCTTTCGACCCCTCATTGCCTTTGCATTAGGATTTAAGCACAAAGAACACATAGCGCCTCAGTGAAGCGCCTTACCTTTACCAAGGCTGAGCCAGGCACAGGCAGAAGCTGCTTGTTGCAGGGCTTCAGACAACACATGCTGCTTTGGTTAATCTAGCACACCTGGAGAGCACAGGGCACAGCATTGACCTCTGCATGGTCAGGGCATGCGTGGCATTCCCTCTGCTTTACACCTCCATTTCCAAGCACTGTGTGGCCCATCAATACAGCTCTTATCTTTATGTGCAGGAAGCCACCACATTGTCTTTCTGCTTTCATCAATCTGAGGACAGATTTGAGACATAACTCCAGTAACACAGAATGAGAAACAGGAACCTGCCAATATTACCAGGTGACTGCATCCTTGCTGGCTGCACAGCTTTTGGATGCAGTGGGCATATGAGCAGAAATGCAGCTCAAAGATCAAAATGTCAGAGCAGTGTTTGTTTAGAAAAAATACATCTGTGATAAATTGAAAGTACTGAAATCTAGTACTCATATCTGGCAAGTCAACTGAGCAAATCAAGAAGAGCCAAGAAGCCAATTAATGCACAGTGGCGATGACAAAGCTTGATGCAACAGATCTTCAAGCATCAAGAACAACAGCAGCAGTGGTGGGAAGGGACATATGGAGGTCACCCAGCCCAGCCTCCTGCTCAGAAAAGGATCGCCACTGCCACCATGAGCTCAGGGCATGTGTGGCTTTCTTCAGCCAAATCCTGAAGCTCTCTGTTCTGCCTTCCCAGCATCACATTAACCTGTATTTCCCCATCTCCTACCTGAGTTTGGCTGCAAAGAGATCCCAGTTTCACCAGAGAGCCTCAGCTGAGCTACAGACAGGAAGAAGCACCACTCTACATTAGTACATGTGTTTCAATACTTCAATTTCCACCGTGGTAAAACGGGCAGAGTGGAAATCCAACAGCCCTGAACATCATTCTCCAAAATTCTGCTTGCTCCTCTCTCTTCAGAGCTTTCATTTCCAGTTCCTTTTTATTTGCTGTAGTAAAACGGCTATGCAGATGGCTACACAGCACAGTTTATAATGCCTGAGACAGAAATCCTCTGAAAGCCCATAGCAGGGGCAGGAAGGCCTCAGGTATGCTCAAGCCAAAATTCTGTACTATCTAGCTGATGCGGAAATAAATTATGAGTATTTTAACACTGATAAGAAGTGACCAATGCACAGCCTCTGAAAACAGAGTGGATGGCCACACTAGAGACTTCAGCTAACATATTTGGCAGAAGATTAAAAGAACACCAGTTGTAGTGAGCTTTATATGACACAGCCAAATTGCAAATTACAATTAATGACTGCAGAAATTCTCCACTGCTTGGATAACTTCTTTCTGTGGTGGAAGGGGGGAGATGGAGGGGAGATCAAGAAGAATGCCAATGAGCATCCCTCATCTCTGACATCTTCTGTTCTTGCTCAAATTAGCAAAGGAGTCCCTGCGTGATATTACTCCTTGCACTGCTCTCCTCAGCTACAGCTTCAAACCACAGCAAACACCATTCAGCGTGATTATTTTGGCCAACATGCTACCCTTCTCAGAGGAGTTTCATGAACACTTCTGTCACAAGTGCAGTTTTTTCACTGGGAAAGAATGAGAAAACTCCAGGCTAACAGTTGGAAGGTAGCGAAGCCTTTCAGAAAGCAGCAATCCCAACCAATGTAGTCTACTTTTCTAATTCAACTATCATTTCTCATACTCCTACTTTATCAGAACAAAGATTAACAGACTTTGCAAAACAAAGGGTTTACACTCTGTTAAAGCAAAATCAAAGTTATTTTTAGCATTCAAGTGTGTGTGTTCATCAGAAACAGGTTACACATGAAGGATCTGGCCAACAGTGTTCAGATTTGAAAATAAGTGAATAAAGTAAAGTAGAAAAAGGTTGGAAAGAGGTAGAAAAGTTACCCTGAAGGCTTGGACACATCTTGTCCAAGGAAGCCCCAGTTCATCAAGGTACACAGACATACTTCATTCCCAGTAGGTGTATTTTCAGTAAAATGGATAAAATCATGAGTGCACTGTGACGGAATCAGCCTAATATCTGATAGTATACACCTTGAGTAATAGTTTAATTAGCAATCTAAAAACAGAAGCCTTAGGAAATCCCAATTTGCATGTTATCTAATGGAAGTGGAGATGCGATATCTGCAACTGCACACCTGTTAGGGAGCACTGGTTTGTGCCAGCCTAAATTAGTGCATGGTTCCAACCTGTAACGATAACTATTACACAGAAACATCCATAGGGGAATTAGCAACAGCAGTGTTAACTAGCACAGACAATGCATATCAGATGCGATGTGGTGTATGATATGTTTCAGGCTAACCTGGTCCGTGCAGAAGAGCTCACACTTCCTGTTTCACTGACATATCATCCAACAGCCTCACTGATTAACCCAAAGGAAAGCTCCCGCTGTGACGTAAAATCACTTAAAATGATAATTTTAAGCCGGAACTGTACGGTTTTCTTTGTATACATGGCACCAAACCAACTCTCCCATCCCATTACTTCATTCGATGCTGTATGTTTCAGGGCACGCTGCATTTAAATTAACCATACCAAAGAGCAAACAATAATGGTTTGGCAGGACAAAGAAAGACTGCATGAATTTTATTAAAACAGCTACTTATCACTCCAGACATCCTGTAGATAAAGAATGAGCTTCCCACCCTTGGGGATCATACTGTTGCCACTTTAAGCAAAGTCTTGATTATTTGTCTTCCCTGGAGAGAGACAGAAAGAGAAAGAAAGAGAGGGCTGTCCCAATTAGACAATGTGCATGGACCACATCCCTATGAGGTAATTCAAGCCTATTTTTAAATATATGGACATATTTATATTTCAGAGGTCATATTTCACATTTTAAAGTGTTCTGTGCCTGGGAGGAAGAGTGAGAGAAAAGTTCAGGTCTTTGTCAGCTAGGCATTCCTGAAAATTCAGCCATAAGCTGCAAATCCAATCTGGCCATTAGTGTATGAATTCCTCACTAAAGAGGGAAGTCTTGAAGAGCCACAGCCTGTGGGCATTTCTCTTTAGAAAGGTAGCAGCTAGCTACCTTTTGTAGTTGCTGTAGAAAGCAAATAGAAATCAGAGGATTATTTCAAGATTCAAAAACTGTCTAAAAAAAAAAACCCCAGGATTTTCTTTTGTTGTTGCTGTTCACAGAAATAGGATTTCAAAAACTGTTGAACAGAACAGATATTGTGAATCAAATCATATATTTTCACGTTATTCAAATTGTTAGATTAAAATTAATAACTAGGTTTAACGGACACTTGCTAAACTCAGCACTTCCAGGGTTTAGCTACATCTGTCTGCTTTTTAGAAAAACAACTCCTATTTAGTAAAAAAAAAAAAAAAAAAAGCATTCAATACACATCAAAGGTTTCCACATTTAAAGCACTAGTAGTTCACACTGAATGGGAAACATTTTTTACCCGACACTTCCTACATAACAAAAAGCAATGACAGCAGGAAACGTTCAGTGAATGATGGTTACAAAAAGGAGAAATTTCTACTTCCCTTTACTTCAGACCAAATCAATATTTGAATTCTTTAGTCTATGTTTAGCATGTACTGGGTTATCACAAGCTTTCAGGCACATTTTGGGGAGTCACTTCATTTGAAAACCTATAAACGTCAGCAGTGATCAATAAATGCTTGAAGTAACAACTCCTCCGTCTCACTCTGTCTTTAATACTGATTAAAAAGAATAAAGGGAGGGGCCTGACTCACTCCTTGTGCATGCACATTTACATGGAAGTACTTGGCTGGAGCTGTTCTAGGATTACAGTAGCCAGCTCCATTTATATGGAGATATTAACTTGTTTTTTTAACTTGTTTTGACAGAGTTCAGATGTTAAGACTATTAAGTATGAAGAATCAAACCAAAAGCATTGGAACTGTTCAGGTGATGCGTTACCAAACTTTATCAGAGAATGACAAAACCTTAAATAAATGAATGTGAGATTAGAGTTTTAGTCGTGAAGGATTTTGAATACTGAAGTTTCCATGTAGTATAACTTGTTAATATATAAAATGATCAGAGCTTCAGACATTTGTATACTATGTAAAAACAATCCATCGAGTTATGACTGGCAAAAGAATTGAAGGCTTCAGAAATATAAGAGTAGAAGAGGAATCTAGCATATTTTTTCTAAAGTGTTTTCAGCTGTCAAGGAATCTTCTTGGCTTTCCTGGAATTCAAGATAAGTGGCTGGAAAAATGAAGGGTGAAATAAAAAAAACAACATACAGAAATGGAAAATCTAACTCTCTGACAGTCGTTCTTATGCTCAACACAGAATATAATAGCAATATACTTTGAAGACACTTCAGTCTAATGAAATGTTTCATAAAAGCAATGTTGGGACATAAGGGAGGACAAAGGCTTTGTAATGCTATCTGTCAAGGGGTACAGGTTTCTAGCATGAGAAACTGATATGCCTGAGGCCCTGCACTACAGCAATACCTTATTGGTAGGTGATGATTTTGAGCACTACCTGTTACACTACACTGCTGAAAACTTGACCTGACATTGATAATATATACCAGGAATTCAAGAACAGCTATTAACGATAAATGATTCTCTGCTCATACTGTGCAGTAAGAGATTTGATGTTGACAGTTATTTGATCTGTGCATGTTCTCCAAGTAACTAAATGCCCCACATGAATGCTCAGTACCTCTATATAACATAAGGAGAAGTTTAAAAGCTTTGCAATGATTATCAGTCAAGACCTACTTACAGCACTGCCCTTTGTCCAGTACCAGCATTAGAGTTACTGAATGTGTGAAGCTTGCACGGGATTATAGCCATCACAAGGAAAATTATATTTGCCAAAGTTTACCAAGCTGTCCAAGACACCACTGCTAAAGGGGAAGAGAGAAGCCCGGCACAAGAAAGCAATGGTTCAAGCAGACAGTCGATCGAGTATTTTGACACCTATTACTGAATCAAAAATGCTTCAACCAGCCAACTAGAAGGGCAGAACCATTACAAACCAACATCTGAAGGGGTTACTTTGCCCCAGGAAACAGTTAATTAGGTGTCTGTCCTCCCACACACTGCAAAATGCCAACATAAACATTATTACATACTTTAGGTAATGGGAAAGAAATACGGAGTGCTTTCATGCCTGCTTCGGATCAAAACCATACTGCTAAATCATTCAGTAGCGTGTGACCATTCAGCAACTGCAGAGCCCAAGAACCCAGTGCCTTGCTGCAAAATACAAGGTTTACTCATGTTCTTACAGCATGCTACAAGAAGTTCTCTTACGGAGCATGTATTAAGTGCCCATCAAATTAGCAAATGCCAAGAAATTACACAAAAAGAGCTGGGTTTTTTTTGTTTTTGTTTGCATTTCAGCCTTCTCTCAATAACTGCTTTTTATCTCATACATTTATGGCATTTTACAAAATCTAGTTTCTGCCAGATTTCCTCATTTTGCAAGTACAGAAGCAGGCCCTGCTGTTACAACCAGCTTCCTCAAAACACTGTCACTTGTCTGCACAAATTTCCCCTGCCTTGCCCTCGTGGCAGGTGCTGGGTCACACTCCCTTCTTTCAGGGTTTGCTTTCTGGTCCATGTGTCCTTTTAGCTATGTTTGCCCTTTCTAACTGGCTCTGCAGCTAAGCAAACCCACCCCTTTTCCCCATTGCTATAATGAGATGAGTGGCTCCTCCTTTCATCTCGAGATTTCTTCCCCATCTGGGGTTTCCCATTGTTCCTTCTCCTATTCTTTTCCACCCTTCTTTTGTCAAGCATCACCCTTTGTAGTGCTCTGGCAGTTTCCACTTTCCTTCATCAGCCACCTGCAGAGAACCTGGGTCACACCGGTTTCCTTCCCCCAGACAAAGCCCCCAGTGTGCCTATTGTCCAGCTAACACTGTCATTACTAGTAACGCCTCATTTCATCTACAGGGCGAGAAGAATGCGCTACAGAAGTAAGAGCTAAGGTGCATGCACATTCACACGCAGCCACCTCAAGCCGTGACACCTGTATTTATGACTCCCATCGCCTCCACAGCTCCTCACTCTAGGTGAGACATCACCTCTTAACACATCGCAGCTGGAACCCTTGGGGGCAGCTCCCAAACACCAGGTTGCAAGGGTTTATTCGCAATCACCAACTCTCAGAGAAACTGAGGAGAGTTGCTTCTTTGGGAGCAAGAAGTCACTCTTCTAAATACAATTATTGCTCCCTTACACAAGTGTATTACTAAACTTGAACGAGTGATAGTTTCCTCATCTACTGACAAAAGTTAGATTTTTTTTTCCCAACAGTAAATGTTTATTGCCACCTTACAGTTTACTCAGTCTTTATCAATAAGATAGTCGTCAAACGAAGAGGAAAAAAATTCATAGATAATTTTAACCATAACGTTACACTGAAGCTAGTGCTCTGAATAAAAACAAAACAAAAAACAAAACAACAAAGATCTGCAAACTGTGCCAGGAAACTTATCTCACAGACAGACATTTCCTAAGTGGATTTTTGGAACTTGGCATATCAGACCAAGTTTCCATGAATACTTTGAGCCCGTTATTAGCCTGATGCTGCAAGTGCTTTATTTAGATACAGCATACTACCAGCACTTTCTGGAATTCTGAAATTCAGAACCAGCAAAAAAAAAGTCCTTGCCTGTTTGTTAAGGGGCAAAGCGAGTTGGAAGAAAGCTACTATTGGGCTGCTGTAGTGGAAGGTGGATCTGTTCACAGAAACATACAAAATACCGGGGCCTGGGAGGTTAAAATAATGTTTGTGAGCTTCTGCGCCACAGTGCATTTTCTTTTATAAAATCAAATGAATAATACCACAACCAGCAATACATATTTGCGGATCAAATGCGATACCAGCTGAAATACCTCTGTGACTTGTTTATTTGAAAGTAGGGGACAGATAAAACAAATCTCGGGTTCCTATTCAAAAATAGAGGGAGTACTATTAGAAATGTACACATCTCCGTTTGGAACAGACAAGAGCATACAGAAAGTGCATGATCTTAGTGAAAAGATAAACAGCTGGATTGACTGGCTTCCATTAACCAGTGACCCACTTGTCAAACATAAGCTTTCGATTTAGAATGATTACACGAAGCCGCTTATATTAGACAAAAAAGATTTGAGTTATGAAATCAGATCAAGTCTGAAAACACTTGAATGCAATCAATAGTGTTCTTCTATAAAGACACAAGGTGGGAACCAGTTATTGTTTTTAAAATGTCCAACGTAATGTAACAGTATTTTCTACAGTCCTATTCACAGTTTGTTTATCCCGTGCAGCCCACTCAGGTCATTAGCGATGAGCCAAATCCAGACCTCGCGTAAGAGGATGAAGCTGATGGAAGCCACTTCATAAAGCTCAGCTTGAGGGCACCACTGCTTTCCTCATACTGCGGATATTTATTCACAGAAAGCTCAGACTGGCACTCCCCACACTGGCACTGTGACGCTCAGCCAGCCTAACTGCTCACAGCAGATCTCTAATAGAGCTGTACGGGTGGTGGTGGCAGGTCTCCAGCTGAGGTTTTGGAGGCTGAACCACATGGCCCTTGTGTAGGCTCCTGCCTCTGCAGGCCTCCCTTCTGCTCCTGCACCACACTGAAGCACGAACAAATGCTCGAGAAGATACTGACAATCACAAAAATTGGGCTAGGGTGTAAACTCTGAGTTAATAGCAGTGGAAACACAATGAGGGCAGAAAATTACTAGGTCCTAAGAAACTGAAAACCCCTAATTTTACTACCTTGTAACACAGCAGCAGAGAATACAGCAGCAGCTGTTCCACACCCTACTTCTGGCTAACCAAGTCTCCAGGAAGGCTGAAGGTGACATTATTATAAGCGAAGTTTTTAACCTAGGGATAACTCCTAGAATTAAATACGCCTTGCATCCACCTGACCTCATGAGCATGCTGCACATTGCTGGCAGCTCACGCTTTACTGTGACTTTCATACAGGGTGATTTTCTGGAAGCCACAGGTCGTGGGGCAACTTACTGACATCAGAGTTTAAGAAGCCAGCAAATAAAGCCTAAGTTTCCATCCACAGTGATTGTAAAGAAATACTGGAAAATGCTGAAACTTGAATTAAAAAACAACAACAAAAAAGAACAAGCCAACAAGCAACACAACAACCAATTACCACGAAAACAAAAAAACAACAAGAAAACTACCCATAATCCAACCCAACCATTAAACCCAAAAATCCCCACCAAAATTCCCTCCTCAATAGAAGAATTTTCATATAGCTTTTCCAAGCCTTTCTTTGGGCTCCTGGCAGACACTGTGCTCTTCAGGGACCTGTCCAGAGGTCAGAGTGCTTCCCACTGGATTTTTCTCAGTCTGGGGAGGCCCTGAACACCCCAGCGCCTGCTGCTTAGGTTGCTACTTCGGTAGCATCAAAGAGAAGGCCACGTGTCACCCACCACATCACAGGACATGTGCACTTCATGCAGAATGAGGGACAGGCAGGAACATGGCCACAGCACTCGGCTTCACACCTCCCAGCACATCTGCAATAGCCCACAGGTTTTAGAAGCAGGTCCTCTGTTGCCTTAACTGAACCAGTCTGTCAGCAGACGCAGGATAACTGCACAGAGGCAGCAGAGGTCTGCTCACATTTGCAAGACTATATTTATAAAATCCAGACACTGCTCTAAAAAATGAAACAGCTATTTTACAGCATCTGGATGCGCTACGAATACTTCATATTTGACATATCTGATGAGATTTTGTGTTTTTGTTTTTCATAAAGGTCCTATCAAACAAACAAACAAGTGCTTGCTGCTAGAATAAAACCTGAATCATGCTGGAGTTGCTCTGTATCAATTATTCACCAATTTATAAATGAACCATCATTGATAGGCGAAACACATCATTGATAGGCAACAACAACAACCACAAATAGAGGTATCATTCTTTTATTTTTGTTGTATATTGTCATGATTTTGACAGCCTTGGCACAAAGTAGCAACATTCTATAACCTCCAAACAATCATACTGTGTATAAATGAAAAAGGATGCCTCTGTAACATTTTGAGCACAAAAGGTACCAGTGGCATGAAAACAGTGTAATATCCTCATTACAGTAGAAAATGAGTTTTCTGTTTAATAAAAACTCCAACCACAAGCCTCTGTGTTATTGTGATTTTATGTCAGTGCTGTTGTCAGCTTCTGCATTTGAAAGGATCTCATTATTAAGTTTTAACAAACCCACGCGTTATCTTTTAGAAAAGCTAAGTTATATTCCTGATGAATCACCACTTTGCTGAGCTCCTGTGGGATAATTTTTGGTACTGGATGCTGAAAAAATAAATATCACCCCGAAGTTCATAATATTTTCAGACAATACCATAAATGGCTATTCAAGCTAACTAATTCCTAAGTTAAGAAGGGAACAAGGACTGGTGCATACAAAGCCATACACAAACATTCCATTTAAGTTAACGTCTCTCCATTAGGTTCAGAATTTAGGTCTCCCGTTTTCTCATGTTGGATCAAAACAACACATAAAGCAGCTGTGTCCTATGCAGAACTGACTCCCAGACAGATGTCCTCCACTGCATTTTGGGGGACCTGACATTGTTTCCACAGGATGAAAAGGCTTTCAAAGCTCTCCGCTCAGCCCAGAAGTTCAAATATTTCATACATCTGAATTCTTTTGGCTGAAAGTTCAAAGCAGCCCTTAGGGAAGTCAGGTCTTCTGTGGTAGGAATTAAGGGGACCAGTCTGGGGAAACAAGCAGAGTTCCCACCGAGAGGGAAACAGAGCTCACTTATCTAGAAGCAGCATTTACTCTGCACCAGTGCTGGTGCTGGCACGTAGGGAGAATGAAGTGAGAGGGAACGTGCCTTTATTCTTCTCAGTTTACGTAACTCAATGCAGCCTTTGCATGAAGGACCAGGGAGTATTTGTTTCTGCACAGGGGAGGAATGAGAAAAGATCATGCATGCCTTTTTGCTCAGGTATCCCCCTGAACAAATCACAGATCAGTAGTTCAATGTAAGTTATACATGGATGTGTGTTTATATATAAATAAAATTTGCTTTCTCTTCTCCTATCCTCAATCCTACCACAAAATTTCTGAACTCATGTGAGAGCTATAAAGTTCTTGGATGCTCCAACATTCATTCCTTATGTTATTCTCCACATAACTTAACTCGAGCAAAAAGTATGCTCCTTTGCCAGCCTCAAAAGCACCAGAACATGATTGGAAGGTTTCCTGAGTGACAACTAGCATGTAACAGTATGTTACATGGATTTACTTTTTGCAGTTCTAAGCTCAGCTAACTCTCTAGCAATATAATTAAAGGCTGGTAGGCAGATTTTTTATTTTGACATAATAAGCCCTAAGGACTAAAAGATTTGGAGAGAAAGGGCTACACAGTGAGCAGCAACTCATGGATAATATACTGGAGAGCCCTCTGTTGCTTCAAGAGTAGGGTTACTGATTCTACTGATGCATGTTTCAGATAAGTTCCTAATTGCACAGATAGTACTGAGCACCAAATGAACATTTAGATGACCAACTACATCCTATCTCAGTGTTCATAGTTCTCTTCAATTTTCCCGTAGCTCCAAAATACTTGTGAGAATGCAGTATAACAACAGCAATGAAGCTGTACCTCAGCAGTACCCCCTCTCCCTGCAGGAGTAGAAGAACTAGATGAAATTTGCCACAGATGAGTACAGGGCACTGCCCCACAGCACTTCCACCTGCCACATGCAAAGGAGCATGTCCACATTACATTTTCCTGGCTCTTGGTATCACATTCCTCCTGTTGTTCATCCTTGCTTCATTCTTGATGCTTACAAGCCTCTTTCAGCTCCGGATTATACACTGCTCTTTTCCTGAGGATTTCTCGGTGCTCAAGTGTATCCATACCAGTTAACACAGGCAATTCTTATATTTCCCATAGAGTTTACCCTGAATAATTGCTTATCACAGAATCACAGAATGGCCCAGGTTGGAAGGGACCTCAAGGATCATGAATCTCCAAACTCCCCACCACAGGCAGGGCCACCAACCTCCACATGTAATACTAGACCAGGCTGCCCAGGGCCCCATCCAACCTGGCCTTGAACACCCATTCTAGCCTGTTCCAGCACCTTACCACTCTCATAGTAAAGAACTTCTCCCTGACATCCAACCTAAACCTTCCCTCCCTCAAAACCATTTCCCCTTGTCCTGCTGTTATCTCCCCTTTCAAAGAGTTGACTCCCCTCCTGTTTATAGGCTCCCTTTACATACTGAAAGGCTGCAATGAGGTCACCCCGCAGCCTTCTTTTCTCCAGGCTGAACAAGCCCAGCTCCCCCAGCCTGTCTTTGTAGGGGAGGTGCTCCAGCCCTCTGATCATCTTTGTGGCCCTCCTCTGGACCCTCTCCAACAGCTCCCTGTCTTTCTCGTACTGGGGGCTCCAGACCTGGACACAGTACTCCAGATGGGGCCTCACAAGAGCAGAGTAGAGAGGGACAATCACCTCCCTGTCCCTGCTGGCCACCCCTATTCTGATGGAAGACTTATGTCTATTATAAATCAGGATAAATTTTGCAAACTTTTTTATTCCAGGCACTAAATAACTTGGAGCAAATCCCTAGTTTCACTGTGAAACGACGCTTTAAAATAGCTCAGACACAAAACTCTTACTTTCAACTTAACTACAAAGCATGAACAAAAGTACCACCACAAAGTGCAATGTCTCCTACCCCCATCCAAAGTTAGGCTTGTAACAGCTTTTCAAGCACTAGCAGAAACAAGGTGGTCTATTTTAAAATGAAAGTGCTTCATTATACAGCCTCAGGATCGTTTCAGCGCTATACATATTTTCAGCACTAGCTATGAATAACCACAACCCCCTGCCCTGTACTGCAAACCATTAATGTTGCCAAGAGAAAAGGCACACATAGTACACACCACAGCACAAAGTGCAGTGCCAGTGGCCCATTTATTCCAATAGGAATTGTATTACTGGGCATCCCGCGCTGCATTTTGACAACAGTTATCATTTCTTGCGTAGTAGCAGAGATGCACAGCAAGGATAGAAAGGGAGCAAGTGATAGCAGCTGGAAGGAGCACAGATCTGCTGGAGGAGCATCCTTTCTAAACATTGCCACCTTGTGGGCCTTGCATTTCCCTGTAACGTTCATCCCTTCACTCTTCGCAGGTGACTCACTGAAAGGGTTTCAGAGAAATCAAGTTGGAGGCTGGAGAGTTTAAGTTAGCATCCAGCTTGGATGGGATGCGGTCTAAACTCACATATTTGGGAATTAAAAAAAAGGGACAGCACTTTACAGATTCCATCTGGTGTAAATTACTAACCCTGTACAGCAGCATTTGGTGTGCATTTCATGTTAAAGGAAGCACTAATAGTGTACAGAAGTGCTAACATTAAAAAAAAAAGCCAGCAAATGAAAATAAGAATATGATTTTCTCAGTGTTCTCAGTAGTAATCGTAGTTTTCCCCTTTTATTCCTTTCTGCCAGCATCTCCTTCTGACACCAGCCAAAAAGACAAGCTACTTCCAAAATGCTTGTGGCACCTAGTTTAGCTTCCATCATTTCTGTTGCATGAATGAATAACTCTTAGTGACTTGAATCTTTTAATTACATGCTCAAATACATTGCAAAAGAATATTACTAACTACTGGTATCAAACCTACTTAGCTACTGCATTAAAAATGCAAATCAAGTGCAAATTCTTGAATATTTTATCAATCACAAACACAATAACAAACACATACAAAGAAACAGTACTTACTTTGAGCATCCAAACACTTTCCCTGTTTGCTGGCTTGAACTATTCCTTGCAGCAATTTGGTACTGGAAAGAAAGCATGAAAACATTTAGTTCAACAAGCAAATAGGAAATAAATAGATACATCACTGAACGGTCTTTGTCTGTATGGGTTGGGCAGTGATGTAATAGCCGTATTCTAAAAATGAAGCAAGAGGAGAAGTCCCCCATTACAATAACCTAATTCAGCTTTGTACACAATAGTTCAGTGTCTAACACATCTGCACAACAATCAGATGTCCCTCTGATATAGTAGCAAGTCTATGAGCTCCCTTGTGCAGGGCTACATCCAGAGTTTATTCATAATTGTTGAGCACATCGCTGATTCTTCATCTGACCATGCTTCTGCTGAGCATAGGCAATCAGTTATGACCATTGTGTCATGCAACCAGGGCCTTGCTACGCTTGTCTAAACAGATTTACAGAGGGAAAAAAAAACCCTACCATTGAGAAACATGAACCAATACCCAGGAAAACCTGTGGTTTTGCTAATACAAAACTAAAAAACACTGGCAATCCTTAGGATTTTTTTTACTTACCAATGAAGCCATGATGCTGCCCAATTGCAGCAGATACATTCATTTGGCACAATTTCCTACAACTTCCAGATTTGTCCTCACACCCATTCTTTCAAGTGCTACATCACAGGCTATAGGAACACAAGCAGGAGCAACCATATATGGTTTTCTTATATGGTTTTCTGTTTGTGTTATGAATTGCGTACTAGGGTTACGTGGCTAGATTTCTTAATTCACCTTCTCAGTCAGCAGGAAATATCATTCCTAGCAGGTAAATAATGGTTTACTCAGGGTGAGGCTCTGGTTATTGCTTATTTTGCATTCATGGCCAACTAGTTGAGACACACCAGCAGGAATGGTTATTCCGAAGGCATCCACCTCTGCAGAACAGCATGAAGCTGTATTAAACAGATCCCAGTGGTGCTTGGACTGAATCGCGACTGAATGATGCAAGAACCCTCCAGCAGGTGAATTTACATTCATCCTAAACTCTATTTTAAGAGGAGGAAAACAAAAAACAAGTCTCTCTCCAATACATTATTATCTGGGAAAGGTAAACAGACCTCTAAACACAGCTTGTCTGTCTAGAGGGCTGGATCCCAGCTCCAGGAGCTGTGAGTCATTCTGGCAGAGAACTTAGGAATCCTGCTAGCAGACTGGAAAGCTGAAGCTACCTTAAAGCCAAACCAGAATAGGAATTAGCTATTAAACATGTTATTGTTTCATTTCTTTGAATCACTCCAAGCCTCTTAAGCTTTGCTTTTCAATGTACTCTTTTTTCCTCCATTTGTTTAATGTGGAAAGTGATTCCAGCACAGCTGACAAACCTCAGGCATCCTACTGGCATAGGAACAGCAAATCTGACATGGTATGTTAGCTTTTACTCAAGTAGACCCTCTGAACTGAAGCTGGGATCTAAAAGCACTGCTCTGACAACTTGTAAGGATGGGACACTCCTAAGACAATGTATAAGAGAAGTGATCTTGCATCAGAAGGTGCTGAGCAGAACTCCTAGAGGGCAAAAGCAGTGGAGAAGCATGGTGATTCCCTTGGAAATGCAGTAGACAATCTGATCATGGAACAACTTCTCAGCTACGTTTTCTGAACAGAGTGCTGTTTATCAAAGTCAGGTAACTATTTCATTGTCTTCAGTAAGCAGACCTCAATTTGAGAGTTCTTTTCTTAATGACATCACGCTGAACTTCACCCATAAACAACATAATCATAAAAAAAAGGAGGGGGAAAAAAAAGAAAAAAGTCATCATAACAAGAGGTTACTGATGCCTGAAAACTGATGATCTACACGCAGGTCAAACCAAGGTTGTACACCCCAGCAGCACCTCCCAACTTCTACCTGCATGCAGGTACTCACTTGAGCCACAGGTGATGAGCAGCATGGTGGCTTTGGCCAGGTGAGATAATTGGCATTCATTTGCCGCTGTGTGCAGCAGCACTCCCAGGCCTCCACCTGCTCCACAAGTCATGCCAACACCTCAACCTGTACTTCTAGCTTGAGATGCCAGAGCAACATCCAGGCAAGGGAGTGGTAGGAAACACCGGGTCATTAAGGTAAAATTTAATTTATGTGGACAAAGGAATGCAGAAGAGGTCCTAGTTACCGAATGTGAGGGAGCTAACTATGGGGTGCTGGAGTTCTCTTTATAATGTTAGAAGAATAAAGGCATGCAGTGAAGACAAGGGAGAGGCAAGGATGCCATCTCTTTCCCTCCTCTACACGCCAGGCCACACTGTTCGTAGTTGCAGACTCAGGCATCATAGCACTGCTGTGCATGAAGCAGTGAGCACAATTCAGCCCCTTAATACTCCCCAACACACACAGGCCGTTCTGACATTAAAATAGGTGCCCACCTCCTAAATAGTTAACCTATCAAAAACATCAAAAACAGAGAGAAGTCATTCCTTCTACACTGGTAAACATGGGGAAAAGGCCAAGAAGTAAAAAGGGAGAGAATAAATATCTAGAGGATCTCAAATTTGTGAGTCCAAGCCCAGCCAAAGGCTGTTGGACTGGCGGGCCACAGGCTTCCAGGAAGGAGATTAGAAAGAACTTTGTGGGGCCCCTCACTTCACCAGCTGTATCCACAGCCGTATACCCTATGTCTGTGTCTTTCTCAGATGTACTTGAGTTCCACAACATGCTCTTTGTGATAGCGTGTGCTGGTGGTGGCCTTGGACAGATTCCACAGACCTTTACTCTTAGGTGTTTGTTGGATCTCAGGACAGTCAATTGATTCAACAGGACCACTGCTCTCCAGGGCTTATCTGCTTACCTCAGGAAGCTTTTGCAAGCTCTCTCTCAGTGCATGCTTTTCCCCTCTGTGAACTTGTTTTCTGGTAGCTATTGCTATGTCCACAAACATAATCACCTACTGAACCCATTCACACAAGTCAACTCAGAATGTGTTTCTGTAACAAAATCCCTTCAAACACTATAAAAACTTAACAAAACAAGGAATGACCAAGAGGGATTTGAGAAAGGAGGCCAAAAGCCAAGATACTAAGCCAAAAATAAGATGGTTAAAAAAAAAAAGTGATCTCCAAAAACCAAGGCACAACATTTTTTAGATGCACTTCACATACTCACAGTAAGAGAAGGAGTAGCCATAGCTGTAAGCTGAAAGGATCAACAAGGAAAAGTTAGAATAGAAGGGTTTTTAAAGTGCTTTAAGCCAAATGCCTTCTATCACATTTTACTATATTTGTTCAAGACTTTGTCTGAGGGAGTCGTACTTCCCCTGTGGCCGCACAGCCCTGTGTCCTGCCCCTGTGTCTCAGTGACTGGATGCTCTCTGCTACTCTGCACAGATATTTTTTCATCCTTCCGGTGATGACTGGGAAAGTGATGTTGCATGAAAACAATTTGTAATATAGGCAAACAGTCACCTATTATTGCTTCAGATATCCTCAGCATTTACAGAAAACAACTTCAAAACCAACTTATTTTTAGCAGCTGAAAGAATTCAAGCAAACCCATTGTGGCTGCTATCCAGGCATTTACTGACTAGAGAATAGTTTGACAACATTCAGAAATGGCTAAACTCAGATTTTAACTTAGAAAATAGTGTATATCACTATTTACATATACTTTCCTGATCAATAAAAATGAACTGAAATATTAATTTTAAGACATCCTGTGTCAAAGGAAAGAATTCCTGAGTTTTTATGATCTATACATGAATAAAAAGCATCAAAAAATAAAAATAAAATAATAAAACAAGACCCATATATTTAGCGGTTGGATGGATTACTCAATTTAATGCTAATTACCAGCCCAACCCTATGTTGTCCCTTTGTTCATGGGTGAATCCTCTGCACTTGCCCATGGGTTCCTGTGAAATCAGATTCTTGCACAAAGACACAGATTCAAAGCAAATAAATTAACAGAGTTGAGGTTAGTACCATTCACAACTCCAAAACCATGAGAAATGCTCAGTTTTGGCTCAGAGCACTCAACAAGGAAGGCAGCTACAGAAGACACGAGATGCCGCTGCTGAGCGCCCGTCCAAGCTTCCCACCTCTTTTACTGTTGCCATTTCTAATAGGGCTTCATTCCAGCAGTTCTACTTCTCAGTCACTGCTCTGATTTCAAGTCACATACTGGCATGAAAGAGGTCTAGAGACTTCCTTTAGAACTCAGCTCCCTCCCTCTGATTTACAATGCAACCAATCTTTTTGCTTGTTTACATATAAAGTAAATCCAAGCACATCCCTTTTAACAACTTAGTAGCAAAGAACATGCATCATTTCTCCAGAAGACTCCTTTCACCCTACTTTACTCCCCAGAGAGCAGTAATCATCTCCTGTTTCTGTTGTCTTCTCCCCTCCATCCTGGAAGCTGAAGTTTCCCAGACGCAGATGTCTTAGAGACAACACTGGGTTCAAAGCTGCGGCCAGCTACAGCAGAACACCCACTTTTTGCAGCAGCCCACCTGCCCTCCTCCCATCATTAACTCCTCTGCCTTCCTGCCCATGAAACTGAAGATGCAATAACCATCTTCCAACTTAAAAGGGATGTAGCAGAGGTCAGCTCACGTGATTTTGGTTAAAGTTTGGCACTTTTTTTTTTTTTTTTTTGGCACAACAAGCAATGCCAAGCAAGTGCATCAAGCAGTAGGTGGCAGACTTAATAGGAAGAATACAAAGTGTGTCCTTCTTTGTACTTAGCAGCAGGCTGCCACATCATACTTAGCTCTGTTTCAGCCCAAAAAAGATTTTCCTCTACTTCTTTTGGAGAAAACTATCTTATTTCAATTATCGGAGACACGTTTTTTGTTAAAACTTTACTTCAGATTCACTGATGCCTGCATTTCAACTTCTATCGTGGTAGTTGAAAGTCTGTTCTACTTGCATTGTCAGTGCCTACACCTGTTGGCTCCTACAACCAGCACGACCATTGGTTTTGGTAAGCACCTGCTTGCATTCTGCACAGCTGGCTGCAGTTTGCTATTGACGCATTTCTGTGTGCACTAAATATGCTTTTTGATTTTGTTTCTGGTAGAGATTATACCATGTTCTTGGTTTAAGAATGGCTGGGGTTTATCAGTTTTATGCGTTGTTTCATACACTAAAATCACAACACACTAAAATAAAGTCCAGGGAAAAGCATTAAGTTATACATTTAGAGGTAAAACAAAACAAAACACTGTGCCTAAGTTCTGATTTGAGATGTATTTTCCAAAGTTCTTATATATAGCAAAAACTGAAGTTAAACATGAGGAGGCTTAACAACATAATATGTTGAAATGCCCAGGCTGACGCGCTTTGAAAACATGCATGCAGAACTAGCATGCTGGGAAGTGTCTGAAGATGACTCTTATGGACATGTCATACAGGCATTTACAGCAAACTGGGTGACTTGCAGAAATGTGCAAAGGGTGTATAAAATTACCAGCTTCAGAAGCAGCAAAATATTTAGAATAACAAGATGGTTTAAGAGCTTTAAAAGATATTTAAAGCAAGGCATTATCTTGCATTTAAGTGTTACCTCACACTGTAACCCTTTCACTTCTAAATGTACCCCCCAAAAAATGCAAGTGGCTTGGTAGGGGATAGGAGTAGATGGGCTGAATTCTGCTTTCTTGTGACATTAGTTTTTAGGATCTCTGCAGCAAGCGAAGGAAAATAAGCATATCAGAGAGTATTCAGCTCTAACCAGATAGGTGTCCCCACAGAGGGGGATAAAGCTCCTACCAGTCTTCTGTTCCAGAACACCACTCTGCTGCTGGCATGTCCATCTGACAGAGTAGCAACCTCTGCTGAGATGAGGAATTCGGTATCTTTCTTCAAAAAGTGAAAATAATCTCCACAACAGTACAGGATTCGCTACCTGTGTCTATTTCATCACAGGAAAGAACCAAGCATGGCCTGGAAAGCAAGCGCGCAGATGCTTGTACCTGAGAGGGAAACAACTCTGTCGGACAGTACAGATTGCATGCCAGCCAGCTGGAGAGGAAAAACCAAACAAAACTGGGGGCTCTCTGGGCTGGGTTTGCAGATCCAGAGCAGTGATCGTTATCCTATAATCAGTACTTGCGAAAGCAGCATACCTGAGTCCTGGGCAACCACAAACCAGAGGCAGACAAGCTGGAGCCCAGCCCACTACACCCAGGTGATGTAGGGGCTGGAGAACATGATGCAGGTGAGGCTGAGGGACCTGGGCTTGCCCAGCCTGATGGAGAGAAGGTTCAGGGTGTGGGATGATGTGGGATTTGCTTGCAATAAATTACAGATGTACACACTTGTAAAAGCAGTCAGGCCATAGTTTGTGGAATTCTCCCTGTGAATCCCAGATTAGATAAGGTACATAAGAGCCATTTTTCCATAGATATGCAAGGGGATTAGTGTCCCTGAGTGCCAAACTTTGCTCGAAGGACTGTGCTCACAGCCAGGCAGCCATGAAACTCCTTGGAGACCCATGTTTTAAGCCTTCTCCAAGCTACTCATGGGCAGATCCTCACCAGTTTCTCATGTTTTGAGTCAGTCCTCCGTCCTCATCTACAAGCAGAAGATTGGCACACCATCCCTTCAAACCCTTCCACAAATACTGTCAATGAAAGCAGTCACTGATTGCTGTGTGCAGCACAAGTAACATGATCTGAGCATGCTGATAGGACTGGACCTCTTCGGAAGTCAGAGAAACACTATTTGGTATCTAACCCACGCATCACAGTGGTGAGTGCTGAGCTTCTCAGCCCTCCCAGGTGGCAGTAGCTTTGATCACTCTAAGGAGCAGAACTTCACTGATGAGTGCAGGTGCCTGATATTCTCAGTAAGATCATTTACAAGTGCAGGCTTCTGATCTGATTAGCGAGTGGAGGCAACCTCACATCCTGCCTGCAAACTGGTAAAGCTAAAATGCATGGAAAATTGAGGGCACTTGCATTACGATAATGACACCATACAAGTAATTAGTATAGATGAAATTGCAAGACGTGTATATTTGACACGGGAAGCACGAATGATGGTGACAGCTTGTTATCTCATTTAGTCTATGATATTATACACAGTTTAAGCAAGTCACATGGAAGGGGGTTCACAAGGCTGGGTGCCAGGCTTCAGCCTTTCAAGTTAGCATTGCTTTGTTTTGAAAGGGCCAGTTTGTATTTAAATTTCAAATCAGAAGTTTCTGGGCTGCATTTGTGAGCTGTAGTATTTCCTCCAAGAGGCTACAGTACAAAACTCACAGGAATTTTTATTCTTCTTTATTTGTTCTGCTGACAAGCACCACAGAACAAAGTGGACTGGCACATTAACTTGAAGACACGTGCATCATTTCTGCTCATTAGATAAAAGCTGACTGGGAGATTTCCAAGTTGTTCTACCATATCAGATTGAATTTGAGCTTCCATGGTATTTTGGCTCTGGAAAGTCTTTTCCTTCAGCGCGCTGCATACAAGTATTGGTCTGGAGGAGCACTAAACTCCTTTTAGTAGCATACACAATGTAAGTGTGGATACTTCTCATACTGCCTTTCCCAGACACTCATTGTTTTCTGTTTGCTGTCCAAACTAAGGAAGAAAAGCCACCACTTAACCAGAGAAACAGATACTTTGGACGGATTCACCATTTACATACCCACTATTTATCTTATAGCTGACAGAACTTCCACACTGGCTGGTTTTTCACACCTAGAAGGTGAAATCTTTTAGCTTGGATGGAAAAACAAAATACTGGCAGTTGTTCCTCGTCACTCCTGTTGAGTGTGTGGAAAACTTTATAATAAAGAGTATGTATATATCTGACTCAGTCTTACTCGGAAATCCACCTCTCTCTCAACACTGTTTTCAATAGTGCTGTCCTGGTCTCAAGTATCACTTGGAGGCTGCAGTAGGCTGCACTTGAGCTTGAATACACGAGACCAAGCAAGGTCATTTCTGGTGAGACGTTCACTGGGACAAATTCTAATTCACCCAGATATTTTGTTCACATATAGACAGCTGGGAGTCTTTGCAACACTCTCAAATGACAAAGTTTGGCAACTTACCAAACAAGCTAAATGTCTTTTGCCTGTCAAGAGCACAAGCACATCACTTCAGCGTAACTCTGTTCTCCCTCAACGCAATGTGTCAGCTTAGACAAACTGCTGTATCCTAAAGAAGACTGCCAGGATTCAGCTTGCCTGCTCTTTTTTGATGACAAATTGATGTTGAATTTCCAGAATATGAAAATGACCATGATAACATGTTTTGACATACAAGATATGCAAAGAATAACACAGCTGAAGCTGTCTCAACTTTATTGGACTGATGCTTTGTTATATTTGGAATCCAAATACTTTTATTCCCAGAAATACTTTTGCTTTCCTTCGAGCAGATGTTTATAACCTCTTCTTGCTGAGGTGCTGTGCTCTCTTTCCTACTGTTCTACAGCAGAAAATAGGACATGAGTGAGAACCCATAAATTCAGAAACACCAGCTGCTGCCCCTTTCCCCTCCCAGTAGATTTGTTGATTTGCAAGGAGATGATGGAAGTTTCACTGCTTTCCTCCAGTGCAATTTTGTGGTGGGACACTGACAGTCACCAGCACCCTCTAAGACCAACCTCCATGCCTGGGATTACGAGACGGGGAGAAATACACCATGCAGTTCTATCTATCTCAGATATTGCTCTCAGCAGACCTCTTCCTGCAGTTTCAGGTTTTAGAATTCAAATGCAAATAGATAACACACACACACACAAAAAAAACCACACCACGGATAGTCTATACTGCACAGCGGGAGACATACAGGAAATAACAGCCCCTGCGCCACTGTCTTGGAGGATTTAAATGGATGCATTTAGGCTGCAGCATAACCTACACATTTATCTTATACTGCATTACCAAATTCAATAAAACTTCAATAGGATCTTCATGCAGAGCAAGGCGATACGCTGAATTTTTCACACTAACGCACAGTGAACAAAGTGGCAACAACCCCTCAGTGCCACATTGTTTTAATGGACAGACACTGTACCAGTAGCTACGCGTTCCTTTCAAAGGAAGACAAAAGACATCACTGCCAACGGTCAGACAAATGGCTCTTGTTGGCCCACAGCTACATAATAAGCTCCCTGTCATTTGACAAGCCCATCATAGCACTTCTCTATCTGGTTTTCTAACATGATCATGTGTTGTAGTCCCTGCATCCCAATGAATGATTATTGCTGCAGCAGACAATGCATCACCCTAAAAACATAAGTATAGCACTAATCACATCCCTAGCCCGATGTGGCCTTCAAGCATTTAGCACACTTCACAAAAGCTATTTCAGGTCAATACCATCTGGCTGGGTGACTGGCAGTTACATTTCTTTCTCAATTTGTTATGTTATATGCAGACAAATAAAACCTCTTATGATCTTAGTTATTGAAGGAGAATTTTCACTGCCTCTGCTACAACGCACAGAGAAGCTGAACTTCAGGCTCCTGCCTCATGATGGGAGATGTCGATCATTTGCACGATTGTCAGGTAGATAAAGAGATAGATAGCAAAATTTCAAATCCACAAGAGGCAGCATCTTGTTTAACCTTAGCAGCTTGGTTTGACTTGAACTAACCCAGGGCAGTAGAGGCCAGCTGACACTTTCACCTAACAGCACCCTTAGAAAAAATACTACTAAGGATATCAAATTGTCTTGGGGAAACTGCAATGATTTTAGGATCTGTAAAACCCCTCTGATTTCAGGTTCTTAAAATGTAAACAAACCAAGAGAATCGGGAGAATCCATTGAGTTTTGTTGGTTCTTAAGGTAACGAGTCACCCGGCTAAGCAGGGCCAGCTCAGGTCTTCTCAATGCTACATTGAAAACTTTGGCTGATCCAAGAATATAGATAAAATGCATTTCCATCCTCATTCAGGAGTTAGAAAACTCAGTTTCTTGGTGGCAGCAGAAGAGATTATGAGAAACAAGGAGAGCCACTGGAGACTGTTCTGGCTTAAAAGCTGGGCAAAGTCTCAGAAGACACCATTGGGATGGGGCCCATCTCCATCTGCTTTGCCCTCCCCATGCCCTGGGGCTGCCCTTCTCCACAATCACCTCTTTGTTCCCACTGGAGCTGATACCTGTAGGCAGCCCCACACCTCCCTCAGCTCAGTTCTGAATGCTCTCCTGCTGCCATACAAGGACCAGGAAGGGAGAACCCAGAGGAGAAATTAATTTTAGCATCCATCAAGATACAATAAAGTCTTATGCTTGAAACTTCTGATAGCAAAATTATTTAAATATGACAGGACTAACAAAATACCAGTCGAGTCATCGAGCTGCCAGTGCCATTCTTCATTGCAGGGGAGTTGGACTAGATGATCTTTAAGGGTCCCTTTCAACTCGAACGATTCTACAATTCATACACCACACCAAATAATTTTATAAGTTACTGAAAGATTTTCATTGTCCATCTGTCTCTTTATTACACAGCTTACTACCAAGAAATCTTTGTGTTTCTGCATTTAGTACTAACATGGCTCCAAAAATAAAACGTCAGGAGAGGAAGATGGCATCCTTAGGTTTGCAGTTTGGCTACTCAAAAATAGCCTATTAAAATTACATAAATTTGTTCAAATACAGAAAATAACCTGTGGTAAGAGAATCAGTGTCCTTTGACTTATCCATGTTGAATAGTAGGTCAGTATCATAAATACATGGGCTAAGTACTTTCTTCCAAGAGTATCCCTCTTCAAGTCACAAGAAGACAGAAGTCATTTTAATCCCAGCTTAGAGAGACAACCAAATTTACAGACACGTGTTAAGCATTGTATTCCCAAATGACTCTACATTACTTACTTGAAAAAGCTCAAACTTTCTCCCCGATTCAGAAAATCCACCCAAAAGAATCCAAGAGCAGAAACATCTACAGTTCTCTGCTGGTACTGAAAGTATCAAGCTGGATATTAGGAAAAATTATTTTTGGAAAGAGTGGTGTACCATTGGAACAGGCTGCTCAGGGAGCTGGTGAAGTCACCATCCCTGGAGGCGTTCAAGGTTAGTGGGCACGGTGGGGATGGGCTGACAGTTGGACTGGATGGTCTTAGAGGTCTTTTCCAACTTTAATGATTCTATTTTATGATTCTATTTTCCTCTTTTTTCCTCCCATTCGCTGTATTAACAAAACAGAAAGTAACAGCAAGTATTTTTGAACAGTTTGTTAATATACCGGTTTGCAAAAAGCTTAAATAAACGCAATGCATTTAAAAATATCTATGAAGAATCCAAACACAGCATGTCAAGATATTGGAAGAATGGCACTGGATAAGGCCAAGGGACTCCTCTGCAGAATGCTGCTCTGCTGTTCAACAAGCCTCCTCCCACCACAACCAGTTTTGTCACGTATCAGTAAAAACACATTGTAAAAAGTAGAAATAACCACATGGCTCAAGCACCCTACAAGTTCAATATTGACAGTACCAGCTCCAGAGCAAAACCACAGCATTATCGTGGTGGAAAATGTGTCTCCACAAACTCAGGATGCATTTATTTTCTCATGTCTACTAAGCACACACAGTCAAAATGCTCTGACAGCGTCTCTAACTTGCATCATACCATTTTGCCCAGGGGGCTGTCAGTCAGCTTTTCTTTGCCAGATACAGTTTTCACAGTTTTGCTTACAGCTAGGGAAAAAAAAGAAAGAAAGAAAAAAAGAAAGAGAGAACCCATCAACAGCACCAGTTCTGTGGAAACCAAGACTTTGGTTATTTTTGTGGCACTTGGTAGTAAAACTTAGCATTTGGCAGAAAAATTTGTAGACTAGAGATTCTCAAATACTTTCCATGTTTTGGGAGGAATGACTGAAAACAAAATAAAATGCAGCTTCATTCCTTCTAAATTGAAAGGTCACAAAAGAAAATCTGGATGGCTACAAGTGAATTGATTGGAGGAAAAAGTGAACTTTTCAGATACGTGTCTCTGGTTGCTTATTCCGTTTTTTAAGAAGTCCAAGCTTTCTTCCATTTTGCCAAAAGACTGATGGGAGCTCCAAAAAAAGCATTTCCAAGGTTCAGTCCCTTCTTGCTAGTTCCTTACAATTACAGTTTACCAACTATAAGCTCAGAGCTAGGAAACTAGTGTAAGAGAGGTATTTTTATGCTGATCATTGCTCGATATGTCCCAGCTGCACCCTCTCTACATTGCTGTGATCATTTCTTAGTATTTCAGTAGATGATTATGAATGTTTTCACCCAGGTATCTTATAAACAAATACAGATGCATCTGGAAAAGCACTGTACCAACAGAAGCACCTATGTTGAACAGCAACAAGCCTTCATAGCACGTATTTTCATTTCAGGACGTTCATAGTAACTCAAGAGACCTCTGCTGAACAGAATAGTTTCTAAGCATTTACATGCAGGTGTATAAAAGGAAACTGTGATACAATTCAAACCAGAATTATGACAGGATTCCTGGGTGTATCAAAGAGTTCTGACTAAGCCACAGTAATTATGCAATTAAGCATAGCATATCTTTTATTTGTACATTTGAGAAGTTAATATTGGGGTGGCTAACAAACAGCAGCACCATAACAAAAACCACAATAACCTCAATGTTGCAGACAGGTGGCACAGATTAGTCCTCAAAGCCATCACTCTTAAAGACCGGATCACCCTATAGCAAATACTAACCTCCCCAAAGTCTACAAAATTTGGGGGCATTTAAGGTTGTTTTTTCCCCCCACTTGAATTAGCACTACAGGAATGCAAAACTATAGAGAACAAAACTCCAATTATACACGGCAAAGAAAATACAGGCCTTTGAAATTATAGTAGTACTCAGGTCTCTGCCTCAGAGGTATTATGCACAAAAAGGAACTAAGCTAGTAAAGCAGACTCCACGACTTACCTTACTTCGCTGTTTCAAAGATGCATTTGGAGGACCATCCCCACCACGTGAGTCTTTAAGAAGCCTTGACATATTAACAATTGAAAAAAACAACAAATAAACAAACAAACCTGCTAAATAAAACTGACAGTTGTCAGAGACCGGTAAATAAAAAGAAGAGCTCCTCTAGAAACCTTCTCCTTATAAACCTCACCATGGGTGTAGCTAAATGTCTGGCTCCACCCTTCATCCCACCCAGAAACTCAGCCTGTAATAAAGTTTGAAGCAAGATGATTGTGTTGTCAACTTCTTGTGTGCTCTGTTTACTAGTGAAAAAAAAATAGATAGCTAGTTGACAGCTTTACAAGGTAATGGTAAAACGTAGATAAATAAAATTAACCTTGTCCTAATATTGGCATTTTCTGCCACGTGGTCTAGAAAAGTTAAGTAGGTGAGCTTGCTTGGTTGCTTGCCTTTTAGAAGCACTGCTGTAGCAACCTGTGTGAAGCCTAAAAGCTTTAGTATTTATTTGTATTGGAGGTGCATCAAATTTTAAACCCAACGTATCTATGAAGTTGCAGCAATCTCTACTTACACCACCACAACATACCAAGAGCTTCCACCACCAGTGTAGGCTCCTGTCTTCATCTCTGACATCACGAAGATGGTGCAAGATTAAAAAAGTTTGCAAACCTCATTAAAACACACACATGCCTTGGATGCACAGGGAGCAGAACTTCTAAAAACTAGATTCTGTTCCTTTGTCTTCTAACTATTCTATGATTTAGATTAGACATGAGGAAAAACCTTTTCTCTCAGGGAGTGGTCAAGCACTGGAATGGCCTGCCCAGGGAGGTGGTGGAGTTGCCGTCCCTGGCAGTGTTCAAGAGGCGTCTGGATGAGGAGCTACGAGATATGATTTAGCAGCTTAGTGGGTAGTAGTGGTTATAGGAGGATGGTTGGACTAGATGATCTTGTAGGTCCTTTCCAACCTTGTGATTCTATGATCCTATGATTTTATGATTCTAATTTTTAAAGAAAACAACAACATCAAAACTTTCTTCAAGGTCTAATTCAAGAGAGTGAAGAGATGCACTAGGATGTTACAGCCTTAGTGGTTATATATGGCTTTGGTATGTAGCATAAACAGACCAAGAGGTATATATTCCTGTTTCTTACTTAGTATTTTGTACCCTCCCAATTCATCTTTTTTTTTCTTTAAAATATTGCAGGTATAAGGAACTATAAATTCACAGCAGTTAGGCTCTTCTTCCGTGAATAATTGAAGTTATCCCGGCACTCCTGCAGGAGATTGGGTGTGAAATTGGAGTTCTTGAGTTGCTTGGCAGGAGCCCAACTATGCTTCTATTATCTGAGTTTGCCGTCAAGGGAGTGATTAGGAGATTATGTTCTTGTTAACAAGATCTGTGCGAGTAATGGCTATTATGCCCAACATTTCCTGTATTTAAGTTGAAGTGATTGCCCCATCTTGATATGGAGAGGTGTTTTCCTGAATCATCATCATAGAATGGTTTGGCGTGGAAGGGAACTTAAAGCTCATCCAGCTCCAACCCCTGCCACAGGCAGGGCTGCTTCTCACCAGATTAGACTGCTCAGGGCCCCATCCAACCTGGCCTTGAATGCCTCCAAGGATGGGGATCAAGATTTCATTGTTCGGGCCAAGTCTTTAACTTTAATAAGCATTAAAAGAACATGCATTCCTTCTCACAAAACCAGTCCACTTCTGTCAGAAAATGCTAATTGGCCATTAAAATGCATGTATCCATATGGAACTTTTGCTATAACATTAAAATATAAGCTTAATATTGCCTGTGTTCCTTTTCCAGTCCTCATGAAGTGTCAGATGGAGGAAAAAAACAATCAAAATAAAAGATTTTGGTTAATAAGCTACAGCTTTTGCTTTTCATTGCTTCCATACCTCTGCAAGCAAGAGAAAGCATCTTTTGCTTTAAACTCCATAATTAAAGGACAGATACCTATGTCTCTTTCTGCGGCTAAAAGAACGTAATCTCATGTCATACCATATGGGAATACAAAAATTCTGCAGTGTTTTTCAGGGTCATTAAAAGCATTTCATCTTTAAAGAAAGTCTGATGATTCTGGGAAAAAAAGATATCATCTTGGTGAGTTCACAAATTAAGCATTGCATGCAAGAGCAAAAAAACAGTTCTATTTAAATATCAAGTTGGAAGAAATATAATAGATTGCATTTGCTTTCCTACCACTCTAAGGTCCCATAGCAGGCTTCCTCTCCACCCACTTCAGCAATGATGACAAAGCAGATTAGCCCTGACACCCATGGTTGAGTTCTCCCTTATTTTGGGCTGATGTTCTCGAGGAGAGTGGGGGAATCCAGAGGTGTGGGTGAAGGGAGGAGGAACATCACTAGAGATGTGCAAAATAAGGAGACAAGTACTGCTGTGCGCTGTGCAGAGAGCCCTGTACCTAGGCTAGGACTTGGATCCAGCTTCTGTTAGAAATAATGGATGGTGAGATAACAGAGAAGCTTTAATTTTTACAGGTACTGCTGTTTTGGCTGGTAGTAACTATTCTCTAATACTAAAACATGAAATAGTAAAATGGTATGGCCTGAGCTATAGCAGCTAGCAACTAAAACCAGAGAGAAATAATTTGTGCCTCAGATTGGCTTCTAACAAACCTTGCACATGAAAAAAAAATAATAATGTGATTTTCTGAGTATTGCCAATGCCTCTTCCAACTACAAGAGCACACCTGCACTGCCCGCTAGAACTACTTTACTGCATTTCTAAAGGCAATCAAAACACTCTGCAGCTGTACAAGCAGTCACACTTGTTGCTGTTACAGCCATGAGAAATTGCTAAAACTCAGTTGACCAGATCATATTTTAGCAGCCAAAACTGGAAGAGATGAATGCAAACAAGCAAGTAGATGTCCAGTGGCTCAGCACTTAATGGGAGCTCATCTCAGCAATATCCACCTCCATCGATGCCATCTGGCTTTTACCAGCAACTACTGTGCAAAGGCAAGACTTAAAAACACATCTGCTTTTCTGAGCAAGGGTAATTACAAGCGCTCCCCAAAATCTGCATTGGAGCAAGTCATAAGTAGCACCCCACAGAAGTAGCATACAAACTAGAGATGAAAGGAGGAGGTTGCCCACTCCCCCAGCAATGTCAGAGATAGGGGGGGAAAAAAACAGGCTGGCAGAATTGCTGATAAAAGGAAGTGGTGCAGTCAGCATGCAGTTAGGAGGAAGAGAAATAGATAAAGAATGTGAAAACATACTCAGGAGGGATTGTATGGGAAAGGAGCGCAGTGCATGAAAAGGCAGCACTGAATGAGAGCAGGACTCCTCCCAGGCACAAAAAAGAGTATTAAACATAGAAAGAGCTGAAAGCTCAGACCATTTTTTTTTTTTTTAACCTGGAATTATTTAATCTATACTTCAAAAATGTTCCAAGAGACAGCAAACTAAGAGCTGCTGTTCAGAACTTCAGCAAATGCAGTTTTCCTCTGACATTCCCCAGACTGTTTCTAGCTGCACCTTGCAACCTTTGCCTCCTACAGAATGTATATTCCTAACAAGTTTCCTGTGGCTTGCTAAGGAGGCACAAAGATCTTCACAAACAGCTGTCAACGTGTACTCTCCTGTATCTCTAACTTCCCATTTTGTGTGCAGGCATTTCTCATGACGATGATTGACACCAAAGCACATGAGGCTGTTAAAGGATTAAGGGAGTTGAAAGAAGTGGAAGGGAAGTGCCTATAAAAAGTTACTGCAACTAATAATGGCTGAGAACTTATTTCATGAGAAGATAAAGAAAGTTTGTGATAATCAATGAACAGCTTTAAGGTTTAATCTGCATACACTGCATGCTACATTTACGTCAGAGTTTTTAAATATTCGATCATTTGGAAATAATGGGTATTGGTCTTATCTGTACAGCAGATACACAAAGTAGCACGTTGGAGCGGAACACAGCTTCATGAGCGGGTCATTCCATCCACACCAGGAAAACCCACTGTGTGTCATGCTGTGTGGGGCACCAAATGACAAGGCAAGCGTTTGCCCAGTTGGTACAATCCGGGAGCTGGGAGTTGAAACAGCAATCCTGAAGAAGTATAAGTTACCCACTGTCTCTCTGATTAGTTTGATTACAAACATAAGTCACCTGTTTTCCTTGAGTGTATATGCTTCTATTGATACCAACCAGATGCTATGTGCCAAAGAGCTGTTTCTAGTGTTAGAAAGCAAAGCAATTAATATTTGTAGGTGTTTGGAAATGTATTTATCTGTCCATCAAAATCCAAAAGACCTAAATAATGCCAAACGATACTTGCATTTGCAGGTACTCCTGCAAGATAATGTTCTTAACACTGTCAGGCCTGAAAAACTCCAGAATCTGGTGGAAATCAGATAGGACCCTTGCTACAAGAAAGACATTGAGGTGCTGGAGCATGTCCAGAGAAAGGCAGTGAAGCTGTGTAGAGACTGGAGCACAAGTCTTATGGGGAGTGGCTGTGGGAAATGGGATTGTTCAGTCTGGAGAAGAGAAGACCTGAGGAGACCTTACTGCTCTCTGCAACAACCTGAAAGGAGGTTGTAACGAAGTGGGGTTCGGCCTCTTCTCCTAGGTGGAAAAGAAATAGCATGAGAGCTAATGGCTTTAAGTTGCACCAGGGGAAGTTCACGTTGGATATTAGGAAAAATTTACTCTTAGAAAGAGTGGTGAGGTACTGGAACCACCGCCCAGGGAGGTGTTCAAGAACCATGTGGATGTGGCACTGAGGGATATGGTTAGTGGGCACTGTGGGGATGGGTTGACAGTTGGACTAGGTGATCTTAGAAGTCTTTTCCAACCATGAAATCAAAAAAAGAGTTCTCCTATCACTTCTGTTGTGCCTCTTAGCCTGGGTCTTTTCCTCTGGCTTGCAAATGTCCTTGAATTTGGATTCTTGAGCTCTGCAAGGGATGCTGCATTCCCAGAAGAGATGAGTCATGAGATCCAAGGTTAGTTCCAAGTGCCACATTGCAATGAAAATTCAAGAACAAGTTTATTCATAGCATTTCTATTCAGTCTGAATATGACAAAGCCAAACGAAACATATTGTTTTCCTTTGATAAAGCTGTCTGAAGAGACTGTTACTAATCTATATTCAGCCTAATGTTAACTGGGACATAAAATGGTTACCAGATCAAAGCATATTTGAATAAAATTCCTCAAAAAGGAGTAGCCTGAGAAGATACTTGTCTATTTCTCATCAGAAGTTGCACAACCAAACTCTGTGATGAAATCAGAGACAGCTTCTTCTCTGCCGACTTTAACAAGTCTATCAAATGTACAAACAGATTAACTAGATTAGAACAATTTCACTGTCTGAAGATTACCTCTAATAAACCTGCATCTTACATCTTCCTTCCCTTCCCACCTGTCAAATCTAGGATTTGTATTTTCTAGCAACTTGTTATTTTTACTTGGTCTTTGCTAGGCATTGATAATTAGATCAACACAAAAGCTTGCTATTCATGTGAATGGTAGGTTAGTTAGTATTAGGACCTTATTAATTTTATCCCTTAATGAAAATTTACTCAAATTCTTTTAAATACTGAATATCTGAAAGTGTCTGAGTAAATACTTTTGACTTCTTCCTAGAAGGTGGAAAAGTTACATAGTCAGCCATTTTCAGGGGGGTTTTGGTTAAAGATTGGGCTCCTGTAAAGCATTAGAACTATTCCTAAGCTTCAAACAGGACATGTTTAAAACGGGATCATTCGAGGCTCAGTGGAATAAAGCTGGGAGAAAAGAAATGTTTTCATAAGACTCAGAGAAGATTCTGGGCCTGAAGAGGTGCTCGGCCAGGATCATCTTCTTCATCACCCCTTCTCCATCATCCATCTTTTCCTAACCAGTGTGGAGCATCATCCCCTCTTCAGGGTAGCAGTGGCTGATCAAATCTGAGCATGCTTGCCCCACCTAAAGCCCTGCTCTTGCTATGGGGACTGTCAGACAGCAGGGCAGGCTTTCTTCAGACTTCTTTAAAACTCTTTCTGGACATAGCCAAGATAAAAATAGCCCAGGGCAGCCCTGCAGCTAGGCTGCTGATGCTGGCAGTGCTCCCAGAACTGCCCTTAATCCTGCCTGTCCCACAACTGTGTGCTGGGATGTGGTTCAGCCCATTGATGACAAATGCAATGTGAAACAGCTCCAAGATCCAGCTGCATCTGCAGCTAATAAGATGATAAATGCTTGTCCTGACTGCTTTCCTGGAGCATTCTTGTTGTTTGCTGTATCCTTTACCTGCAGTTCAAGTTTTGCCTTCTACTTTCCTCATCCTTTCCCCTGCTTCCAGTCCCCTTTCCCTCACTTGACCTCCCCAAATGCAGATTAGTCGGTGCTTTTCCTTACCATCCATGAAGTCTTCTCAACCCCTTTGTAAGAAGATATCCAGTTTGAGGTTTTCCCCACCTACCCTCCCAAGACGGCCAAGCACCTCAGTTTCCCTCACTCCCCTTAGAGTGCACAATGTTCCCAGAGCCTGGCAGCAGGAATGGCGCAGAGGCACCTCATGGCAGTAAGGACACAAAAGCTGTGCAATGATTGCCCAGATCATGTCACCTTTTCAGCAGTAAGAAATGCAGCCCCACTGAAGCTGCGTGGAATTCATGTGGGGAGTTGGAGCTATTCTAAACTTAGTGTTGTGCTAAGCAAAAACACTGACTTTTGTATACACGTACACTATGCATATATAAAATAATATATATGAAGGTGCTGAAAGATTCAGGATCTCATTGAAGCCTCAGCCAACACAAACACGTGTGCCATCACGCAGCAGTTGGACTTTGGGCCACCAGTGACTCAGAACAGTGCTACTGACATGTTCACCACACTGGCACTTTCTGCACCATCTGCGTTTTCCCTTCCCATGCCTCACACAAACACTGGCCCAGCCCAGCTCTGTGAGCCACAGCTTACAGTTTTTGACACAATATTGTATCACTCTCCAGAGGTGCCTGAGGGAAAAATTCCACTCACCTAATTGTGTTAGTCTGAAGCTTCTCCCTCTTCTGGGATTAAGCTTGTTTTCAGAACACTTAACCATATTAAAAACTTTCAATGTTGCAAGAGAAAAAGGGCCAGGATAATGGCTATTTAAAGCTAAATTTGAAGGATGTGTTTGAGCAAAATTTACAGCAATTCTGAACGCTCCTTTCTTCTTTTTCTTCCCCCCAAAGTTTACTGAGGATGAATTCTTGTGATTGCCCATTTGGGTGTGTGTATGTGTGGGGCACTGTTTGTGGTTTAAGTAACTGCTCCTCTGAGTATTTCACTAGCATTTGGAGGAATGGTCAAAAAACAATGCCAAAATATCTGAGCAAGGTTTTACAGTAGCCAGAAGAGACAATGCTAAATAGCTTAGAATACTTGAGCTTGTAAGAGCTGAAAGAAAAAGAAACATGATTTGAGATTCTTACTATCAATGAGAGGACCTAGATATAGAACATCAGAAGTTAACTGGGACAAGGAAATACAAATTAAATTCAAAGAGCTGAAATATCTGCTCAAGCCTCTCCATTGCCAGACAGATTTGTCACTGTGGTTGTTCCCAATACACCTTAGGGAACAAGGAATAAAGTCTCTGTGTCCTTAACATAGCATGGCTTATGTTGAAAGGGACCTCAAAAGCACAACCCCATGCCTTGGGCAGGGCTGCCACCCAGCAGCTCAGCTGCCCAGGGCCCCATCCATCCAAGCTGGCCTTGAATGCCTCCAGGGATGGGGCACCACAACTTCTCTGGGCAGCTGTGCCAGTGCCATCTCCTTCTGAGTAAAGAATTTCCTCCTAACATCTAATCTAAATCTCCTCCCTTTTAGTTTAGAACCACTCCCCTTGTCTTGTCACTACCTGTCCATGTAAAAATTGATCCCCATCCTGCATATAAGATCCCTTCAAGTACTGGAAGGCTTCAATGAGGTCTTCCCAGAGCCTTCTCTAAGAACAAGCCCAGTTCTCTCAGCCTCCAGGTATCCTTCTGCATCCCCTGTTCCTGCTGCCCCTGTGGACAGGCTTTGAGGAGCAATAGCTACAGCACAGGCACCTCTGTTTTCCTTGGGGAAACAGACACTACAGGAAGGTTTAACCTTGAGGAAGAGGGACGTGGTAAGGGGCCAACTGCCAAAGCCTTCAAATAAGCATAAAACAGTCCAAATTACTAAACCTCACAAGGACACACCAGAAGTTCTTTTAGTCTGTTAGGGCAGTTGGCTGGCATGTGCCAACCTACCACATCACACCCCACACAGTGACATCACAGAAAAATACCCATATTTTGTCTGTCTTTGAAACATATCCAAAGGGAGTAGGTATCTCAGAAACAGGCACCAAGCTCATTAGATGCTAACTGCTCCATCTGCTGCTGTCCTACCAAGCTGATCCTTCCCTCCTTGTAACACTGAAGAATGTACGGATCCCGTACACTGGATTTGAGGCTGACTGGAAGAAATCCACACTTGCCCTCAAGACAAGTCAGATTCATGAACTGTTTGTCACTTCTGAAGCCCAAGGTTGTATTTCAATGGAGTACGGTCAGTCAGCTTTCCCTGCTAGGGGCAGCACAAAGCACATGTGCACAGGGGACTTGGAGAGTGCAGGGTCCGTGAGCTGGGCATCCTGATGTGACAGCGCGTACAGCTGCAGAATGAGAAATACCTCAGGATGCCCTTGAGATGTTTCCTCCAAATACTAAGCACTTCACTGAAGCAATCAGAACCCTGGCTGAGAGATTTACCCTGCAGCAGTTCTGCTGCACAAGTTTTTAAGCAGTTCATTTTACCTTTAAAGACAATATATTTTAAGAGAGCGAGTGCATCTTATAACCCTTACGCCGTATTTCAAACAGAGCACCACACTGTTCTGCCGCTCCACTCGGGAAATGACATCTCTGTCGGCGTTTATCTTCATGCAGAACACGGAGAAAATTGCTACGATATTTCTTTTTTGGAAGTTTCCACCTCCTTCGCCGCTGCAGGTCTATCACTATGGGAAGTCAGGAGCTTACACCATCGGCCTCATCCCATCAGCTACCCAGTTTGGGGGCAGAGAGAAAGCTAAGATCCCTCTGGGAAGCCAGGAAAGTACAGAAAAGACCGTAACTCACCACAGAGGGCTGTTACCGGCAGACGCTGTTTAACACGGGAAACCGAGTGATGCACTGATGCTTGCCCCGGACGCCCTCAGTCCGGCGGCAACAGGCGTGCCCGCAGCGCCGAGAGGGTTTGGCGCTGCCAACCGAGAGTCACGGAGAGAATCACACTTTCCTCTTCCCACTGCGGAGAGCCGGGGATGGCCGCTCGCTAACCCTCCACGAAGTACTTTCGGGCCGACGGTGACGACAAACACCGTACGCAGCCCCCGCCGCGCTACCTGCCCCGGCCGGCCCCACCGCCCCACCGCGGGGCCGAGAGGTCCCGTTATCCCGGGCCCCGCCGCGCACAAAGCCGCCCCCGCCCCGCTCGGCGCCGCACGGCTCCGCTCGGCCTCTCCCGGTGCCAGCGTGGCACGGCGCGGCCCGGCGCTCGGGCGGGGCTGGGCACTGGGCTCACCTGCTCGGCTCCGCGCCGCCGCCGCCGCCGCCGCTTTTCCTTTCTCCCGCCCGCCCGCTGACAGCGCGGCTTTGTCCGCCCGCCCCGCTCCACTCCGCTCCGCCCCGCCCGGGAGGCGTCGCGTGAACCGCGCGGGCACCGCTCCCAGCGGCTCGACTCGGCTCGGCACGGCCGTCCTCCCGGTGCCCACACACGCACGCTGTGTTTGATTCCACACCTGCTCTCCCACACGCGACAGCCCGGGCCCTGCCTCAGTCCCGAGCCGCAGATGGGCTGTTGTTCCAGCCCTGCCCACGTGGAGCCCCGTGTTTTTGTTTTCCAGCTCTGTCATGCGGACGTGAGCGCCGGGGGAGGAGAGCCGTGTGGGATGCTCTTCCTATTTTTGTGGTGGTAACCGTAAACCGCGGCTTGGAGGAAAGGAAACGGCGCGGATCGCTCCCTCCCCGTTAATGCAACCTGATCGTTCCCTCTGGGCGTTAAGTCGGGACAGGATCGGATGAAGAAGAAAACTAAAAATACGGGGTGGGAGGGGATGAGGAAAGCTCAAAAGCTGTGACATAAATAGCCTGGATTTGCTGCAGCCCCTTGTTCTTGACAGGGGAAAGCAGTGCGTCTGCTCCAAGAGACTGCTGCTCCCTCCTGGGCAGCACTGTGTGGGTCCCAGATTGTCCCCCAGTGTTTTTGGGACTTCTGCTGCGTGCTTTATGGGATCCCCTGTCCTTGGGGATGCATGGATCCCACACAGACCTGGCACAACTCTGCTCTCCCTCTGGACCAAGGGAAAGGACAGCCAAGCAATGGGCATGGGGAACCCAAGCACTTCCAGGCCTTCCCGCTGCCTGAGCCTAAGTCAAGGCCCAGAGGACCAGGGCCACCTGCTCTGTGGGGTGCAGGCAGGGGCTAGAGCCAGACTTATGGCCATCGAATGGTCTCAGAAGAAAGGCAGTGACAGTGCCATGCTTGCCGTCACTGCCCCACACATGGATATGATGATGTGGGCCCAGAGACTTAGTGTGCTCGTGGGCACCCCTACATCTCACACACCTCTCAAAGGGGAAAAGTGTCCCAAATATGAGTACTCTCACTCATGGCACAGAGTGGCCAACACTCTGAAAACTTCCCATTCAGAGTCAAAAGGATTTCCTGTTGGTTTATTCATTTTTTTTTATAGTGTTTGAGAACTGCCAAATTTCTTCTTAGTCCTTATTTGAAATGTATTTTTGTGTCTATGGAGCAACTCAAGGATTTTAATGCATCATTGGGATTCGCTTAGCAGAGTGTTTAGATCAAAAGATTTGCTATTTTTGTATGATCTTCCTTGGAACTCTTCACGGCAGTGTCAGAGCTCCTGGTGCACGATTTTGTCATCAGCATGTGTCTGAATGACACAGGAACTTCAGCTGTCTCCCTTGAGCAGAAGGGAGCCTGCACAATGAAGCGACAAGCAAAAAATGTTAAGCCTAAAAATGTCCCTTCATTTTTAATCACATCCTGTCTAAATGCCCATAAGGAGACCTGCCACTCCTGGAGACCTGTTGTCTGCAGATTTAGCTGCACTTCACCGTGTGGCCCCTCTCTCCTGCTTAAGGTACCCAGCACCCAAGGTCAGAGGTGTGGTTCTCACTTATGGCCACATGGTCCCCTGTATGCCATTGCTGGTCATGGTGGGCATCGTGGGTCTCGTACACCACAGTGAACCATGGTAGTCATTTCATACCGTCCCAGAATGGCTGAGGCTGGCAGTGCTCCCTGGGTCCATCAGGCCCAACTCCCGCTGCAGCAGGGACACCAGAGCAGGGGCCCAGGCCCACGTCCAGTTGGCTGCTGAAGGTCTCCGAGGAGCAGATCCCACACACAGCCTCTGAGCAGCCTATGCCAGCGCTCCGTCACCTGCACAGCACAGAAGTGCTCCTGGTGCTCTGAGGGAACATCCTGTCTTCCAGTTTGTGCCCACTGCCTCTTATCCCAGCACTGGACACCACAGAAAAGAGCCTGGCTCTGTCCTCTTTGCACCCTCCCTGCAGGTATTTTTGCACATTCATTAAGATCCTTCCTTAAGCAGGACTCTACGCATCTCCTTGTTGAACTTGATGAGGTTCCTGTCAGCCCTTAAAACAGCCCAATCTGGTGGACATTATCTCCCAGAGCCTTCAGGTACCTCAGAATGCGAAGTAATGAGGACTCCTACAAACAGAGACTCATGCTGAGGTCCAAGAGAATGGTGGTCATTTGTGCTAATGCAGAGGCTGCCCTCTCTGTTGACATCCTAACATGGATTTCCTTCCCTTACACACCGTCCATGACTCCATTCTACTTAGATGTCAACACCAATGTAAGGGACCATGGATGCAGAAACAGTCATTTTTTGTTGTAGTGCCTCTGCAGTAGATTTTGCTTCACCTATTGGACAGGAGTTTGGGTCACATAAATGCCCAGCATTGAGGGGTGCCTGTACCAGCTTATAAATCTGTTTCTGGTCGGTGAAATTAAACAGTTTGGCTTTGTGTAACTTGTTTACCAAGTTCCACCAATGATGCTGAGATAGCAGCAGCCAAACGAAAACTGTTTAAAGAATGAACATTCATCACATCCCTAAAACTAGTTGCTTGTTAGTTACTCCTTAACAAAACTTGCTCTGCATCTCACATATGGATTCCTGTTTAGCAAGTAATGACTCCAGGAAATGACTCCACATTGAGAAAGCAAAGGGCAAAGCAACACATTTGTGCCTTAACTTTCCTCCAAACACAGAGGGAGAAGCACCTAAAGATGCGGCCATGACCCGGTCAGGGCTGCTCTGACACAAAAAAGGCCACTGCACTCACAGGGGTTGGTGAATTATCTGTCCCTGCAAATCACAAGGGAAACACATCCATCTTCAGCCACACTTTCCTCTCAGGGAGAGATGATGACTTTTAGTTTTTTTTAAGAGCTCTTTACATTTGATCTTTAATCACTGATGGAATAGTTGCAGTTAGGTTATGGGACATAATCTCAGTGTAATTTATTACCAAAGGCTTTTTCCTGAACTCCTTTGACCCTGCAACCCCCCTGATGTTAATCCTGTGCAGAGTCATGGCTGTGGAGGGAATATGGCTCTTGCACTTTCATTCTTCATTGCTGTAATTAATTATCTTAATCATTTTCATCAATGAGTGCAGTTAAAGAGAGGAGGAACAAAAGGGATGTCAGTTCCTCTAATGCAAAACTGATTTAGATGCTCTTCCACAAGCATTAAGCTCTTACCCAAGACACAACCCATAGGAAAAGCTGATTCTTCCAGCAAAGACGTACAGCAAAGCCATCTATCTGAGTAAAAAAACTTAGCATTTCCGCCTGTAGATGTTTCTCTGTTTCTTCATTTACTACTTCATTAACTACAGGAAGAGATTCCTGATGCATTATTTCTTTTTACGGTAGCCAACACACGCAATATATTTTCCATTAAAACAAATTGGAAGATTTCAAATGAACAGACCCTGTTATAATATCCAGCTGCATTTTTTCATTTGGAAACACATGACAAAAAATATCTCAAGAGAAGTAACAGCACTTCCTAAAAGTCACAGTTAGTCTGGTTAAACTGTCAGTCGGTGGAAACTGTTGGAAGATGATTTTTTTCCTCTCACACAGCATTTCCATCTAAGTTGGAATAAAGCTTTCCAGTCTCTTTTTGTTTTTCCTCCTTTGACCAACTGCCCTCCAAACCCATAAGAGTTTCCCACAAAACTTTGCGTTCAGTCAAAACTTAACAACTAAATATCTAGGAACTTCTGGGGAAATCTTCAGAAAAGAAAAGCCTTCTCTACTGGTTTTGTTGCTCTATGAATTTGCTTCTTAACCCAGTTGCTCCCAGTATGCCTATAGCTCTGGTCAGACACCTCTTTCCTCCCCAGGAGGCACAATGCAGTCACCAGGAGGAGAGTATGCCCTGCATGGTCTGGCAACTTGTATTGAAGTCAGCCAACAGCTCCAGCTTAACCGACAGCCTTCTGCAGAGTGGTCTCATCTTGAGCACAGGAGCCAGGAGTTGGAATTGGTGATCCTTCTTTGGCAGGGGGGTTGGACTCAGTGATCTCTGGAGATCCCTTCCAGCCCCTACAATACTGTAATTCTGTGATCGTTGTGAGTCCCTTCCAACTCAACATGTTCTATGGTTCTATGATTCTATGGTTCCATGATAGAATCCACCACTCACGACATAAGTGTGTAGCCTTACAAGCCACCGGGTCCCACAGGGAGTGCAGCACTTCAAAACACGCATGGCCTCATTAAATACAGCACCTCTATTACCTCTCCCTTACAAGAGCTGTGGTGCACAGACCAGAGCTTCAGGAGAGAATGAAGCTCCGAAAGCTTTACCTTTTAATATGTCAATGTGTACAGTACTTTTATGGAAGTTCTCCCTGCTGAAACCTTGAGGAAAAAAAGATCTAGAAATTCATTAATGGTAAGCTAGGTTATTAGGTTGTTCGCTTGGATTCACACAGCCCATTTTACACGGCATATGTGGAACAGAAGGGATATGATATATCAACTGTCATTCTTAATATTTTATAGTGAAGCATAAATCAGCAGGGGGGTAATTCTGACATGTCTGACTCAAGGGCATGCTGATTTCATCACCTTTTATGTGATACTGCTCAAAGGTAGGTATGAGTAGAGCAGTTTAGGGGCCATGCAGGATATAATCATTGCTTCTGCTGCTGTCCCAATGTGTAATTTCTAGCAGGGCCAAAGCAAGACTTTTCAGTGCAATCCTCGCTTCACATGTTTTACCTAACGTTTGCCTTGGGGAAGAACAGCGCTAAGTGGTAATTAGCTCAGCCCTGTCTCAGCGTTAAAAATTAGGTTCTGAGCTGTATCTACATATTTGCCCACTCTGCAAATATCCCTGGAGAGCAATCCCTCTTATCTAACCTTACTGTGGCCCTGGTATACCATATTACTGGCATGAATGGATGAGTTTTAAGAGTGCATTTAATTTAAGGGGCACTGCCATGAGGTCAGGCCCAAGTGCGGCCTTTTAAAATGGTGCTCTGTGGGGTGGGGGGTGTCTCGCGATGGAACATGCAGATAGATAGTGGTGAAAAATGCATTCATTGCTAGTGAATTGGCAACATTTGAAGAAATACATGCTCTAGGCAAGTTCTTTATAGTGGGTTATGCAACAGCACCTGCCAATCAAGGTCCTTTACAGGAGAGTTCCTAAGCCTGCACTTCCTATTAGGCCACATCTAAGCGCTTTTCTGACTAGGATGCTTTCTTGAATGTGTACCAAACACCTGATTTACACAAGGATGCCCACATCTGTTTTGAGCAATCTTTTCTAATTCATTTTTGACCTTAAGCTTTCAGGATTTGGGAATGTTCTCATTCATTTTGCAGAAGGTGTTTTCGCCAGCGAGAGCCTGGCTAATTATGTTGCTTCTGTGCCAAAACTGGGGTGGTTAAATCTTTCAAATGTGAAAGTCTTCAAGAGGCCTGCTGCTGCTTTTCCGGTGCTACAGGATTTCTAGTCACTGCCCAAGTCAGGAAAGAAGCAAACCCCTCAAGATTAGTTTAATCTTTGTCATCATATTAGAGAGTTATTTGCAGCAGTCCAAGCAGACTGTCAACAGACTGTGTTGCAAAGGTAGCAGTAGTGTAAAAAGGAGATAGGTCCCCTTTTTTAGTGAAAGTCGTACCTCTGTGGATGGGGACAGCCCCCAGCTGCTGGGACCTGCCAGGTGACAATTAGGGCAACGCATTGTGAAAGTGAGGAATGGTAACGTGAGGCTGAAAGTCTCCTTCCCTTGGAAGCTTCACCTAAGTGGAGGTGGGATCATAGCAATGTGTGTGGGACTGAAGCAGATGGCTGAGCAGACAGTGTCTGTGGCACCTCGCAGAGCAGATAGTACCTAACAGAGTGTGAATCTTTCCCCCGCACCCCATACCCCTAACACACCACTGTGGTTGCTGAGTTGCCTGAGGAAAAGCAGCAAAGATCTGACAAAATGGTTGCTAATTGCCACGTGATGCCATTGTGCAAGGTCTCCTCACCTTCCACAGGTGTCCCCCAAGCCCTGTAAAAGTCAGGAAACCTCCTGCTTTGAAGAGCCAGACTTATCCTTATTACAACTGGAAGAAATTCTGCTCCCCGAGGGGATAATTACGAAGCTGAGCTGAAGCTCATGTTGAACACATTTTGCCTTTACAGTGGTTTTCCTTTGCATCACCTCATCTGACTTGAAGGGCGATGTTTCTTTGAAAATATTGTGTACTTTTCACTGTAGCATAAGCCAAAGAGTGCCAATACTGTTCTTCTCATCATCATCAGGAACAGAAGCAGTGAAATAAGGGGTAAAGTGAGGAACCATCTACTCTCAACAAAACTTTTTTTCCTCCTAGGTTGAGGTTGTTCAGGGTACTCAGAGCAGCAAAAAGCATTGCAGTACCCAGATGCAAAGTGACACCCTTAGTTAGTGTAGTTGGTCAAAATGGTTCAGTTTATGACATCTGACATTGGTATTTCTAAATAAGGAGTCACAAGTAACTAAAAATCTCCTGTTTTAGTATTACCATAGAAACGAGGCGTGTGAGAAGTAAATGAACTGTGTTTACAGAGGTGGATCAGGTCTTAGTGAATCTGTAAAGAGTTAAACTAACAATAGAGGAAGAGTCCAGGGGGCTGAATGTCCTAGTCAGCAGAGCACTGAAAACCCCATCATTGTTCACCCCGCCACCACATGTTTCTTTGTTCTCTAAGAAATTAATTCTGCACGCTATCCATGTATGCACATTTGGCTTTGGCACATAATAGTGACTAACAGTAGAACAAAAATTAACACGTTTTCCTATTAGGCTGTAGATCTTCTGTGAGTGGTTCACAGATGATTTATTTTTTTTTCTATATAACAGGCGAGTTTTTATTAAATATTATACTTCAAAATGCATATTCAAACCAATAACTGTTCATCCATTACAGTGGGTAATAAATAAACTAATGACGAGTGTCTAAACCATTTCCCAGAGGACTTTACAGTTTGAATTAGCAATGCCTACCTCCACAAGTGACTTTCTCTCTCACAAGTAAGTTAATTTTTAAGTTAAACATCATATGTGAGGAACGGCCATAAAAGAAAATCAGGAAGAAGTACCAGTCCCCTGAGCAAATACAATCATTGCTGAACTTAAAAAAATCTCTGCTTGTGATTTACATAAAATTATAATATTCATAGAATCTCAGTAACACAAGAAAGAAGAGAAAGTCTATATCATGACCTCGTGATTGAAGTTATGCCTTCAAAGTTTGATTGTAAACCCAGGCATGCTGCTTATAAAAGAAGGAAATTTGTGTACTGGCAACTCACGTATCAGTACAGGTAAGGTGATTTCAGTTATGAAGTGACTGTATTTAAACAGATAGTAGAGATCCCTGATTAAAAAAAAATAATAATAAAATAATAATAAAAAAAAGGATTGACATAGACTATAAATGTAGTTCTGCTTATATGGGGTATAATATATGCTTTCAATATTAATTTAAAATTTATTTTAGTTATTAGATATGTTTAAGCAGGCATGGTGGTGATGGGCTTATGGTTGGACTAGGTGATCTTAGAGGTCTTTTCCAACCTTAATGATTCTATGATTCTATGGTTATTCCTTGGAACAGGTTTGACTCTGCTTACAGGAGCAGGCAGAGGGAAATGCTGGTGTACTTGACAGCCATATTACTGATCTGAGCTGAAACCTCCATCTCACTACATCCTTTGTAGATGAGCTGGCATCCCCAGCTTTTAGTGACAGCAGAAAACGAACAGAGATTTTCAAATAAACTGAGCAGAATCAGCACGCTCCATGCCTGTGGAGTTTCAATAAGAACAAAGCTCCCAGAAATGAAAACCAAATTTGCAAAGTCTTGGTTAAGCTTACTTCAAAAATAATTAGATGCCCAACATCCTGATATTGAAGGAGACACCTAAATAACTTGAGAGTTTTGTTAGGATTTGGCACACATAAACGTGTTGGCCCATGTTCTCAAATTGGCCTCCAATCTCTGATGATGATAATAAGGAAAGTCAGATTATTCTCATCCTGTTTTTACTTATTTATTTGCAGGCAAAGAAATATAACTCTTCTGCGATATTGCTCATTGGGCTGGAGGCTCCAATGTGAGTATAGCTGTTGTGGAGACAGAATGTACATTGTAGCCTCAGCCCAGGCAGGAACAAAAAAAAATTACTATAGCAAATGTTTTTTTTAGTTGTTGTGATGTGGTGGTTCAGGCTTGTAATAAGGGACATCTTCTGTGCTGGAGAGGAGAATTGTCTGGGAGCAAAGCCAGCAGTGGCAGCGGTAGGAGGAAGAAAGAGGAGAACCAGGCAGCTATGTTTGTTACAAATTGTCCAGAAAGGGGCTGATTGTAAGGATTTAGTTAAACAAATAGTACTCACAGCTCTCTGTGCCACAGATGCCCTGATACTAATGAGGCTCCGTAGGAAGATACATCATAACAATAGCTGTTGCTTTTTACTGCTCCGCATGCTTTGCGAGAAGTAAACATTAAAAAAAAACTGAGCCACACGACAAAATAAAACCTCTCAAATCATCCTCCCCATCTGACCCTATTATGTTTTAAAAATCAGCTGTCCACAAATGGAAGCTTCCTTTAGGGTCATGAGGTGTGAGCACCGTAAGGAAGATATGACTTGTCATGGCCTGAGATGCTGTGTCAGGGCTGAAGTAGGCTATCTGTCCTTCACATGCACACATTTGTGCTCCTTCTGCCCCGCAGCTCCCTACGTGTTTAAAACAGACAACGACCCAAGAGAGAAGTATAGGTCACGTATCTGTGTGTCAGTATCAGGATGCTCGATGCACTTGAGGTTAGGAAGTGGGGCTGACACAATCCCCAAGAAAGGAACACCGCATAACATTTCAGGGCCTGGTTCCAAGCAGAGCAGCAAAGTCTGGGGTTTGGTAACTGAAGGATCCAGATTTCATCTCAGCTGGCCACAGCAGTGGTGATAAAGTTTGCAGATATCGACAGCAAGGTCTTTGTACAGACTTCACTATCATCCACAGAGCAAGAACACTCCTGTACAGTGGTACATCTCTAGGCTAATTTAAATCAGTCTTACAGTCAGTTCTACCAAAGCATTCAAAGACCTTTTCAGTAATTGGAGCTACTCTATGACGAATCTCAGCTTTTGGCATGGAAGGACTTCAACTGCACAGATATGCTGAAAAGTTACCGAAAACATTCTGGAAAAGAATCTGTATTTTTCCATTTTCCTAGTTCTTACATTTGAATTGAAAGGTCAAGGCTGAACCAGGAACATTTCATTTAGAAACTTGGGAATATTATCAAAGTTTGTTGAGCTGAGAGAAAACATTAAGACTGAGAGCCTAGTTAGTTGGTCATTGTGGGCTGACCTACAATTGACACATCGGACTGGAGTTTCTGACATTTTCAACATTTCCATAAGACTTGCAATTTCTAAAACAGCTGTAGTAATTCTCTGACAAGAGCATGTTTTTTGGAATTATGGAAGAGAAGTTGTAAATGCAATTAAAATACCCGTACAGCACCACACAAAGCAGATCTTGTGTTTTCTCCTCTCTTGCTAACGGGTCAGCAGTGCTACTTCCACTCTCAGTGTTGTTAACTTCTGCCATTTTTGTTATGAGTTGCACACTATTCTGTCATTTATCATTACGACATGATATATGGTGCATCTAGATTTGTTTTCTCTCCCACACTTCCCACTGGAAGAGTTTAACAGCAAAGGAAGAGCTACACAGAGAAGTGACCAGGAAGATGAAGGATGTGGCAGCTTTGCTCAATTTGTGATGCATAGAAGTTCTCTACAACCAGGAGAAAAGGCAAGCAGGGGCATATGACAGATACCTCTATTATGTCCTTTGTAGCGCTGAAGAGGTCATTTGGGAGTGATTGCTCTCTCCCAGAGCTAGAGAAATTGGGATAAAACGTGCAGTTTCTAGGTGTCAGACTGAAAAAATGCAAGAACAATGTGCTCTTTGCCCAACAGGTATCTAACTTATGGATCTCATTGCCACAGAATGTTATGGATCCAAATGGCTTGAAAGGGTTAAAATTGACTAAATAGATTAATGGAAGAAAAATCTTCAGGGGCTATTGAACACAAAAATGCCATTTCTGGTCCAGGCATTCTCTGCAGTCGCAGAAGCCAATAACTGTATTAGGAGAATGTCACTACTGCCTATTTTTATATTCTTCCCTAAATATGTAGGATTTGTTACGGCCAGGGACAGGATCTTGGGCTAGCTGGACCTTGAATCTGATCCAATATATCTGTTATTGTGATCTTACATTAACTGTCAGAGAAAAAAAGGGGGGATATTTTAATACTCAGGACTTTTAAACTTTGAAGCTTGTATTTTCAGTTCCCAGAGCCAAGTAAAAAGAACTCTAATTTTATGGATTTCAAACCAAGATCATGATTTCTGCTTGATATGGGTTTCCCAAAGGGGACTATGGTGCATATTAAACCAGTACTATGATAAGGCAAAAGAGTCCAGAAGAGATGGTAGATAAACAGTACTCACAGCTGTTTTGTTACGGTCTTGAAGTACAATTGATTGCACCATTCTGATTTGCAGATAAGTCTCTGACAGCATTATAAAACAGTGCTTCTTTCTCTACACATTTTTCTTCAAAGGTACCGAGATTCAACAGTCTCCTTGATTGTTTTTACAAACTGTCCAGAACCTCCCTCTGCTAAATGTCTTATTTGTGTTTATGTATTATCAAATGTAACTTCACATGAGTCAAATTAAAACATTCTAATTAAAAGATTAGGAATGTCATTTGCTTTGCAGTAGTTCTGAATCCAAGGGAGAATCGCTGAATGACATTGTTACAGTAAACTGCAATATGGTACTGTATGTAGCTTTATTTTTCCCTCCACTTTCATTTGAAGCCCTGATTAATAAGTCATATTCACAGGGGTCAGAAGGGAGAAAGGAAAAAGGAGATTATTGCTGAAAATTATCAGGCTGGATAGGAAGCAGAACTAACCGTCTCTTTGATTATCTCCCCTGGCCACGATGAGATATGGTCTACAGTTCATGGTTCGTTCCTCATAACCAGTGAGGCAGAATGCAGTGTAATGAAAATTGATCTATAGAACATACTCGATTAGAGAAATATGAGAAAAGAAATTACTTCTGAAGAAAGTGAAAATTAAGAGTGTATAACAGCACCAGCAGACAGACAGACAGACAGCTGTTGTTTTTCCCTCTGGAAAAGCAGATGGGCTAAGTACAGAACAAATTCACCAAGCAGAGTTCATTGCTTGGCCTACATCTAAATTTCACCCAGTTCAACCATAGAAATAGAAAAACAAATATAACCCCCCCCACATACACATTTATGAGAGTGTTCTTTCATTAATTATCAGAAGACAGCATTTTGGAAAAGTAAAGAATGGCTTCACTGCTAAAGAATACTCCATTGCAGAAAAATATGTGTTCAGCCCTTCCCTTTCATGCTCTCTTTGCTTTTTCTTCAACTTCCGTCTGTTAACCTAAGACAAATCACTGATGTCTCTTTCTTCCACACTTTCGTTTGTAAAATGTGGGTAGAATACTCTAAAGTTCTGTGAGAATTAGTGTAACACAGAGAGTGCTTTGGCTTCCTTGGGCAACAGATTTACAATAGCCTAAAAATATGTTGGGGAAATAAATGCATTCCCTCTTATCTGAAATGTGGATCTATTACATGGTCACTCCTATGTTCTCAGCAAAGCAGTAACAAATGATCTTTCCATCTGTGCAGGCTCGATCTTATGGTAGCTACAGAAGAAAAATAACTTCTGTTGTTGAGATGAGCAATGAGAGAACATGGAGGAAATCAGGATAAGCAGACACCCAAGGCTACAGCTCTACAGCACTCAAAAGCATGCACAGGCTGAAATGGGTTCATGCAAAACATTTATAGGCTAATTTAAAAAAGGAAATCTTAAACAATTGAGTCTATTTGCAGAGAAATCGCAGAGAGAAAAGAACTGTTAACTGTTTGAAATACATTTCTCGTTGCCAATATCTCAATAATTCCCATGCACTACTTTGCCAGGAAATGCTGAAAGCATTCGTTGTTCCCTTTGAGTCTGTTATGCCATCTCCAGGGACTTCCCTTTTCCACAGTGCCCCTCTCTCAGCACTTCAGCGTGCTTACAGATTTTGCTACAGCTGCCTCTTATGACTGCCTTTATCTGCCAGACTCCTAGCAGACAGCAGCAGCACGAGCCCCAGAAGTCCCAGCTTCAGGATCAGCTCCCATTGCTGCAGTAGGCCTGCTGGTCCTGTGCGGGCCTGCGGGGCCTGAGCCACGGCCCTGCCCCACGTGGAGGTTGGGGTCAGAAGGGAGGGCTGCAGAGGAGGAGAGGGATGGGGGGCAGAAAGCAATGGGGAAGGAAACACCGTCTCCACTCCTTTCCGAGATCTGTAGGCATTTGCTTGTTTTCCTCTTTTGTACAGAAGGCCAGAAGATCTCACATTCTCCTATCACCAAAATGATCCCCAAAACAGCAGAAAAGCAGTGCACTTTCTTCAATAGAGCGTGTGAACCAAATTTCCAGGATGAAAATACTTCATATAGTAGTACAGCTCCTAAAGAGGGCTGTTACCGCTTTGTGCCAGAGTGAATTTGGTCCAAAGATCTCAGACTTGGGCTGAGTCTTTCCTTTGTTGTCATGCTCCTGTCCAACAAAAATCAGTCAGCAGCCAAGGGATTGAAAGGTAGCCTCAGCCCTTCCCTTTCATGCTCTCTGGAGGGGAGAAATGTCTGTCAACCAAAGAGATGGGGCCCGTCAGTAGCAGAGGACAGCCAAGCACACTGTCTCAGGCTTACAGTTTTTGGCAGTGAGACGTAATATGATATGTAATTTGGTGAGAAAGAGTAGAGAGCTAAAGATGCTGCAGTGGAAGAGATGCTTTCTAAGTGGCCTCCACTGCTGCAGGTGTAAAATTGTGTGTTTTCCCCCCCTAGACATTGCAGGAGCATCCAAAAGAGTATTTTCTGAATAAAAGCACAGATTTGCATTAATCTAACACATGGCTGAACACAGCTAAAGAAACCTGGATGACTTATGCCATCTCCACGTTGTTGAGGTGACAGATGCTTGTTGATTCACGTTTCACATGCCACATGCCTTGAGGTAACCTCTGTGGAAGTCAGTGGGGGACCGTCCACACATTCAGTCAGCCATGAGCCAGGCCTGCAGAAACTCTGGGGTGAGACTACCTCTGGAACACATTGATACGTGGCAGGTTGTGTGTTCCTTGCAGAAACAGTGATGGCTGAAAATATGCCAGGGTATTAATATCCTATATTATTTACAGACTTGCTCGCTGGGCCAAGTTAAACACTCATCAACTGAGTCACCTCAATTTGAACTTTTCTCTCTTGCCTTGAAACTTCACTTTGTGTTCTCACGGTATCTACCACACTGCTGTGTTTATTCAGTTTGCTGCGTGCTTCAGATTAACCTACAGTTCTGTCTTTTTCACAGTTAAGGCAGCATCATTGACGAATGTGGGCTTCCACGCCCAGCATTACTCATTCGCAGAAGAATGACTAGAAGGGAGCACAGAGGCCAAAAGAAGAAGTGCCAGGCCTATTTTCTGATTTGTTTTTATTCAAAGTATTTCCATGGATTCTCTTTCACTTGCAAAACTATCGTTGTCTGAGAATTTTGCATGAACTAAAAATAAAAGCAGCAGAATCATCTTCAATTTCTAAAGAAAAGATGCTCGAAGTAAGCACAAAGCCATGCTCCAAGTGCAGTGGTATGCTCAGCTTCACCGCCGCCAGTGAGATACAGAGGGCAGCTGGGGACAACTCCGACTTTCTCAACAAAGCCCCCCAAATCCATGTCCTGATAGTACCCCAGTTTTCATTCAAGTTCTGATTCCTACTGTATCTTGCAAGAATGCATGGGGGGATCTTCTGTTTCACCCACCACTTCTGATCTGAACATTTTCCCTGAAAATCCCTGCTGGACTTCAATGGCTGCATTTGTGTTGCAGAACCCAGGAGCACTTCTGAACCTTTGGACGTTTGATTTTTTTGGAGCCCAGCTGTACTGTGACTCCTGTCCAATCTGAGCGCAGGAAATGAAAGTGTTTCCTCTCTCCCACAACAGCAATGGTGGAACCAAGCATGTGCTTGCTTCAGAAGGTTTTTCATCCCCTACAGTTTCTAATCTGGACAAGTAGATTTACCCATGCAAAAACCCGGCATTGTAAATCCAGCTTTAGAAATTTTGATGTCTCTTCAGTTTGGGGCTTTAACCTAAGCTTGCTTTAGATCTGAAGAGATGAAAATGCAGACACAGGCATAGGAAAACTAAAAAAAAAAAAGTATAACCGTGCAAACAGTGGTCACAGTGTAACATGCAAAAGTCATGCAAGTTTTAGGGTTGAGAATCATGTTTTAGATTTTAGTTTGAACATCGTGATATAAAGACTAAAGTGCAGGACTGTTGGCAGTAACACAGGAACCAAGAAACCAAAGGAGAGAAGGAGGAAAGAGATGACAGACCCTTTAGATACTACACTGTGTTGTTTATACTTGAATTATATTGTAGGAAGGGAAAAAGTGAAATGCCCCACCTTGTCAAGGGGCAGTTGGTGTACATGGAGATTCATTGATATACCCATACTCCCCAGGAAATCAGCATCAAACACAGGAATAGCACTGATATGTACGTGGGATATTGAAATGCTTTTAACTTGCTTGATACATCTTTCCATGCTCTGAGGATATTACTGTGGGATCAGGATCACTCCATCGGAGTCTACTGGTATGACTGAGATCCTGGGCATGGCTCCTCGATGGTGAAGCCCCGGGAGCCCAGCAGCCAGCAGCAGGAACTGTAGCTGCAGCTGGGGGCAAAGCCTCACCTTGCTCAAGCTGAGAGCAAAACTCACCTGGCACAGGCAAGGCTTTGACCAGAATGTTTTCTCAAGGCTTTTTTTTGAGTGCACAAGTACGTATCTTCTACCTTTAGTCTGCTACACAACTGGGGCAGAAAAGTACATTTTTAGCTTCAAAGACTTTTCTCTCCTTACCTTTCTCCATCATCACTGTTTGTCTGTCACCAAGTAGAAGAAATATGCCTTTGTACTGTATGACATGGATATATTTTTCCTTACTATATATATTCTGGTATGGTACATGAAAAAAAAGAAGCATTCCAAAAACATCACAGTATTACAAAAAATACAGAAAAAGATAACCACACTAACAAGATCTTTCAAAAGAAGATATCATTCATCTGCCAACATCATGTGCCAAAAATTCCATATTTTTACCAAAAAATTTACACCTCCTACAAGCTCAGAATGTTTCCAGACCCAGAAATGAGCAATGAAGCCATCTACCCTGCCACAGAAAACTCTGATTTCTGAGTCACAGACAACAGCTAGAGTTGCATATTAATGCCTGATACAATAACCTGAATCAAATACGAAATGTGTCAAAATGAGAAACCGAGGTTCAGTGTAATACCTTCTCTGAAAAGCAGAACTGAGTATCTTGAATTAGTGAAAGTTTTTCATCCCTACTTCTTCACCTACTTCTTCATTCCCTGCTTCAACCAGAGCTAATGCTGCTGGTTCACCTCTGAGAGCACTGTGCACTGTGTTTGAACTGAAAGTGATCACTGCTCAAAGAAAATGATCTCAAATCCAGAAGGAAGGAGGAGTATTCAGGTCTCCCAAATGCACCTCTCATAAAAGGAAAGCTGAGGAGGCTGGGAGAAGCTCTCTCTAAAAAAAATTAACTCTTGCCAAACTTCCTTCTCACTGCCTTTTGTCTCTGCAGGAAAAGACCTGAAAGTTAATGGCTGCCCAGCAGCGAGGAAAGTTGTGCTCTGCTCCGTCTGTCTGCTTTTAGCCCTATTTACACACAGCTCACTCTGGAAGGGGGAAGGGGAGCATGGTTTACTCCGCTAATTTTCCTCCCTAGGGTGGGTAATGATTTCTCAGAGCTAATATGCCCTGACAGATGCAGTCACACTGGTGCCCGCACTCCGCATCTTTGTTGGCCAATTGGGGTCATGGCTGGGAAAGCCGATCTCCTAATCATCATATCTGATAGATGTCGCCTACTGTAAATCGACAGTTGTTGGAGGTGTCGGTATTGACCGCGGCTGTTCCCATTCACACTGGAGACAGGCTTTCTATAGGACTCATTCAGCCAGACACCAGGGCAGATGAGACAGCACAGCTCTTTAACCATTAACTTCTACGTATGTACATGTATATTACGGCATTTGATGTTTCTGGCAGGTAGGTAATTGGCAGACACCAAGGCTCTGCAGGGCACAATGCCCACACAGCACTGGATGTCACACCTCCTGCAGGACTTTGAATTGGATGAACAGCAGCAGCCCTGGGTGGGGTTTGCCTTTCCATGCTTTTAGCAGGCCCTGGGTTCTGATCACTCAGAGCAGACAACAAGCAGTAAAAAGACAGCATTTTCCGAGAGCCCAGTTATTCTCTGCAAGTGAAATCAGCCTTCACAAATGATGCTGGTTTTAACACGTACATGCTACTCGTGTCTTTAAGAACCATCTAGAGCACTGATAGGTGCAGGTCAGTAGCTAGAAAAAGTTTTCTTGCCCTATTTCATCCCACGTTTAGTTTTATAGCTGGCTGTTCAGAGCTGAGTGCCTTTGCTGACAATGGCGGCACGATGCGTCTGCTCTGCTCTCAGGGCCGGGGGCACAGGGCAGGGCCACAGAGCTACCCAGGAGCTGCAGAGGCAGAAGAGACGTCCTGGGGGAGGGCATGCAACAGGGATGCAGCCCAGGTAACAGTGAGGAGATCCACAGGGAAGGAGAAGTTAGCGAGATGTGGGGATAAAAGTCTGATTGTTGCAATGCACAGAGTGGAATGTTATGTGGCATGAGCGGATTTTATATAAAAATTAAAGTAGTATCTATCTGGTGTCAATAGGAATAGATCAGAATTTAGATAAGAGCTGTGACACTGAGATTAACAAGGCAGCAGGGGCTCAAAGGCTCAGCTTGGGCTGAGGGGTGTGCTGCATGGTCCATCCTCTTAGCCGTGTGAAAATCATGGAACCGTGCCTGAGAACGCAGAGCCAGAAAGACCACATTAATGTAACTGAAGCAAATTAATACTATAAAGTGTTTTCCCCTACAAACAGGCCCCGAGAGATTGATCTAATTAATTAGCTTTCGGTTGCACAACCCCGACCCTCTGCCTCCAAGTCACCCAGCAGAGCGGCTGAGCACAGGGGCCAAAATAAACAGCGCTGTGCTGGGAGAGCGGGGCTGGGGCTGTGCCGAGTGCCCCTCCTGGGAGCACTAAGGATGGGGTGCAGGTGGCAGTGGACTCCTCAGAGAGAGCTTGGGGAAATGAGACCTGAGAGCTGACAGAAAGGCAGCTGGCACTGCAAGGCGTAGCACTGTGCTCTCTCTCCGTAAAGAGCGCTGTTTAAATCATATATCTCTACCGTGATTCTGCAAGAAACACAGAAATCAATGTGTAGAATAGTATAAGCTGTAGGCTGGCTCAGAAAACGACCAACCTTTGAAATGGTCAAAGTGAGCAGCTGCCTTCTGTTATGGCAGCTTTGCCTGTGTTACCCCTCATTCTGAGGAAACAGGGTCAGATGTGGTGACAAAAGATTGGTAGGAGCAGGGCAGCCACGCTGTTCTCACTGACAGTACACTGGAAGTACATCTTGGAAGAGTCCGTAAGGGCTTGAAACACCAGGGGCTGTTTGGATACGTTCTGTCTGATGTGAGATCTGAAGGGGAAAATGTGGCTCTCCTGCTCGCCTTACCCAGAGAGCCCCGCTCTGCAGAGCCAGAGGCGGGGGCCTCGCAGCAGAGCTGGGGCCTGCCGGCTACTGACATCGTAAGGCAGCAATATTCAGTGCCATAGATGACTGAAACTCTCTTAATCCTTGCGCTAAAGAGGAAGGATGAACAAACACTGCTTATTTTATTTTGTGTATTATGAAAGATTATCATGATACCACCAGCAAAGGGTTGTGCGGAGTGGGGCACACACCAAAATTAAAAGGCAGGATCATGATACCATGCTGTAACACAGGAAACTCCACTTATTTACACATATTGCTGAGAAATTTTAATGGAGACTTCACCATTTTTGTCTTTTCTTTGACTAAGCTGAGGTGGGAGCATCTGTGATTCTTGGAGATCTTACTCAAGCAATGAACTAGAAATTTCCTTCACGTTGCCCTTCCATCCCATTAATCAAGCTTTTCTTGTTACTAATTACAAAAAAGCTCTCTGAAAAGAAATTTTTCTGTCTTAAAACTTTTTCATTTGAGTAAATGTTCAGTCTATAAAATGAAAAAAAATCCATAAATTTTGGTGCTAAAACTGTACAACTTGGAAAAGCAGAGTAATTAGTGTATTCAAATAGCTTTCAATGGTTACCTACCACGACAAGTATCTCAAAGTGGTGTTGTGGCTCTTTGTGATCATCCATTCTGGTGCATTTCAAAGGCTTAAATGGCAGTTTCTGAAAAAGAAAAGCCCTCTGTGATTTTTCCTTTGCCCTCAGAGCATCAGTGAAGGTGGACCCCCCTGCTCCTGCAGGTGAGAGCCTCAGCTGTCGCAACTGCCAGTGAGTGCTGTGTACCCTATGAAATGCTAATTCATTACTCCACTACAGCAGGCACTTGAGAGAAGAAACAAGTGTACAAAAGGCTTTTTTACATTTGCACCTCTGCTCTTTTGTACCAGTGCTGTGCCACAAGCGACTCTAAGCCTGCACAAGTTTATATTCTCATGGCTGCAGCCAGTCCCAGGAATTTACAGGCTGGCTAAAGCTCCTCCCTAATTGCTTGGCCTTGAAGCTCTTGTGAAGCTGTAATTTTTCCCGCTTCCAGACACCAACATTTTCAAGGCTAGACAAGAGATAAATGTCTCAGGCAGAAAACAAAGACACTCTTGAGGGAGAAACACTTCAAAGCCATCAAAGTCAAGGCCTTTGCTGCATCATATAAATATCAAAAAGCATGGGGAAAAACAATTCATCTTTTCTTTTCCAGAGGTCGCAGTCCACATTGGTGAGCCTCACTGAGCTTTGGATGTTAAGCTCAATGCCACCTCTCCGGGAAGGATTTGTCCCACATGAGGGGGGAAATGAAAGAATCCCCTTCAAAAGTCAGGTGGCAAGGTGGGAAGAAGAAGTTCCCTCTCCAACCCTCGGGGAATGCCCCGAAGTGTTAGTCCTGGTTATAGATATTGTCACAGCCCAGCACAATGGGATGGAGAAGGAAGGGGAAGCAGCCACATCGGGGCGGCTTGCTGTCCCTCAGGAGTGAGGAGACTGCTCCTGCCCAGCTGTGTCCCACCAGTTGTGGTGACCAGGATGAAATGCAGGATGTGTGCATTGACCACAGCCTGGAGAAGGACACAGCACAGCAGGGATGGATTGCTGCTCAGAGATGATGGAAAATGAACAACTATTAGACTAGGAGCATGAAGGAGAAGAGGAAATACAGCCAAGGCAGCGAGGATACTTTTTGGCCACAAGCTGAAAGTTAACAGAGGGGCTTTATATACGACTGCCTGCCCAAGGATGTTTTTAATATCCTTTATGCATGAATTCACAGGTTGCCCATGAAAACTCAGGGAAATGCTTCAAAATATTTCCAGAGAGATTTTTATTCTTTCCCAGTCTCCCTTACCACCACACCTTAGCTTCCCTGTAGGAAGATAGAGCAAGTCAAGGGACCAAGATTTGCCCCCGAGTTATACGGTGGCTGAGATTGTGCAGTGAAAAGAGATGACGGCTGAAAAACTGTGCAGCATGCCAGGTACTTGGCTCACAATGCGCTTGGATTATTGTCTCTACATGCAGTGAAAAGAGCTGTTCAAAATCCCAGCCTCACATCATGCCAAAAATCTGTGCATGTCAGGTTTTTTGTTTGTCATGAAGAATGCGGCACTACTCTTCCATTCCTACTCTTCCTTTCTGTGGGAGTGCCCTTATCTGCAATAAATAAACCCCAGCGGTTTGAGTTTGCTTTATTGAATATTTATTTTTTTCTTGAATTCTTCTGGTTTTACACCTTCACTACTTAATTTCTGATTTGCTAGCAGAAAAAGCCAGGAGACAGCAGTCAGTGGGAACGCAGCTGGCTGTTTTAGGAGGCAGATGTGCCAATGACTACTGTTAAGACGTGCATACACGTTCATGTCTCCCTGTATTTTCTGCAGTTATTTGATGGGTTTTCCATGCCCTCCAACTTTCATGGTTGCAGGTTTGCACTTCTTTAAAAAAAAACCAAATCAACTATGATTTCTACAGTTTCAAGTCTGTAGGATGTTGCTTTTTAGATAGTTCAGAAATGAAAAGCTGAAACTTTCTCCACATTCTACCAACTAACAAACTATCACAGTGACCTTGATCCGTGCTTCCAAGTTCTATTTTTTAGATCAGCAGTAACAGATCAGCCCAACGCCCCTCTTTGAGGACTGGATTTGTATTGATTAATTTTTTGCAAGTGTTACTATGTCACAGGTAAACCAGAAATAATAATGAATAAACAAATAAACTATATAAGTGAGGTTAATTTCAACTAGGATAGAAAGTTTAACCCCTGTAAACAGGCACACCTATTAATAAAAAGAAGACTTCCATCTTCAGTAGATCCTAGTGTTCATTTCCAAACGAGTAGGTCCTTGCCCTGGTTTGCCCTTCTTCAGTTTAAAGGTATACCTGTTCTTGCAGCTGCAAAAATTTTGCAGACATAGAAACAAAGTTGTAAGTATTGAGAGATTACTTCTTGTGTGATACGTTGCACCCCTACCTAGCTACAGAGCTTCAGGGGTTGTAGGTACTGTGAGATTCCAGACCTTGTGTGACTGTGTGACTTCAGGCAGAAAATATAAAAGGAATGGGATTGGTGGGAGCAAGGTATCCCCAGCATTCACAGTGTGACTTCACTTCTGAATAGTGCCAACTTGCTGGTGAAAATAAGTGCTTCCAGAACAGCAATGTTACAGCTTCACAGCAGAGAAAAATCACACTTACAATCCATGTTGGATTTTGAAGAATACTTGAGACTTCTTTTAGGACTGTGCTGTATGAAGAAGACTTACATTCACACACACAGATTCACACACACACAGAATAGCCCGGATTGGAAGGGACCTCAAGGATCATGAATCTCTAACCCACCCCCAGGCCACCAACCTCCACGTGTAATACTAGACCAGGCTGCCCAGGGCCCCATCCAACCTTGCCTTGAACACCTCCAGGGATGGGGCATCCACAACCTCTCTGGGCAGCCTGTTCCAGCACCTCACCACTCTCATAGTAAAGAACTCCCCCCTGACATCCAACCTAAATCTTCCTTCCTTCCAACCTAAATCTTTCCTCCTTATTCAAATACCCATCCACTCTCCTAAAAGCACTTCACAGGCCTGCATTTTCTGTGCCAACATAACCGAAAACAGAATATGGTTACAATAATGTACAGTCCTTTTAAAATGATTCTGTTTTCCAGCATTGCTCTTGTTAATAATTTCCAAATGGAATTTGCATAACAATCTTTCTTCTCAAACTGCTGGTTCAAGAAACCAGGCTGCAACATTGCCATTGAAGCTTCGCTCTGCAAGTATGCTGGAATGGTAATTTAGTTGTCAGCTTTGGGCTGCATGAGCACAATTAGCTTTATGCAGCCAGAGACAAGCCCACATGCCGCTGTGAGGAATCAGATGAGAAGAAACGCTGGGTCTGGCTGAACTTGCTAGAATTAATCCCAGAAATTTTAGAGCAAGCTTAAATATCTCAATAGATATACGGTATATAGGTTTCCTCGGAGTTTCATATACTGCATCACTAAATGGTGTGAAATACATCCATGTTTTCATTATACTATGCCCTGTGGTCAAATGAGGCCAAGGGGCAAGCACGTATGGCTGATAGCTGCTGTCTACTGAGATCTTAAAATTAAATTGGCCTGAAGCTCCCTATTAGTTATGCCATATGACCATATATATATTTAATTTTAATTAATATTTCGTTCACGTTTTCCTCTTCATCCCACCTCCAGAGGCAGTTGGCGTGGTGGGGTTCTGAAATCTCCCACAGCAGCTGCTCACTCCGAAGAGACGAAGCCAAGGCCAGAGGGTTTGGTGGTTGCCAAGTGGTAGAACCAGGTCCCTCACACCACTGGGATATCACAAGCCACGCGACGTCATCAAGTGCCATGAAAGCAGAGACGGCACCTTGCTGGAGCTGTGCAATTGCCTTGGGAGGTTGGTGTGAGGGCACGTACAGCACAGCTCTCCCCTGCCCTGGTAGGAAGGCTGCTCGCACACCTTCCCTTGCAGTGGAAATGAGAGCAACTCAACGCATCCAAACGGGGCAGGAGAGCTGCTCTGTGACTCAGGCTGTGCAGTCTGAAGTGCTGCTTCTTGTTCAGCATTGCAAGAACAGACGCACAGTGCACGCGTGCCAGCCATCACACAGAGCCAGGCGTGCAACGCTGGCTAAAGCGAGCCAGGGAAACACTGCTGCAGGGTATCTGCGCTCCTACGCCATCACCAGACAATGAACGCCCACATCAGCACAACAAAGTGAGCACAGCAAGCCAAAGCTGAGTCCTCCTCCCTTTAAAACAACTTGGTTATTTCTGCCGCTTGTGACTCCTAGAAACAAGCCCCTGAATGTTAAACATGGATACCTAGGCAACAGCAGCTGAGAAAGATGCTCAATGAAATCCAAGCCTTGCCTTCCCCTGATTTTTTTTTTAATGCATTGACTTAAGTTATGCTGAGTTCTACATTCAGAGGTGAGAGAATAATTATTTTTTCACATTTGCCAAGGAAGACTTTATCTCATAGTCCTTCTGATTGAAATGAACTGATTTTATTCTCAATACCATGGCTGGAGAGAGAAAACACAGCAGACTGGCAGGACTGGGTGGGTGTTTTGGAACAACCACGTTGTGCTTGCCATTCTTCTCCAGTTTCACTCCCTTTACGTGGAAGGGTGGACCCCCAGCTGAACAGGAGAGTCTGATTTTTCTGCCTCCAGCCTTGCAGGCCTGTGGCGGCCATTTTCCTGGGCTGACCCAACACTCAGCCAAAGGCTTGGAGGAGGTACAGGCAGAAGGCTAAGCAACACCCCAGGCTGGAAAACATATATGTGTTTTTTTAAGAAGCTGATGCACCAAGAGGGCCCCAAGCCAAACCACACAGCGATAAGAAAGCTGCTCAAAACACATACCCACGGAGCACTACTCTCCTTGCAGACCAGGCAGGTTACACACAGGACTGGGCTGTTAGAGGACACGGAGCAGGAGTGGTAGTGTGAGGCCTTCCCAGCTGGCAATTAGCATAATGAGTGGCAGGCTTAGCACATCTGCCATCTGCCCACCGCTAAGTGTCTTGTAAAAAAAGTCAATCACGAGGAAAACAATTTGCTGGTGGTAAATTGTGTTGTATGAAAACAGTAAACCACACTCCATAAGGTCACATGCCAATAGCAGAACACACCATGGCCTCCTCCGGTTCCTTCCAAGGCACGTAACAGCAGCTACTCTACCACATAACCCGTTCTTTTAGTCTTTAGCAGTAATGACCTTATCTCAAAGCCTGCACAATGGATCTGCAGGACCCTTTCTACTTCCCTTCCCTTTGATGTTAGCTCCATCTCTCAAAATTGGTTGGAAAAGATGTGAGATTTCTCCTCCCTCCCTCACTGAACCCATTTCTGTGATATGCTTAACCTCATATTCCTGCAATGTTCTCTTACAGAATACCAAAGGCTTCACCCTGCATGAAGGACTGCTTATGAGGCAACTGCTGAGCAACAGGCCTCAGAGGCATGCTTTGGAAGAGCATCCATCAATCCCCGTGCTGCTGAATGAAACTCCCAGATGCTCTTAAGAGACTTCCAGATGCTTTCAGTCATGCCTAACTTAGAAATGATGCAGACAAGGTTACACCTTCCCAGACCTAAAGACAACTATTCTTATTCTTTTCTTATTCTACTCTACTCTTGTTCTATTCTACTCTTATTCATTTCTTTTAGCAAATGAAACCAATTTATTCCTTCCTATATGAGTCTATTTTCCTCCTGGGGAACAGAAGGTAGAGTAACCAAGAGGCAACAGGAAAACAGCCCGTGCCTATAAATTAGTTTCCAGTGGCTCCTCTGTTCCCCACAGGCCATAGGCTGACTGTGGGTTATGAAGAAATACAGCAAACTGAGATTAAGCATGGATAAAACAGAGTTATCCTCGTGAGCCAACAATATGTCATCATATATTAAAATCCCAAGAATATGAATTTGGATTGGGACTGTGGAGGCAAAGTTCAGAGTATCTGGCAAATAGTTTACAATGTAAAATGATCACCTTTATTGAAGAACGCCACCGCGCAGACAGGGGAATTAGGGCAAATAAACCTCACTGATTTATAGGTAACCACAGCAGGCAGCTTGGAAGGAGGAGACTGGGTTTTATCCACTTCCCAGGTACTGGGGTATTTCACTCCGTGATAAGAATTACAGGATATTCTTGACACACTGATAGCGCTTTCGTTCTAAGGGAGCCCACTCTGGCGCAATTAACTAGACAGTTAGAAAGGGCTGCTTGCAGCACCACAGGGGAACTATAGAAAACACCTGTCCTTGGGCTCCATGGGCTTTCGAAACCAAAACAAGCCACAAACACGATGCTCCATACATTACTTTTAAAAATCTTTTTAATGAAGAAATAATTCCATTCCAAAATATAGACACACAATTAAATAGTTTAATCACTTCAAAATATAACATGTCCCCAGTAGGTTCCAACACACACACACAAAACAATACTTAACAGCAATACAAAAAACCCATACAATAGCAGTTCTGTTACAATACCAATGAATATTGTGACATCTTTAGTGTCTCTGTATCTGTCTCAAGTGGTGTCAAGTACAGTAGTTTTAAAAATGTCTTGCAGTTAGTAGCCTCAAGATGTAACTCTTCGTACATTTGTTTTTGGTTCAAAGGTAAAAATGCCCTTTGCCTTCAGGACACAGTGGAGTGCTTGCTGTTCACAGCTCCGTCTGCTGAATTGAACCAACGTGATTACAGCAACCCGAGGTTGCAATATTTACAAAGTCTATCTACAGTAATTGCCAAGAACCAATAAAGATGGGAGAAGATGACCGAAAGTAAAGGCAGACACACATGATAAATCATGATGCAACAATTTGGCTCATGCATATAAGAAAATACATATTATATCACAACAAAGGCCACACACCTTTTTATGCAGTTTAGTTAACATTACTACTTACAGACAACCCATTCACCACCTTCGCTTTGGACATTCGAGGACCCTATACATCTTCACATCCCTGTCTCCTGAATCCAAACCACTGGTTCCCTCCAGTGACAGTAAAACCACCCAGAGTTTTGACTGCTGTGGTGGGCCATTGGGAGCTAAGAAAAGGCCCCCGCCAAGGACCTCCTCTGTAACTCTGTTTGCTTTAATGACCGCAAACCACAATCAAAATAATATTCAACAAGCAGACAAAGACCAGCTGGGTGAATATGCAGCCAGCTTGACAGTTGGGAAATGCTTAAAATAGATGTTTGGAGAGCCGAGTGAGGGGTGCTTCATCTCGGAGCTCCAGGGCGGCAGGGACCTAGAGCTCTGCTGGGGATGGCCTCGCTGACACCAGCCTGACAGAAAGGCATGCGATCCACCAGCTTCCCTCATTGCTCCTAGTCCAGAAGCCCTTGCGATGGATTTATTCTATTGTGCCTATTTTAAGCATAGTGATAATGATCACACAGACATGAAGATGATGGGAGGGAGCTACTACTCTGGGTACAGTTAAACATGACAAGGGTTGAGTTAGTCAGCCATTGCACATAGCTGTGTTCTAACTTGTTTGTTCTATCTCTGTTCAGGAAACGTTCGACTGGAATCCTGAGCTGACAGCAACATCTACAGTTTTACTGGAGTAGCTCTAAATGTGGAGTGCTAGGCACTAGTGGAGGCTCACCCATTCCTGAGAGGAGGCTGGAGGAGGGGCATCAGGATACGGGGCCAGCCTTGCCAGGCCAGCACATATCCCAGGGAAAGGACCAGTGTCTGCAGAAGTGAAAAGTTTACATGAGGGTATCTGGATGCCTCAGAATCCGTTTGGATGTCTGAGATGAAGTCCAGATATGCAAGGAGGTATGGATAAAAGATCTGCATAAGCAATAATGCGATATGAAAGTGAAAAATGGCAGCAGCTCTTTCATACAGATACTCATCCCCTAACACATTGTGCCCAGGGAAACAGCCATAAGCCTGGAGAGTACATGCAAGCATCAAGTGAACAAACAGGGTTGACCTACACAGCAATCTCACGTAAATATGGCAGCACACATCCATGTAACCATGAAAGAGAGGACAGACAAACCATGTTCACCTGCTCCAGATCGGTAACTGATCACTTGCTGTAGGCAAACTGTGCTGGTGTGAAATACCTGTATGAAACGTTACTGTTATGAGGGCTGCTAGACAGCATCACTCTGGAAGCAGCCATGTTGTATCGGTGCAGTAAAATTACATCAGCCCAGAGGTCGTCCCAGGCTAACGCACTGCGCTTCTCCACGGAGCTGTGCATCCAACGTGCTGCCTTGTGCTGACACTCCCGCCCTGCTTCTGGTCTAGCTGTCCCTGGGCTGGCTCCAGGGACGTGGCTTTAGAACTAGCCGTGGTCTGTGACCTGCCATACAGGTGTAAGCTTTATTTCCAAGCAATATGCTGTGTGGGGGATATTCCACCTATTTTGTGTCCGTCCCTGCTCAGAACTGTCCCTCGGTTTGCAGTAACAGCTGAGCAAACAGTTCTTAGCTAGCAGTCTCACTTTCTAATCCCAAACAGCCAGATAAGTCCCCTTTCTCCTGAAATGCCTTTACGCTTGAGTTACAAAAATGGACAAAACTCCAATTCTGTAACTGTATGCCCGTCCTTTCGAGAAAACCCACCGCTTCTCTTGTGCTTTTCACTGATAGCTAATTCTCCATCCAGCTCTGAAAGAGTCTCACCACACATTTCCAAGAGTGCATGCAGAACATCTGGTGGCTGGCTAAGGCAATACACATTCGGAAATCAAAAGAGAACAGTTGCAAGCGCACTTTAAGCCTGTACATTTAAAGCTGAAGGCCTCGAAAATAACGTAATGGAGTGGGTGAGTCGGAGGGGCAGAGGAATGGAAAGAGAAGACTTGTTGAACACATGCTTACTAAAGCTAAAACATCAATGAAACAATACCGTGGAAGATTATACATAACATCAGTCAGTTCAGGGATCTTATGGCACCTGTGGTTTATAAACAGCTTTAGTAACGAGTATTTCAAAACATAGTTCACAGTTTTAAGAAGATCTGTGCTGATTTAAAAACTAGATTCTATATCATTTGAATGTCACCTTTTGTATATGATATCTATTTGGAAAAAAAATATTTACACTAACTTCTATGGCTGATTTGTTAGATTATTTTGAAAGAAACATTCCTAAGTTACACATTAGCCCTAAATTAGAGATTTTTTAAATTGTTATTATTAGTTCTATTATTATTATTATTGTTTTAGTACATTTTGTGTAAGTCTTGATTTAAAGACTTGCAAACAAATTGCAAATACAGTCCGGTGCTTTGATTGTTGGGCTACTAGATATATACACTCAGGAGTATAATCGCTCAGTGTTAATGCGTAATCGCAGCTCTTTATTTCTTCCGTGGAAAAAAAATGTACAGTGTATAGCAAACCGACCTACTAAAATCTCAAAGTATTCAGAAATCAAATTTCTATCTATAAACAGTATTGTCGTTGTAAACTGAACAGGTTCAATATCATGTGCAAAGGGTTTACGTGAGTTATTAATACTGCCATCCTTTGTAACAGCAGTATGCACTTCAGTCTGTATTCTTCACTGGTAATGAGCCATGTTACAGAAGATGTAGCTAATATAAGTTAGCTTTAAACGAAAGTCTTTTGTCAAAACACACATCTACAAACTACAACTCTTAGAACAAAAGTACTGTGCTACAGTCCTCAGAACTTAGTTATGGGATTTTTTTGTCAAGAGACGCTGCACCTCTTGGTTCCATTCTTCTGTGAAGTTTGCAGCTAAGCTTTCCTCATCATCTGTCCGAAAGCAGCTCTCCTCATCGTCAGTTCTTACGTAGCTCTCGTTGACTGTCTGGCTGCAGCTTGCCTGGTGAGAAATGTTTAGGGAAACTTTTAAAAAAGAGCCAGTGGAAGACACTGTGTGTGTGTACACACCCACGTAAGCACACCCACAAGTGGAGTGAGAACAGGCTGCTTGATAGAGAAAAGGAGGAGCTGGCCAACTTGTGGCTATGCCTGAAACAACCAAAAAGAAAAAGTAATTCTGCTCAGGTGAGTCATAGAATCGATCCTAGAGTCATTAAGGTTGGGAAAGACCACCAAGATCTCCTGGCCCATCCATGAGTCCACCATGTCGACTAACCCACGTCCCTCAATGCCACATCCACGTGGTTTGTGAACACCTCCAGGGGCAGTGATTCTTCCGCCTCCCGGGGCAGCCTGTGCCACTGCCTCACTGCTCTTTTGGAGAAGAATTATTCCTAATATCTAACCTGAACCTCCACTGGGATAACTTAAGGCCATTCCCTCTAGTCCTATGCTGTTATGTGGGGGAAGAGGCCGACCCCACCTCGCCACAGGGTCTTTCAGGGCATTGCAGACAGCGACAAGGTCTCCCCTGAGCCTCCTGTTCTCACCATGGTGAGAAGACTGTTCTGAGCTTTTCATGTAGAATACAGGGGTAACTGACATTAACACAAATTTGCAGATTTTTCCATTTCCCCTTCCATCTTACCCTTACAGTTTTCTCTACTGTTAGATTACTGGCAGCCAAACCATGGATTATTCCTCTTGAGCACAGGGTCCTGAGCCACTCCATTAACAGCCACTTGCCAGTTCCCACCATGAGCCTCCACTTGTGAAAATGTCCCGCCCTCATTTAGGCTTGGGTAGATTTTACTATGTCTAAGAAGAAATGCAGTTACTTCAGAAGGCAATTCTGGGTGCAACACATCATAAGCAGCCCTGATCACTGGCACACCAATTTATTCTTTTGTTGAGTCCTGAAGAACAACTAAATATCTTATTCAGCTGATAATGAAAAACGCTTAATAGGCAACCACGGCTCCCCTGAACTACATCAGGACTTGCAACCGTTTTCTTTTGGCATACCTAAAGGCACTGTATTCTCACCCCCTTTCAGAGATTAGGAGTTCATCCTTTTTCTCTTGATCTGTCTCAGAGCACCAGTTCACACTGCATGAGATCTGATAGTAACAGCATAAAAGACCAAACCCTACCGACATGAATTCTTTTCTACTCAATTCAGGAATAAAGCTGGTCTACCAGATGAGAGAGGAAATGTAAATGGTTTTAGCAAAGAAGAATTAAATGAAATCTGATGAATCAAGAAAGGTCAAGTAGTTTAGCTTACTTCTTCTTCCTGGCACCATTTGATTGTATTAATTATTCAAGCACAAATGCTTCCATCCGATTCCTTAATATCTAAGCGTGTCAAATGGTATGACGATCTTAATTTAGTATCTCCGTGTGTCAGGCAGTTACAGAAGACCTAACATTAACATTTTGTTGATGAATGAAAAGGAAACCTGCATTGCAAGCGTAACGAGAGGTTCACAAAGAATTTCTGAAGTGTATTTTAAGCAACCGTTTTTAAAAATCAGGGGTGCATCTGCACCACTTAATTGTGCAAAGTAATTTGGAAAGCTTCATTAATGAACATTCTGATCTTTACAGTACAGCCAAAAAGCACAACCAAAAGCCAAGGCATAGGTCAGTTCTCAGCTGTGTGAGACTAATTTTTATTGAATCAATTTAAAGGTTATGTAAATATAGGTACATCTCACACTTCTTGATGGAATCATTATAACCATAAGTGTAAAGCAAGAATGGCTTGCGGAACGTCGGATGCATGAAGATGCACTGATAGTACTGATGAGAAGCTAGTTTTGTTACTAATTTTCTGGATAAACTACTTCTTGAGTGGGGAGAGGGTTTTCTACATTCTTTCAGGACTTGTCTCTGTTTCATGTCCAGCATTGTGATAGAGAGGTTTCCATGAAAGAAAAAAAGAGCAGTGATGAACCTCACAACTCTAAATTCATGGTAGCATTTTGGAAATGCCAGAATTAATTCCGATTTGTCGTATTATAAAACTGTTTCTCAGTCTTTTTTATAACCCAATCCACAGGTTCTTTTCTGCTACATATCATTCAGAGATTTTCAAAAACCTTCCTGTCACTTGTGCAATTTTAAAACTAAATTAAAAATCTAAAGCTGCTTCTTCACAGTTAACTTGGTCACAGTTCCCTTACAGCTTTTTTACACCTACGTGCTAAGAAGAGGAGGATTTAAGAAGAAAAAATAAACAGGAGAAACAAAATATAGCTTACAAGGTAGCACGCAGTTTTAGAAGTGCTGTGCTGCCAGCCTCCTGTTATTTTCAGGTGGGATGGCTCACATAACGCTGTTTTTTATGCATTTCTTCAGTAAGAAAAAAACCAAAACAACAAAAAGAGACACGGAATCAAATGGTTTTCCTAGTGGATTATGCCTTATTGGTGTGATTAGTTCATCCAGGGTTTGTAATCTGCACCTCCATCACTGTATCACTGACTTATGAAGACAGGGCTGAAGAAACTGGGCTGGCTTATCCTTGGGCAGAGGCAGAAAGGGAGGATCGGTTAGCATCTGTCTGAGGGGTAGTTACATGATAACAAAGCCAAAATCTGCTTGATAGAGCATACAAAAAAGACAAACTGCATTTCGTGTGGTTTGGGTTGGACTTCGGGGTAAAACAAATCATGAGGAGGGAGATGCTGCACCGGCACAGGATGCCCCGAGAGGTGGTGAAACCTCCATCCACGGAGGTCTTCAAGTTTTTGATAGACAAAGCCACACCTGACAGGATCTCATGCTGGAACCGGGCCTCCAGAGGGCCCAACTAAACAGAACACCTGCACTTCTATGAGCTCCTGAGCTTCTGGCTTGAAGCCCATGCTAGGAATGAGCCCTAGTGCATAAGCTTTAAATCACAGAACCACAGAATGGCTTGAGTTGGAAGAGACCTTAAAGACCATCTAGTTTCAAACCCCCTGCCACGGGCAGGGTTGCCAACCACTAGAAGCAATCAGTCAACTCTGACTGGAAGTGTTTGGGACCCTGCAGCTGAAAACAGGCCAGGGCATGGCTGGGAAATGTGGTGAAAAGCTCATGCAGTGGGCACAGCAAATGTGAAAACTAGACATCCGTTAATTGTGGGCCAGTAACCTAACTTGGACCCTGGGCTACAGGTCCTTCATTTCATCTTTCCCGAACAGTAAATGGCCAGATCTACATCACAAAGGGCTGAAAATATCAACGGCCTCTGAAATGCAGGCTTGCTCTCAAATCTTACATCTTGCCCTAAAAAAAAGAGAGATACAAGGCTGTTATGCCTCCACAACACTTAAATCATCTGTCACACTGTGCCCCTTGGCTTAACCAGCAGCCCTTCTCTGGTGAACACCAGGCAGGCTGAACTGACACACCATCTTCCAAGACCTGTGGGTTTTCTCACCCGGTGTTCTGCAATATTTATAATCACTGCTGATAAACATGAGAACAGAGTTGGAAAAAAAGGGAAAAGGTGAGAAAAATTTAATAGTGCTACTCACAAAGAATTCTCCTGTCCTGGAAAAACAGTGGAGTTGAATAAACAATTATTTTTTAGCGATGTCTTCTTAACAAAAAGTTGAGACAATTTGGGGGTTTTATATTTGAGAAATTTCTGCCCGTTTCCATACTAACCATTCAGTCACCTCTACAGTGGAAAATGTCACCCCTAGCCACCCAAACACCAGAATAATCTGTTTGATAAGGTTATGAATGAGTGAAAGGTTTTATAGTAGAAATGGAACTAAGTCTTCAGCTTAAATCATTACATTTTTTGTCAACAGAGAAAGCAAATTGAGAACAAAACCTCTAAGACTCTATTCTGAACTTCCCAGGCAAAATAATGTCAAGGCTGCATTTTGAGATCTGCCTAGTGCTGGCTGAGAACCAGCTCAGATCCATTAATTCATTAATTCTATTAAGAACAAACCAAGCACTATTCAGGTGCATTTAACATACAAAATAAACTCAAAACATGATTAAATTATATTTTATGCATTACTCAAACCACTTGATCTCTTGGGATCTTGTTATACTAGATGCTTTTTCAAAATCAATTCTGGAGAATTGAACATTAGCACTTTTAAGAAAGCAAATGCAAATAGAACACAAAAAGCCTTTATCAATCGACATCAACATTGCTTATCCATGACTGATAAATAAGGAAACGAACCAAAAGCCTGTGGCTGGCCATCAGTAGCAACGTCACTCTGATGATGATAACAATAAATTGATATGATCCCCTCCCAGTTAGCTTTCTGTCTCATACATATAGGCAATATGTACAGAAAAAAAGGCACTATTGGCTGCGTCATTACTGATTGAACAATATAATCTTTGAAGTAATAGTCTTGATGCAATTTGTAAACTTCAAGCAAGAGCCCAACATAAACAGCACAGGTATTTTAGACATTCTGTCTGGTATGAACAATTATTTTTCCACAACTGTGAAATACTGGTCCTGAATAAAATGCACTTGATACAAAAGTCAGTTATTCATAATTGCAATTAAACCCAGCTATATATAACATTTCCATTACACACACAGAGTTTATATGTACATTACTGTTGAAAGACCTATTTTCCTTTTCAAGCAACGTGATCTGTAACTGGCAAGTGCAACAAAATAAAAGAAAACTTGCTTTTCTGCCTCTGTTTAGGAAACTCTACTCAGCTTACATTTTTAACTGGACTACCAAGAAAATGAATGTAACCTCAGGGGCAATGTTAGAAGAAAATTTTACGAGCAGTTATTTGGTGTTTATAGTACTCTGGGTGCTGCTGTTTGTTTTTCACATCCATTTCTTTTGCTTTAGCTGTTAGAAACACTGAGACAGATGCTTCAGAAATACCTAACGGCTTTTAACACTCAAGACTGGCAGCTGCTTTACCAAGGCCCACACTTTCACATTCAAACCATAGTACCACCAGAACTTGTAAAACTCTTGAATTAGGGTCAAACTTTGCTATCAAAACTGCCATCTAAATAAGGAAGGTTTCAGCCTTTCCTGAAATTCTGGCAGCTCCAGCATTAAGCACAGCAACCAAAAGGGAGCAAGATGAATTCCTGCTATAGCTGGCACAGTGCAGCCTGCTGGTTTTGCTGGTCTGAACGTCACCCTGCTCCCGCCACTGACTGATAGTGGACCTCTCACTGCAGGGGACCGCACGTTTCCTTGGAAGTCAGAAAAGCAGACCACAGCTTCACATGAGGCAAGAAGTAAGCCTGCGGCCTCCCATTTCCCAGGGAAATGTTCAGAATAACAGGCTACTTCGTAAAAACAGTCTTTGTCTGTGTTTCCAAGTAAAAACACAACTGCTGAATTGGGCATTAAACTCAGTGATGCTGACGTGTGAAGAACATGACCTGAAAATGGGCCAGCAGGGAATTTATAAACTATCCTGCTTTATCTCTGAATTGCCAGACTGTAGCTAGTACATGGGTACCTTGCACTTTGTATCAGAGCGCTTTAAACCTCCACAACGTGTCTGAAGACACCTCTACAGTTAAGCAGCCGGTGGATTGCTTTCTTTGATGTGTGCCTAACTCCTGTTTCCCACGCTACAGCAGACGTTCTGGTCTTGCCAGAAATGATTTATTTCAGTTATACTAGGAAGACTCAACTATTGCAAGAATTAAACTCAGGTCTCCTGAAATGTACTCTGATTTCTTATCTTCTGTATATACTTCCTCTGCACTGGCTAATATACTTGTCATCATCCCCAGAGACGAAAACTCTGCATTCTCACTTCCTGTAGCCAGCAAATTGAAAAGATGAAAAGGGTGGCGGCATAACATGAGTCTTGGGTTCCAGGACCATATTTCAAATGGATTATTAGAAATGATTTGGTGACGTTCCTAGGCATTCTAATACAGGTTAAAAGAGGAAAGAAACAGCATCATCACATACACTTGGTAGTACAAGGTGCTCTGCAACTGAAATAGTTATGAGGATTCATTCCAAACATTCTTCTAAATTATAATGATACTTACTTGAGAGGAGAGAGAGAAGGATATTGCACTCAACTTTGCAAACTGACCTGCAGATAACAAAGGATAGAAAACAAGAACATGACAAATTAAGCCAGTGAGCAGCCCAGTAGTGCATTATTCTGAAGAAAGCCATGCACAAGCCTAGAAATAAAGACTGTAATTACGGACCCAGAAAACAAACCCAATGAAAAGTGCCTTACACAACACATCCAGCAAAAGCCTGTAACAAGAACACAACTGCTAACAGATGTGGGAGCATCTGCACTGTTAGCACTCACACTTGTGAACTAAACGTGATTTTTCTGGTACAAACAGTTGTTATTTACAACATGCTTCAGAAAAAGAGAGAAAGAAGCCTCCTTTGAGGTTCCTGCCCCAGATTCCCTTGTGCATCCTGAGTGTTCTGCTCACTTTACTAATTCAGAGTTTTGCTTGAAAATCTTGCTTGAAGACAAGGTGACACAAAATAACAAGAGTGGGTTCTGACCAACCGTTTTCCATGCAAGGCTCCATCTACACATTTTTCTAAATGTGCTGCTTTTACAAAAAGTGAGATATTTAATAAAGTAAGAACGGTTGCCATATTGTTCCTGAGGTTACCATTCAGTAACCTCAGTAGGAGTTCTCTCTTGCAGATTATCTCAGCTGACAACTGCATTACGACAGCTATAGCCACCAGTTATTTTTTTGCTACCCAGATGAATTCAGTGTACGTGAGTACAAACAGTAAAATAGCCTGTAATAAATTCCAGTGGCTGGATGCACAAGGAGAATAGTTCACCTGGCCACTGTTCAATAGGATACCCTAAAACAATAATTTTCCATCTTTCTTTCATTTTTTTCAAGTGGAAAGCAAGCCATGGCTTTGTCTTTAGGAAGTACTAGTGACAGTAGTGGAAAAAGGAATAGCATAACAAAATACCACAAATCAACTGCAAAGCACAGAGAGCAAGCCAAAGCCAAAGCGTATGTCTCAGGAGCAACACGTGATATTACCCAACCACCTCCCAGTCATCCTAGTGGTTGGTATTAACTTCATACATAATTTTGCTTGCTTAAACATGTTCCATAATCAAAAAGGCATCAGATATTGTAGAAAGGACTTCTCATACACACCTGCATCCTTTGGATCTGTGGTTATCAACTAAAAATAGTTTCTACTTACAAGTTACTGCTATCAAATAATTGCCTGATAGGAGCTGACAACCTGATAGACAGTGGAGTACAGTACAAAATTTCTTCTGGAAAAATTCTCTTATACGGAACCTGTCTAGAATAAGGATTTTCTATTGCCTCAGTGAACACATTTCTGTTCATCTTGGTGTAGTTGTGGCTCACCTATGTTCAAGAGGAGTTTTATTCTGACGTCATCAAGGAGATCTCCTCCCCTTCTGTGAATGTTGTTGAAAGACAGTAGAAAAACTATTTTTGACTGAAGCAAGTGTAACATCCAGGTCTATTTAGCAACATTTGCAACTTCTACTACACAAGGAATACCCTCATTTTGCATTGTACTTGTGTACTCAGTTTTGTGCATGTACAAAATGTAACTTGTGTGTCATGTAACACTGTTACTGTACATCGTACTTCCATAGTATAATCAAATTTCAGTCAAATTGGCCTATCACCCCTTCCAGAAAAAGAATTTTTACCAGCAACAATAACATTTATTATTTGGTGTTTGATAGCTGTCACTGTTGATGCACTCCTTCTCAGTAACTGACAGTTACTTTCCGTTACAACATCAGCAGTAGCAGCTCATCTTGTTCAGAAGTTTAAAGACTGTCATCTTTGTCATTTCCTAGCCCGGATTAAAAAAAAATGTGACAAAAAAAAACCACACCCATGTCATCCACTGCTGCCTTAGTATATATATCCCATAACAATACTGCTGCTGCTGTCATCATGTCCTTAGTGACCTTTGCAATTAAATGAGTTTTGGCAAGTTACCATGAGCCTGTAGCAGACTGAGGTAAACAAGCCCCCAAAAGATGCTCATCAACCTCAAAATTACCTGCAATTTTGATACGAAACAATGAACTTTTTAAGAATAATTAATTCTAGCAGCTTTGCAGAAGAGGCAACTACAAGAACTGCCATTTTTTATTAGACCAAGAGCCTGTCAGTCCCAGAATCTTGTCTTCAAAGCGACCATCAGTAGGCACTACAGAAAAACTACCAGCAAATCTCCCGTCTAGAAGGTACTTTTGAACCTGATTTCTGTACAGTTGGTCTCTCAGTATCAGCTAAACCCCTTCTTTTTTTCTTTTTTTTTCCACATTTATATTTTTGGTCTCTGTTACACTCTGTAGTGGCGAGATCCAAATTTTAATTGATCACCATGTGGGAAAATACTCATTCTGGCTTGCTTTAAACCTGCTCCTTAGTAACTGAATTGGGTATGCCCTAATAAAAACATTAATACTATCATTATTACAAGATGTGAGTTTTATATTAGTATGATCCAAATCAGAATAACTTAAAAAATTGTGATAGTTTTTTACAGCAGGCAGAAGTGGAGACTGCTGCACAGGCAGGACAGGATATCTACAGAATTCCAGGCCCCTCTGTCAAATTAGCTTTTCTTGGATTCTCAAACAAATACCCTTTGAAAACTTCCTCAGGGGGTATTTAATGACAAATTCCCAGGCTCCACTATACTGGATGCTTGCTGAATACTTGGTTCTCTAGGATATAATTTATTCCAGACCCTCTCCTCCCTTCCAGATCCTGAAAATGACAATGATAATGACACACAGACTGTATATAAGCTGCAGTTCACAGTGGAGAAACCATTACGAATGTTTTCAACTACTGGAGGAAAACAAAATCTAAATATAACTAGAGCTTGGCTTAACACCATGAATCAGCCTTTGTGGTATGGAGCGTGGAGGTCTAAACAACGTAGGGGGAACTGGCAGGGAACAAGCTGAGAGGCAGTTCTGGCCCACCTGAGGGCCCTGGTAAGGATAAGGACTACTGTTGTGTGCCTCAGGTGTGGTCCCTCTGGGCATGCACAGAAGCTAGATGCACACATGCCTACAGAAGAGAACAGTAGCAGTTTTCAGAATTTTGGAGTTTTTGGAAAGGCTGAGAGACCTGGGTCTACTCAGCCTAGAGAACAGAAGACAGGGAATCTGATCAGCGTTTATAAATATCTAAAGCATGGGAGGCATCTGGATAGGACAGACTCTTTTCAGTGGTGTGTAGTGATACAACATGGAGCAATGGTCAAAATTTGGAACACGGGAAGTTCCACAAAAATACGTGGAAGAACTTCTTTGCAATGAGGGTGACAGAGCACAGGAACAGGCTGCCCAGAATAGTTGTGGAGTCTCCTTTGGAGATACTCGAGATCTGCCTGGATGCCTACCTGTGCGACCTACTGTAGGGAACCTGCATTAGCAGGGGGTTGGACATGATGGTCTCTGGAGGTCCCTTCCAAGCCCTGCAACTCTGTGATTCTTTGAATGTGGCTGCTCTAGAAACTGAGAAGAGATCACACCCTAGGGTCCAGGACAGGATAAGAAGGGCTCTGGGCAGCTCTGGCATGTAATTATTTCTTGTTTATGGAAAGGTATGGTCAGCTCCTTTTCCCACCTGGTATGCCTCATCCTGCAGCTTCTGCTTCAGGTACTCTTCCATCTTCAGTTCATTCTCCAGCTGGCGGACAGAATCATTCTCATAATTTTCATCATCTGCTCTGACAAAAGGATCTCCGTCTTCTGTAACCCTAGAGACAATTATTCATAAACAGCTCCTGAGATGAATGACATTCAGAATGAATACAACCTCCCCTTATTGTAAAGTTTGAGGACAGCAGGATACCTTTGCTCTAGCCACATGCACCACCAGGTAATGTCCTGGAAGTGGAAAACACTGCTGTCATTTGCCCTCTCCAGTGGTCTTGTATTTATGAAGTAGACCAAAGGGCATATTCTGATAAAGGTGCTTTGGGTGTATGGAAATGAGCAACTGAAGTCCTCAATAACTGCTTTGAGAGTAAAACAAAGAGTAAGAAGTTGAACTAAAAATAACTGGAAAGATCCCTACTGATAAGACTCTGGTTCTAAAAATAAATCGGTTTGTTGATCAATTGAGTTGGTCAATAAAAATGCATTCTCTCTTCCCCAGAAAAAGTAGTATTTCTTTTTTCAGCATGCTCCAATAGGCTCTTAGGTCTGGATGAGCAGGGATAGGGACTGCAGAGCATATTAAGGGGCACAGCTGCCCCACAGTCTCCCCACTGCCCAAGTGTCCCAGAGTTGACATGAGATAGCTCATACCTGAAGGCATCCTAAGCTCTGGCCTTTCAAGTGTACTTACTTGACAGCAGTAGCTTACTAATGTCTATTCATAAAGCTGTCCTCATTTGGATTTAGGCTTTTTTGGGTATTCAAATAGTTGAGGGGGTGAGAAAATATTTCATGCTGCATATTGTCTTCAGCAGAAAAAGAGTGAGATTACAAAGGTGAATTGAGCAGGTACCCACATGTCACTGCGCATGGATCCAGTGGCAGCAGCACTGTGGATGTACCCTGGCTTCCGGGCATGGATCTGTGCAAGGAAAGCCTTCTCAGATGTTGGAGATGGAACCAGGTCATCAAAATGAGTCCGTCCAAATTCAGAATCCACGTTGCTTTCTGTCTCACTGCCCACTTCTGTGAAACCAAAGTTGACAGACGTTTCCATTTAACCTTCACAAAATCAAGTGTACCAGTCTATTTCTCTAAACCTTTCTCTGTCTCTCCAGCTTAGGGTGGTCATCTCATCATAGTGAATGCCGTAGAACATAGTAGAATACTATTCTACATGAATCTGTAGATCTAACGGTCTTTTTCTTGTGGTGGGACAGAATAGTGAAGCTTTTGCTTATTTGGCTTATTAGGTAGGATATCTTTATGAGAATACTATATACTGCTTTTTACAAAAGTTCCTATGTATTCTATATGTAGGAATGAAATTTCTAAAGACTGAAATCCCTCTTCCATGCCACCCCAGTCATCTCTCTAAATGGAAACTTCTCTTTACAGAATGGAAAGTTGCCATCAATCAGGGTGCTTTCACAGCCACCGATAAAGTTTTCTCTCAGGTACAACCATTCCCTGAAAAGGCCATTTCCCTAAGAAACAAGGGGCAAACTTCTCAATGAATTTTTGTTGCGTTCAGCTGTATCTTTACAACCATGGCTTTCAAAACCCCTGAATTCTGAAGCTGTTATTTGGAGACTTCTTTTTCTATAAGCATAAAAAGCTTTGAAACTGCATTATACTGCTTTCTTTGTTGGTCTACATGCTCTTAGCTCTCATTTTTTACAAATACATATGAAATATCAATGTGTCGACTATCCACCCTCTTCAGCCTCACTCACCAGAATTTAGTTCTTTTACCAAAGACGACATCGTGTTGGTGATTGAATCTGCTGCCACCAGCAAATCATTTCTTAAGTTTCGTCTTGCACCTGAAGCAAGAGACAGACAAAACAGTGTTAATATTCTTCACAAGACACATGTTTTCCTGTTCAAAGCAGTTTTAACCCTGCTGAAAGCTGCCATTGTGATGATTCAGGGTATCAAAGACCTTACGAGGGACACGTGCAGAAGAGTTCTCTGCAGAATGGCCTCATTTACTTATGCTGTATGCAAGAGCAGAAGCCTACCCTCATGCTTCATTTAACCACAATGCCAGATATGTGGAGATTATTCATTGCCATCAAGCTTGCATTTGTGCAGTGACACCAGCAGACCAGGCCTGGAAGATTAAATCCAGCGTGAACTCATTTAAAATGTCTGTGGGGGAGGAGGAAAGAAATGAAGTGTTTTCTGTAAGTTCCCACAGTTCTGTTTAATGACACCATTATTGCTAGGTATTTGCCAGATAATTATGGCAAATGTTGAAGAAACACACTTGACCTCATCAAGATTGATATGGATTTTCCTTCTCTGCTCCCTCGCAGCCTCTGCTCTAGCTGAAGGATTTTTTTGTATATTTCATAATTTACTTTTTTTTTTTTTTAATAAAAGAAGCACTATTGCCTCTCTTAACAGCCCCAGGCTGCTTTTAAACTCTTTTTAATAATGAATCTAGAAGTGCTTCCCTGCTGGACCTGGCAATATTCCCTTAATCATCAATCATGAAGGATTCTTGTGAGCTGCATGAAAAACTCCTTCCCTAGGAGCAGGCTGTTGGTAACGCGTGCTTCGCTCCCCCAGATCCCAAACATAGCTCCTATTGTGGCTGAATAATCAGTGTATCTTGTATCTTCCAGACTGATTTATTCACAGGAACTTGCAGGATTCAATTGCTGTAGATTCTTCAGAATGGGCTGAATGTAAAATAATACATTTTAAGAACTCCAAACCCTAAGGTTTTTTTCCTCTTCCATTTATTTATTTATTTATTTAAAATAAACTGCTGTTAGCAGATGATTCCTGGAGTGTAAATCAAGGTGGTTAATCTCTCTCTCACGCACACAGGAACACTCAGACATCCACTCCCTCTCTAAAGTTGTCTTGGATTTGTATCTCTAAACTATGGCAAACTCTACAGAGAAAAAAAGCAAGAGAAATGGAGCTTTAACCATGGCTTGTCTGCATTATGTATATGGAGACAGGTCTCTGCTGGCGCAGTGCAGAATGGAGCACAGTATGTCAAGATGTGATAGAGCACCTGGTTTCGGGTTCTGTGGTTTTGACCTCCCCGCCTAGGGAATGTGGTAAATGACATAAAGCTAGATATTCATCAAATGCTGCAGTTTTTAAATGTGATCACTTACCTTTTTATACTGCTTTCTTTCTTGAATAAAACACATTTATATACTTTAAGAGCATTTGCTTGGGGCAAATTAGTGTTATTTATGGATACATTATTGTTGCGACTATCTTATTTCTCACAGTCTTAGCTCTAGAAGAAATTGCTTAACAACATCATTGGAGTTAGTGGCCCAAATTTTTGCCTCTGTCATTTTTTTTCTCACCGCAGATAAAAGAAAATATCTCTTGACTGTTTCTTTTCTCACAGAAAATGAGGTATCCATCAGCCTGGTGTGCCGGGATTAGGAATTACACCTAAGTAAAACATGTTCGATATATGAACTGACTAGCATTTTGGTAGAAAGTTCTTCATTGCATTATAGATTCGACCTTGCTGTAAGAGACAGAGAGAGAGCGCCCAGAGAAGTATAGGGATAGGGCTGCATAAGGGCTGAACTGGGTTCTTAGGAACAAACACACATTCACTTTAGCAGGGGAACTCCAGAGTCCCACTTACATTTTCACTTGCGCTACTGAAACAAAGCAAAAGAATTGTTTAAGTAAAAGAACTGCAGTGAGGTAAATATTTTAGAATAAAGCAGATTTTTAAAAAAGAAGGAATTATTTCCTCTTCAGGTCACATGGGCTATTTGCTTTCTTCTGCATTCAACATAATCACTTAACCTGTGGCCTCAGAAATTCAAAACAGTTGAAAATTTATTGCTACTTGACAAGACAGAGGAACGAGGAATGAGAAACACGGTGTAGCCTACAGCAGTATTAAGAAAAAGCAGAGGAAGGGCTCAGCGAGATTTCCCAGGTCGGTTCCTGTTTAGTCTAGTCAGACCTTCTTAGAGGCACAAAGCAAAAGGGCAAGGGACAACAGCCACAGGTTGCATCAAGGGACACTCAGATGTAAGGACAAAATATTTACGTAAGAGACAAGGTCAAACACTGGAGCAGAGGCTGTGGAAGATGCATGATGGGAACCATCCAGAGCTCAGCTGGTGAAAGTCCTGAACAACTGCATCTCGCTTTGAAGCTGGCTTTCTTGGGGCAGGATGTGGTGGCCTACAGAGCTCTTCCTACCTGAACTAACTCTATGGTTGTAGCATATATTCTTTAGCAGTCTTCATGTAAAAAAAAACACACCGAAAATATGCCTTGCTGAGGTCAATGACAACTCTTCTTATTCTGGTTAACAGAATTCATTAAATGGCATAGCTGTCCAGTTCCTGCTTACCTGCCTGCCTGGAAAGCAAGGTGTGACAGCTGACAAAGTCGATATTTGACAGGGAAACACAGTTGTGGATTCACAGAATCACAGTCTCATTCACTAAGGTTGAAAAAGACCTCTAAGACCATCTAGTCCAACAATCAGCCACCCCCACCATGCCCACTAACCACGTCCCTCAGTGCCACATCCACACCGTTTGTGAACACCTCCAGGGACAGTGACTGCACCACCTCCCTGGGCAGCCTGTGCCACTGCCTCATTGCTCTTTTGGAGAAGAAACTTCTCCTAATATCCAATCTGAACTTCCACTGCAACAACATAAGGCTGTTCTCTTTCGTCCTATCGCTGTTACCTGGGAGAAGAGGCCAACTTCTCCCTTGCCACAACCTCCTTTCAGGGGGCTGTAGAGAGCAATAAGGTTTCCCCTGAGCCTCCTTTTCTCCAGGCTGAACAATTCCAGTTCTCTCACAGCTTCTCTAGACATACTCCAGGGCCTTGATGTCTTACCTGTAGTGAGGGGACCAAAACTGAATGTACTTGATGCGCAGCCTCACCAGTGCCAAGTACAGAGGGGAAAAATATTTGTTTTGTTTTGTTTCATTGCATGCAACTCTGAAGTTCATTAGTCATTAACCACACAAAACAACAATTTTTAAATAGTTTCCAAGTACCTCAGACAAGCTCCTAAAGAGACTTACTTTGTGCAAAGGCTTCCTGCACATCTCCTCCCACCCCGGTCAGAGAGTCCTGAGGCGTGTGGGTGGGCGTGGAGCAGGCAGAGGCAGACCTGATGGGCATCGGGATGGGTCGGCTGATGGTGTGGCTGGGCGAGGAGCGGGGGGAGCCTGCCCCTTGGGTCTGCAAAACAACCAAGCAGATAAATGGGTCCTTGTGAGAGCCCTCGTCCTCAGCTCAAAGGCATCATGCTCTTTGCAGATGGGCTGTGTAATGCTAAAAAGAAATGCACTGGAGTCAGTTGTTTGTTTGCAGACAGCAATGCTCCAGTGTAGAAAAACAGTAAGTAGGAAAATATGAGTGAAGATCTGACTTTCTCAAAACATGGGAAAATGTCAGGCAGCAAAATTAAAAAAAATAAAAAATAAAAATCCAAGTTAATAAACACCAAAGCATAGGCCTGCTCTCTGCCCTCACTCACTCCCCCAGTTCACATGCACATGTGGTAAAACATACCATAATGATTCAGACTGTGAGAAGGGGAGTGATGCTGCACTGAGGGCACCAGGCCCTCCACGTCCTCACAGAGTCCCGCCAGGCCTGGGCAGCCTCTCGGTCACATGAAGGCTGACATGCTCAATAAATAATACAGCCTCAGGCCTTTTATTTGGGTCTAGAGAACTGTTTTAAGCCACTCCTAAATCATACACCATTAAATTGTTTGCTCTGCAGGATATACCCAGGCAGTCCCAAAACACCGTGGGGATAGGGCCATTTTAAATCCTGCTTCAGATTCAGCTGCTGGAAGCTAACATGTTTTCACACCAGCAATATAAAATGTCATGCTGTTAGCACCTCGTGGTTAGTATCACTTAGTTGAAATTCAAGCAGACTTTACGAAATAATTTTTACCAGGGTGAGTGATACTAAGAGACACAGTGCCCTTTTCCCTGACTGCTTCAGAGCCCCTGGGAATGCACGTCCATGTAAGGAAAAATGAATGTCCAAGCCCACGCCAAGCTGCACACATCCTTAATAACTGAAATCCTGGAAGACGGAGGTGGCTGGAGAACTTTTACACAGCGACTATAACATGTATGCCTGTTCGTTTACAGAGGAAAGTAACATATGGGCTGTCTCTCCCTCACCCCATGTTCATTTTGAGAATTTAGAAGGGTTTCTTAAGTATTTCCATGCCATTTCTTTGACTCCTGCGGTGGCTGCTACAGTGGACCAGACAAGGCTTGGCAAATATATCCTAAGAAAAGACAGTGGCAGCCCATAACGGAAGGAAGACAGCACTGCCCTTGAGATTTTTATAAATTCCTGCCCCTAACCATAAATTATGTATCAGAATACTAAGCTATTTGTTCATTTCCATCACCCCTTTCTAAGAGACATTATCACCAGAGAGACATCAAGGTTTATGAGGAATAAGCACATTACTGATGGAAGAATAAAGGATTTAATAAATAAAATTTCTCTAATGATCAGTTTTAGAACATTTAAATGATAGATGAAAGGGAAGTCAAATATATAACAGCCAGATGCTCTCCTGTTTCTGCAATCATCTGTCCCCACAGAAGCAGCAATACTGATCTCTGGTCCACAAGGGGCCGAGCAAAAAGCGCCCTTGAGATGCTTCAAGGTTCTTGGAGATCACACCCCCTGCACGTCAGGCAAGGCACCTGGGAGCTACATTTTTCATGCCTCAACTCCTCTATCAAACAGATCTGCTAAAGAATTTCTTGTTCCCAGTTCCCTCCTTTGCTTGCCCTTTTTCCTCAGCTCCCCTTTGCCTTTGGTCATAGTTCTGGGAAATACCAACAGTGGAACTTTCAGAGAATATGGAAAAAAAAGGGACGAAATTTGTTTCCTATAACCAAGTCACATTTAAGGAATGAATTTCATAATAGGCATTTTATTTACTAAAAATAACAGATGCCTGCCAGTACTTCTTCACTGGAATTTTCCCACAAGGGAAATGTAAAAGCTGCACACCAGTGCTTAGCGTTGCATTTGCTTTACAGCTATGGCTGAGACCTTGTGTTTACGGCAAACAGTGTTTTCTTATCTGAAGCTTTCAGTTTTTGAACAAAGTATTTGTGAAGCATGAAGGAATGAAGCTTTTGGATCTCAGTGTCCAGCTAAAAACTTTTCAATTTTTATATAATTTGGGCAACATCACACGAAAGTAATGAAGACAATGCTGAGATAGGTGGATATTAGGGAACGCCTGATGAAAGAGAAATGAACGCTTATTCTACTCAGTTTCAGCTCAGCCCAAATTTGTGGGACAGGAGTGTTATTCCTGCTCAGTGGCTATCAGGTGAAATGTGGTTTTCATGGGCTGGAGCTCCTGAAACCAGAAGAGACCATCAGTAGTGACTTCTTGCTAATCTGAGCATAGAAATCTAGCACCTCATTGCTCCCAAGGTAGTCAGCCACACCAGCTGAGGACTAGGGCACGCTGAAAAAGAAGCTAGGACAGTGACCACCAAAATGTAGATGACTTCAGGTTTTATGCCGTAATTGGCTGCAGTTGTCAGTGTTTTGGTGCCTTTAAGGAAAACCCGTGTTTTAATTAATTCACCACCTCTAGTTAATGTAATAAGGATTTGAAGTTAACCCTTGCTAGACAGGAGAAGGTTTCCCATCAGTAAGCACTATGCGTGCTTAGGAAAAAAGGCTCGGAGTGAAAGCAGGAGCTTTGGTGCACTGCTCCCTCTGCCGGGGCTGAGCAGGGATCACAGATGTGAAAGTGCGTCCTGCAGCCTCGTCAGGTGGTGAAGAAGCTACACGGACATGAAGAACTCATTATCCTTTCTCAAGGAAGGGCAGCAGAGAAACAGAAAGTTCATAAGCGTTAGATGATTTGCGAGATGGCTCATTCCAATTGAATTCATCCAGAAATTAATTTAATCTTGTTTCTCTCAACAGATCATGAAATGGCACGGAGTAATGAGGATCATCACATGGAAACTCTGAGAATAATTCCTGAGCACCATCACCTTGTATTCAGCATGGCTGTTGCTCCATGAAGAAAAATTCACATCCCATAATAGCCCGAAAACGAGCTCTCACTTACACTGTCCACTGAACATTCTATATGATAGGGAAACTCTTCATGTTGGGAGCTTCTCTTTTGTGAGTGGAAGATCCTTTTAACACTGCTACACAGAACTATATTGATGGCTCTTACACAGGATGGCTCTTACATAGGATGGCTTGAGACAGAGGGGACTTCAAAGATCAGTATTTGGTCAGATTTTATTTTTGAGTGCCACAGATGGATGCTTTATAAAAATTAGCCAAAATGTAAAGCACTAGCTTTATGATAAGTACTGCCTACAAACTCTGCATGTTGTATCACAGACTGAATACTTCAGACTTTTAACCGTATTTCTGCTGATGAAATGTGGAGGAAATGTGCTTTGTTAAAATGCAACATTATTTCTTTATTGGACTTATAAATCAGACTGCTGTCTGAAAAGGGTGTTTTTTAGCCTAATATTTTTCCAAGACCCATTTCAATACTAAAAAGCTCCAAACCAACTAAATCGTCTAAAAATTAAAACTGCCCTTTTAAATTCAGGTTACAGAAAACAATTAGAAACTACAAGACTGTCCTGAAGACCGACAGGACTGTTATTCCCATTGCAGGCTTTAAAAGATGTGTACACAATGCCTTGACTTTCCTGGACTTCAAATTCATTGCTCTAATTTAAACTCACTTACATTTTTCTGATAGTTCCAAAGTTCTCATTACATTTTCAAAACATCTTCTGTGGCGGAAGTGCTCTTTAATTCATATGCGAGGTTGCTTTCACTACATACGTTCTGGTTTTTTGTATAATAAACGTCCTTATTTAGAAGAGTGAGAAAAAGATCAAGACTCCTTGTAGTCACGACTCACATTCTAAGGGGTTTGATTATGAAAATCCTTGAACATAATGTGTGAAAGAAGTGTAAGATATTAATTTTGGTCAAAAGAATATGCACACATTTCAAGCAAAGGAAGTAAAATAAACCACAAGAACACAATCACATTTAGGAGTTAGTGAGGTCTCCAATAAGTAGGCAACTTACTGCCTGTTTCAATTCTTCTTCCTAAAGAAAAAGAGGATCAGCACATTAGATAAACCAGCACGTAAGCGAGGAATAGAAGAAAAAATTTGGAGTACAGATTTAAGCTAAAACCGTGATAGCTGAGAATATGTCCAGGTGACGGTCCTATCTCTGAGCAATCTGAAACACCAGAACAGTGTGAAGTGTGCAGAAAGCTACTGCAGTCTCCTGCTCTACGTTCTCTTTGTTCAGGCAGTGCAATGACAGCAGGCTGACCTGACCACTAGTTGCAGCTGTGAAGCATTTCATGGATGGAGGGAAAAGCATCTTGTCTACTCCTGGCTTGCAAAAATCTGCTGGGTGTTTGGTTGGCCTCACTGCTCAGGTGCCACCAATGCACCTGTGGCTGCAGAAGACTGTGTCTGAGGAGATGCAAATAACTTAAGGGGTCCAACATCATTCGATGCAAACACATGTTGCTTAATGGATTTCCTTGAAATTCTCTCTGCTTTTATCAGAGCCACGTTTGACCCAAGCTGCACTGAATTTCCATGTGCTCATTAAATCTGGCATAGCAAAAAAGAAAACACTCTCACACCATTCAGAATTCTTTCTTTCAACATGAATTCCTGGCACTGTTTGTGCTGACGCACAGCAGGAGAAATGGAGCTAGACTCAAAGAAAGATGTACTTTCAACCTTACCCTAGCCTCTCTTAAAAGCGCATGTGTTTTGATACCTCAGCTTTTGAGATCCTTTCTGGAGGTATGTTTCATCTTGTTAACACAGGCTTGTTTCTACATTTATGAAAATGATCAAGCGTTACTGAGGAAGTGCTTTCAGAGACTGGTAGACTGAAGTCCAGAGATGTTGTCAAATCCTTCTGCAAATGAGCAAAACAGGGCCGCACAGCATCATGCTACACTGTTATTCAAATGATTGTGTTATTTACTCCATAGTACGGAGCCTATCTCTACTGTTCCATCCATTTAGCAGTAGATGACAATGATGATGTGTTATTGCAGGAACACCATCATCCGATCATTATTTGAAAGCCCTGAATTTAAAGATAAAAGCAAAAAAAAGCAAAAAAAAGAAAAGAAAAAAGAAAAAAAAAGGGGAGGTCAAAGAGCCAAGTTTTATCGTGAAAACTGCCAAGTTCTGCAGAATCCTGCACTCATCTCTCGTCTCTGTCAGAGGAAAGGGCTCTGCCCTTCCTCCTTGTTAGTATCAAGTGCAGTTCCTTACCTTCAGCAGTTTCATGAGGCCTTCTAACTGAACCATAAGCTCTCTTCGGCTCTCCTGGAGAGCAGACATCCTCTGCTCCAGCTCGTCCTTCCGCTGTCTGAGAAAGAAGCAGATACAATCAGACCTTAGCCCTCAGCAGCTTTCAACCACATTCAGTGCCTAGAAAGCGGGGCTATGTGTAGGCTATGGAGTTCCCTCATACTGAGAATATTCGTGAGACCGAGTACAGTGATTAGGAAAAAGGCAGACATTGACACAGATCCTTCTCCAAAGAGCAAAAGGGGTTCAAGATTGTGTTCATTTTCCCTTGTGGGAATGCCTGGCAGTAATTTCATTTTTCTATCTGTGAATGTCTCTAGTCAATAACCTCACTAACTGTCAGGAGAAATTAAAGTCATGCCCTGAAGGGCAGGAAATTACAGCAGGGGCACTGCACAGGGCAAGATATGAGAGAAGCTAAAAGAGTTCAGAAATTCTGCCAGAAAACCACAGTGAACTGCTTTTGTTCCTATCTTTTCGGAAAGCAAGCATAAGACTATCACACAGTGGAACTATAATTGCTTGAAAAAAGCTCTTTGGGCTCTAAGTCCAATGCTGGTCCTGTGGCATTGTGAATTCTGGGCCACCCCATGTGTGGCAGCCAGTCTGTGCCCCACAGCTAGCAACAGCTTTGATCCTGTACAGCTCCAGTGCACCACAGGGATGTGCAGCATCACATGTTCCACTGACACAGCATTGTATGAGAGGTACCCAAACGAATACAGTACGGAATGGCTGCCTGCTGGAAGCCATGATGTAATTAAAACTGTTACTGTTGAAAAAAGTATATCTTGGGTATATCTTATACATTATTATGTTGCACACTGAATAAAAACACTATGCCATTATCCTTGTACTACCTGTAAAACATGACTTTATCCTAAAGGCCTCACCTAGAGTATCGTGTGCTGTTCGCGGCTTCACAATACAAAAAGGGTGTTAAGTTACTTAAAAGTGTCCAGAGAACAACAAAGCTGGTAACAGACTTGTAAAGCACGTCCTGTGAGGAGAGGCTGAAGGCAATGGGTTGCCCAGTCCGGAGAAGAGGAGGCCTAGAGGTGACCTCACTGCTCTCTGCAGCTCCCTGAGGAGGGGAGGCAGAGAGATGCTGGGCTCTGCTCTTTGGGAACTGATGGCAGGATGGGAACAGCACAGAGCTGCACCAGGAGAGGGTCACACTGGGCACTGGGAAACATTTAAAGGCTTTCAAACACTGGAACAGACTTCCTAGAGAGGTGGTTGATGCCCTGTGCTTGTCAGTGTTCTAGAGGCATTTGGATAATACCCTTGTTAATACACTTGAGCTTTTGGTTAGCCCTGAAGTGGTCAAGCAGTAGGACTAGATGATCTTTGAGAGCTCCTTCCATTTGAACTAGTGTAGTCTAGTCTAGTCTAGTCCTATTTGATTCCATTCTATTCAATTCTGTTCTGTTCTGTTCTATTAAGGAAGAACAGAATCAACAACACTAAGTATGTTTCCTGTATTTAAGGAAACATGAAACTCTGATTTGAGCCTTCTATTTAAGTTGTGTGAGCAGATACTGATATAAATATCATTGATTTCTACAGGTTAGCATGTGTGCTATCTCTTACCTGTATATTAAGATCAGATAACAACACTGCTAGGTTTTATTTAGTCTTCTGAAGGACTAATTATCTGTGTTGGACCTTCTTTTCCAAGAATGTAACAGTTGGAAATGCTATGAACTGTACAAAAGCAACTGAGTTTAAGAAACTGCCATTAAAAATAAAATATCCACGTAATCCGAAGTGGCACATCCTAGCACATACCTCTGTGGTTTTTTGTTTTATTTTTTCTTTAGATTTAATCTGTGTAGAGAGAGGATCTAAGCAGCGTACAACACAGTGTACAGATGCACAGATTTAAAGTTACTTACTGCCTCTGACACTGCACATTAAATCAGAACAGATACTGTAGTCAAGGAACTCAGCACCACTGCCTTAGGGACATCCTATGTCAGGAAATTTAAATAGGGTTATTATGGTTTTATTAAGCGTAGCAAAATTGAAAAGATGTAAAATTAAGCAGTCAATCTGCTAACGTTGCACAATCATTTGTTTGGTTTTTTTTAAAGGATAATTAATTTTATTTGTCAACTACATAGAAAGCTGATCTTCTAAAACTGCTTAAAATAGAGGTTCAGCTTGATACACAAAAGGAGCTACATCATTAGTGCGTTTTGTGAAGTATATGCATTTTCATCGTGCTCAGTTTTATATCTTAAACTCTCACAGAACATCATTTGCCTGTGGATACCTAGGAGTAATTACATACTAAAATCACTCAGAAATCAAGAAGCTGTTTGTTTTCAGATTGGAAAGCAAATGTAAGTATTTGTGAAACAGAAAAATATTTTAGTGTGGAGAATGCAGCAATAAAACTACACGGTATCTGTAAAGAAAAAATTTAGCATAATTTTCTACAGTAATTTCCTTCAGTTATGAATTAGGCAACAAAAATATTTCTAGTGCAAGGAGGAAGAGCCACATGGCCAAAAATTTTCTTTAGTCTTCTCATGAGAGAACTGCTGTTTGGGCGAGGGGAATAAAATTTAATCTAGCATTGTTTCACCAGAAAGAAATGATTTACACTCTATTCTCTAAATAGATTAAGGGTTTTGAGTAGTTCTTACTGGATTTCCAGTCTGGCTCTCATTACATGAACTTTGGGACATACAGGGAGCCTACAGATCTGCACCAACTGTTCTTCTTCAACGTGATATATATGGCAATTAGCATAATCGTGTAGAATATCCTAATTAACATGCAGACACATCCGTATCAACGTTTTTAGCTTAGTGGGATAATGTGAGAAATGATTCTCTAGGTCCTCAGCTGCGGCAGATGTTGTTATTCCTCCCTCCTCACATGACGTGGAGCACAACTCCGCAGCCTGGTTATGCACAATGAAGAGAACTGACCTCTCCTTCGAGTTCAAAGCACGGGGAATTTTCCAAAAATTAACGTCTAATTCTGGCTGTATTTTCATGTAACTCTATATTTACTTTAGCATAGATGAGAAGTCTTTGTAGAAGCATTTGCTCTGACAGAAGAAAATTTTTCCCCATATGATTAATGACACTTGGACAAGGCTTTGGGGACCTATTCCAAATGACCTAAGGGCCTAACTCTGCAAACACTAATGCACAGGCTTAATTTAATGTAGATGAGTAATATGTGAGACTCTTCATGCATGCTGCTTAAAGCATAAGCTTAATTACTTTTAGGACCACAGCCCGCACTGAAATGGGAGAAAAAATACAGTGTCATATTTACATAAAAAGGCCCCAAAAGCATAAGGCAGGTTTATCTTGTACTTCTTCCCTTATTGCTACAAGCCTGTCAGAGGAGCTGCTGGAGGTTTTACTGCTGTGCGCTTACCTGAGGAGCCGCAGCTCTGCCAGGAGGGTGGGATTTTGTTGTGCCTTCTCTGGTGTGGGCTGAGATGCTTGCTCATGCTCAAGTCGCAGCCTCTGGATCTCCTGCAGGATTTCTCTTGGGAAAGGGAACAAGCAGACTGCAAGTCAGTCATTTCCCGCAAAACCAGCTACTACACATTGCTAGGGGAGAAGTGTGGTTGTACACAGCTTTTAACTGATGTGGATTTAGTGACTGGGCTCCAACCAACAGAAGCAGCCAGGGATATTTCTTAAATAAAATTTTAGGACTTTGTCATAAAAGGGAAGCATTTCTTCAAGATCCCCAAAGCCAGAAGTAGACATGAAATAACAATATGCTTAATTAAACTGCTCCTTTCTATTTCTTCCTCAGGAATATTTCTAGTACCACTTGAACTTGACAAACCATAAAATAATATTGGCCCCATCTTGAGTATATACATATATATATTGTAGAGTAAGCACAGATCCAAGAATGGTCACTGATTCACGGAGAAGCACTTTAACAGGACTTGTTACGGCTGGCATGCCATCCCTGGAAGGCTGTCTGAGCGCGAACACAAAGCTTCACAGCTCAAGGTTGAAACCTTTGTGATTTTTTTCTCTCCTGCACAACGTGTTGGGTACCAGACGGTCAGGAGGCGGACTCCAACTATGAAAGACAAATCAAGACTGGAGCTGGTAGCTCATTACACCATGACAGAAGGCCATGCAGGGTTTGCAATAGGAAACCATCTGGTTTGGGCTGTCCTGTTTTACAGTCCAGCAGTAAAAGCAGAGCTCTGCTGTCATACATCTCATGACATCGGGCAGTCTGATACCTAGGGCCAGACACTCTGCTGACAGCACATGGGTGTCACTCCTGTTGGAGGTGGCTAGCCCATTTCTCCTGGGCACTACCCCTCAGTCCCACTTACAGCTGAACCTAGTGTCTCATTTCATCAGTGCCCTCACCTGCTGCTAACCTTTCTGCAGGCCTTTCTCAGGCAGATTGTATTCTGGGGAGCTTTAACCATCTTCTTCACAAATAAAAGCAGGAGAGCATATCATTACCAGGATGACTAATCCTTTTATCATTTTGTGTTATAGCTCTACAGAGGATCCAGATTAAAATTAATTTGGTTTTGAAACAGGACAGGGTTTTTTTTTTAAGACTCTTAACAAACAGCAGCTGTGAAAAATAAAGTATCAACAATTGTATCATGTCATTTAACAGCAGATTTATTAAAGAAGAGGGTGGCTGGGGATCTTAAAGCCTTTGTCATGTTCTGAGGAGACTTTTTTGTGCCCTCTGCTTTTTGCTGGGGGAGGCATATATGTGTGTTTAAGTACAAAGCACAGAAGAGGTGGTAGAAAATAACACACAACACGTGGGGCTGAGCAAAACCAGGTACTTTGTGGATGCTTACCGGTTTTTATTCTCAAGCTCTGCAATCAGCTGCCTCTGCTGCTTGTTTGCATCGATGGTAAAGGAGATGTCTGATGCCCCTCTCTGCTGCGCCTGCTGCTGCTGTAAAAGAGAGGGCTGCTGAGCAAGGGATGGCCAGCGGGCACCCACGAGCTCAACACAGAGACCTGCTCACAGAACACACAGTACCATGCATGTCCACATACGGAGACCATCTATGTTTTGCTTCGTACCAGCATGGCTCCACTGCTAGAAAGCAGTGCAGGTGCTACAGTAAGTAACGGAGTGTTTACCATCCTGTCTTTCCACCCTTCCTTTGGAAGCTTTCTTAGCCCTACCATCTAAAAGCTGAGGGAATGGCCTTGCAACAGGCAGCTGCTGCAGTACGGACACTACAGAAGAGAGGGAGGCAGTGACAGCTTCTCTTTCCAAAAAGAAGAGGATATACTTCCACTTCAGCAGTGCTTCCTTCCCTCAAAAGTTGGGTTTTACTCTCAATTTGAAGGCTTTTATGTCCAGGTTTCAGTTTGGCTGCACTGCCCACTCGGCCAAGTTTTCCTATATGCTCTATGATACTTCCGAAAGCTCACTCTCCAATCCTGAAGAAATAAAAAACCCTTTTTTCCCCAATAAAATGAAGTGGGAACTGAATTATTTCTTACTAACCTAGGCATTATTCATTTCATTTTTATTGGACTATGTTCTTTTCTCATATTTTTCAGCAGTTGTCAACTACTGGTTTGTTTGTTCACGCACCAGTATTTCAGTACTGCATCAATGACAACGCAGGGCAAGAATTCACACAGACATACAAAGTTTTGTTAGCTATCAAAGACATCCACTCATGTGGCTCTGGGCAGTCTGGTCTAGTGGTTGGCGACCCTGCACATAGCAGGGGGATTGAAATTAGAAGATCACTGTGGTCCTTTTCAACCCAGGCCGTTCTATGATTCTATGATTCTATGTCTAACACCAGCGTGAAAGAATCAGACAATGAAGGTTCCTCTGCTGAGCTGCTGCTGTGATCTGAGCATTTCTCACTGTCCAAACCCCGCGAGGCCCGGACCAGCTTTGTGTGATGCCAGACACTTCCTCCTGCAGGAATGGGCCACCAAAAAGGACGAAGACTTATTCCACTGGTCAGTGGGCTCTGTGCTATCTTTCTGCTGTGGGAGCATTTTCCCACTGACACTGCAACAACCAGGGAGGGCAGTGCATAAAGAACTGAGACAGGCTGGTGGGTGCCTGATATTGAGGGAGCTAGGGTCATTGTCCTGAGTGCCCAGTGCTATGAATACATTTGGTTCCTTAAAAAGCAGAATGATCACCAGGCAAAGCTTTATACATTTCTACCCTGCTCCTAACTTGGCTCTACTCTTGTGCTCTGCTGAAAGATTTTTGTATATGGAAACCTTCATTTTTTCTTTTGTCTTGTCTCTTCAAAGAGCACAAAGAAATGGGCACCTGGCTGGCAAAGAGAAATACATTAATTTTACTCAGACCAGCTCTATTTAAAAGCTACTTAAGTATTGTTTCCTCAGTTCTTCTCCCTTCTATCAAGGAACACGTTATATACACTTGATTTCTATCAGTTACCTACTCAGAGACGTTACCAGTAGGGAGTTTTGCCCCCATGAAGAATTACTTCAATAATAGTCCTTCAATAATAGTCACCTGCAGGCTGCCCGGGAGCTGAGTGCTGTGTGTCATGCCATGGAAAGGAACTGCTGTGGGATGGGCTGGCAGACCACAACAGCCCTTGAACCCGCTCCTTGAGAGAGAAACTGCACCGACAGATGGCTGCACAGGGTGGCCTCACATCGAGAGCACTGCCTGGCTTCACCCTTTCAGTTGACCCCACAGTGTAAATCTCAGTGTGAAAGTATGCTTCCTGACATCCTGGACCGGCTGCCTTTCACTTAACTATCATTTATGATTCCTTGTTCTACCAAATGTGCTGAGATGGAAAAAAAGTAACTAGGCTGACATTACTTATGCCATTTAAGATTTTATATACTTCGATTAGGCTCCCGCTTCCCTTGCTAACTCAGTTAGTGAGGTTTCAGCCTGTCATCACCTTCTGTCTCGAGATACACAGAGCGGAATAATCACTGCTCTGAAATGAAAATGAGAGCCGGGGCTAATGCAGCGGGTCATTATGGCCATCCTGCTGGAGATCACTCTTTAAAATCCTCAGCACTTAGGGCCCTGGTGGTAGCGATATTTGAACTAAAGAGTAAAATGGATTCATCACTCGTTTTCCCAATGCAGTAAATCATTAACCTTTAGCCAAAGCTTGTCCAGACAATATTTTCCAGTTTTGACTGAGTTTAAGATGTCAGATTCCCTTTGATGTACTTAAGTACCATTACATTAGTATATAGATTATATGCATTAATATGTGAATTCTTTGACTTAAATAAAATGTCACTCATAAAATATAACAACATCTGATGAGAAGGATAGTGAAATATAACCCATTAACCATGGAGCTTGTCAGATGTAATTTCCCTGATCTTGCCAAGCCCCTGGAACACGACAGAAGGAAAGCACCTCCCTTTAATTAAAACACTTACTGATGAAGAAGTTTCTGCTGCCAGCCTTGCTGCATACCTGGCGATCAGCTTGTGCTCTTCATCCAGGCGACTTGCGCTGTCGAGCACGCTGCTCGGGGTGGGAGAGGAGGGAGGGCAGACACGTTAGCGCACAGTATGCATGGCAGCTGCTCCGCCACTTTGTCCACTCACACACCCTCATCACAGAACTTAGAAACAAAACATTGCCAATGTGTTTAAAACAGCAGATGCTAACTGAGCAAAGGAGAGATGTGGGAGAGCAAATTCCTAGGGGCAGCTTTGCAGGGCACTTAACGAGGTCTCACAGACCTCAGCTTTAAGAACCACTGGTCTAGGAACTTATAATCAGACTTTCTCTTTTATTCTTGTTTTCTTGATATTTAGGAGTAAGATTTCAGAGAATCACATAATTGTGCCCCACTGATCCCAGCCTTGGACTGGCTTTAACTGGACCCAACTCACGCTGCCAGGATGCAGGAGTTTAGTAGCACCAACTATGAGGACAGTCTGCTTTGGTCACATATAGAACTGCCATAAAAATTGCTAAGAAAGTGTAAGAACTCACAGCAAATACACTGAATTCCTTTAAAATATTGCACCTTATTGCAATTCGTTTTCTAACAATATCAAAGGTAAATACTCCTCGCAGGTTAATCCCTTGCCAGCAAGGGATTGTCCTTGTTTTAAATGGAGGTTACTACCAAGTTAGAAGATTATGAAAAACATAATACAGTGAAAAAATTTACTTCTTCTAAATACAAGTTTGCAGAGAACCACCAAAACTATTCTATATTGCATTATGCCCACTATATACAAGAGAAAAAAATGAAGATGAAGCTGCTAAGAGAAGGTAAGAAGAATGTTTTGCTGTGTGGAACATGACAGCCCTGCAGATGGTCCTGGACAGAGGCAAGCCTGCCCTCTCTTCTGATACCTTGGAAACGGTGTGATGTTTTGGCTGAAGGGAGACAGGCACGTCTTTCTACCCATGTACCAATTAGGATATACAGCTTGTTGCTGGAGAATGAGTTCCACATCTCAAAGGAGTGCACAAAACAAGGGCATGGGCACCCTATCCTGCTAGAAATTTTGCTAGAAATTGTACCTTGAACCTGAAAAGCCTGCCAGATGAAAATAATTTTTGAGCAAGAAGTTCTGGTTCTGAAGAATCAGCAGATATAAAAGAAAACTGAAATATTTCTCCAAAAATTCTCAGTGAGTTCATATCCCCAGGTACCTCGAAGAAGTACAATGTGCATCTTTTGGTTGGTTTGATTAAGTCCACTGGGATCTAGGAGTTATGTTGGAAAGATGAGTAACTGTTGATATTCATTGATCATTAAACTAAAGCTTGGAGTCATGTGGATTTGTTACGACTTGCTGAGGTAAGGGAAAAGAGATGAACATCTTTCTCTCATTCTGACAATAACCTGTGAGGCCACAAACATGAAGTTTAGAAAAACACTAAAGCTATGAAAAGTCAGACATGAAAGGGTCTGTGCAACCTAAGCTTGTGCTTTTTTTTGTTTTGGTTATTCAACTTATTTTCTTGCATACATAGTTCTTACTTAGAATTACTTAGATTCTTGCAGGATGACAACATACAACGGAGTTACTTTCTGAAAAGTCTCAAGCCAAAGGTGTTTTTCTGATCTTTCTAAATCCACCAATAGCGCTCTTTTTACATACTCATGCCTACTGTGCCAATATGTCATCCAGAGAAAGAAAAGGAGAGGCAACACTTACAGACACAAACGATCATGCAAACCAGGTAATAAGGATTAATTTCATGACAATAAAATTCATTTTTAATTTTTCCTTAATGACTAAAACATAACATTCTAACAGATGGCTGTGAAAACAGCAAGCGTTGAGCATCAATTCTCTTTTTTACAGCAATGTGTAACTATATTATCCATCCTGGAAAAATAATAGATTATGGTTCCACTTGCTGGCACAACACAATCTGCAGCACAGCTCTGGGATGTGAGCTAACTCCTAAAACGATGACTTCACTGAAAGAATCAAGGCTCTGCTGCTTTGTGATTTTTACTCCCTATTTATGTCTTTGATATACAGTTATGTGTAGGCAGATGTCATAAAATTGATGCAGCAGTGCATCAAATTTGGCCTATGAATGCCAGAAATCAGTGGCCTCAACTCTTTGTAAATTAAATTTCAATGTCTGAGATATATTTAATTCTGAAATATACCTATTCTATGTGATCATTAAGCACAGAGGTCTGTACAGCAGCATGAGCATTACCCTGCCAATACTTTTATGTCCTAGATTTCCTATTTGCCATAATTCACTTCTGTTTTTACTTCAGCAACTTCATGGAATACAATACACTGAAAAACACACAAGCTTTAAAATGTTATTAATATGTGTGTAGAATGTGGGATCCCCAAGAGAATCTTACAGGCATCCTTTCAAAGGAGATTCATCACATAAAAACAGCCTGCTGATGAGTCTTGTCTAAAAAAAAGTTTCTCTAAAGACTTGACATTTATCAGCAGTATTGGCCTGACAAGCAACCAGTACTATTCCCTTCACAACAGGACTTTTTGTTTAGGCTTTTGTTCTTCATGGATAATACTTTACAGGCTAAAGGATATCCATGAGAAAGGATCTCTAAACTCCAGGCATAGGAATGATAGCCTGTGGAAGAGGAGAGACACCCAAGCTCCTTGGCTATTTCCCATACTTTAGATGTGCCCAATTAGCCTGTTCAGCAGCAGCAGATGCTCTGCACTGGGTGTTACGGATCCACTGGTCCCTGACATTCTTAAAACTATGCCACCAACGGTTTGAAAAGTCTCAGAATTGCCATTCTCTCATGAAAGTTTGGCAATATTGGAATCGGCATGGCCTGCATGGTGTGCTCTTGTTCTATAAAATGCAAACTTTCACTCAGTTAATAAATGAATAATATACTATGAAAAATGCTGACAAAATCAATGTTAGGTTTCTAAGTATTAGTGCTACAAGAACAATGCTCTAATTGCAACCCACCAATGCGCTTTGATGCTTGTTACCTGTGAGACTTTCAAAATTGTTCTGGTCTACAGGCATTTAAAGCTGAGATGTATCATCTGAGTTCTCTGCTGTTGTTACTTCGCAATTTACTTTAGAATCACCCATATTTTACCACAGAAATGTCAGTATCACTAAGGTATGCAGATCTAATCATAGAAATGAATTCCACTCAAGGGAGCCCGGTGTCTATATATTTCCTCTGCCATCAGAGGGTCTCTGATTTTTTTTCCTCTTTCAAGGGAAGACTCAAAGCAGAAACCCAGCTCCAGTACTCTGAAGCTTTACTTTCTTCCCAGCTAGCTCAAAGTGAGCCCTAGCTAGTTAGCTCTTCTGCACACTTCTGTAATAAGCATCTTCTAAAATAACATGGAATAACACGGCACTTTTATAGTACAGAAATATGACTCACCACACTACTATACAGCATAACATAAAAACCATAAGCCAGCTTTCTATGGAACGAAAATACCCTCCTCCTCATAATGTATCTTATCTTATTCTGCAACTAAAAGGAAAGACTGGAATATGTGAAATTGATATGCAAAACTAGGTAGAAACTCTTACGAGAACAAAGAGGAGCAGCTAAAAGCATTTCTTTCAGAATCAGACACTAAAAATGAACACAATTAAATATCATCTATTGGTTTTACACTCTAAAACACACTTTTAAGAATAAAACAAGCAAAGCATCTGGCTAAGGGGTGCTATTTTTACCCATACAGTTACTATAAATAATGAATTAGTCTTTCTCTTGCTTCTTAATTTGCCCAAGAGTACTGGATTCTAAATAAAACCTGAAGCAGCTTATTAGCCTATGAGAGATGGAAAGGAAGCTTGTACTTCTCTCGTTCCAGTATCAAGTAACTGCAGATGGAAGACAAAGATAAGCACTGAAAAATAATTCAAAAAATCAAATTTGAATACTAGCTACGCTTAAACAGACAAAAACATTAACTGGGCTATAGTGGATCATTAGCTGATCATTAGCTACTATAAATTAGCCAGAGTTGTTATCTAAAAAGCTAACCTGTTCTGTTTTGAAACACTACTTATAGCTGTCAATATACTTTTATGTACTGTGCTCACAAAGTGCATTTGTATTTGTCTTTAAGGTGGAGGTCCACCTCCAAACATTCCTCTTTTCACTGACACCAGCAGCACCTGAAAGCTTGCTGTGGCACACAGGGGTTTGCATACACAGTATGCTGCGGGAAGACTCAAAGGCTGAGCTGGCTAGCTGCAGAGCTACCTGATTACGCTTAGCTGTGTACTTTACTCATCTGACCACATAATGAGCTGCAACATCAATGAGCTTGAACTCAACACCATCCTAACACAGCTGCGTGGGTTTTGAGCAAGCTGCATCCAGTCATGTTGGGACCAGGACGGGAGGAATTCCCATCTTCCTGAAGATGCTGCCTCAGGTGATGCAGAGAACTCACCTACCTCTCCCGGTGACATTTTGTTTGCTCTTCCCATCTTAACCAAAATGTAACCATTCCGTTTACTATCAGTCTCACTGCAGCTGAGCAGAAATTGACAATGCAGCATGGTTTGATGCATGAGTGAGACTGCTATTCCTCTCGGTTATGTTTCTGTCAAAATCTAATTGGTATCTCATATAAATGATTGAGATTGTTTCTAGTTGAGGATGCTGTGACTGCAGTGATTTAAAGTTGGTAATCAGATGCTACGTACTATACTTAGCATCAGTTATTCCAGTAATTAATGCCATTATCAGTCACTGTCCATTCATTCTTTAAAAACATGACATTTTAAGGATGCTATGGCACATAAATTTTATGCGCATATTTGGATACAAATATGTACTATGACTTGGTGAGGTGGGCCCACAAGCTTGAAGGAACAGGTTGGAGTACACTGGATAAAATTTAGAAGATGAAGAAGGTAAAGATGAGGCTGGGCACTCAAATGGGATCTTACTGGTGGTCCTCACTGAAGCTAAATCAATCACAGGCATGGCATCAGTAGCACGCCACCAAAAGTGACTCTAGACTAGGTCCAGTCTATGTTGGCCTCCTGAATCACCTTATTGAGTAAGTCACACATGGAAGGCAGGGCAACCTTTCCTCTTTCCTCTGTTCAAGTAGAGCTAATGGTAATCTCCTCCTGTTCTCTTCAATTGTAAATGGGCAAAGACTGCTCTAAATGCATGCCCCGGCAGCTTGTTTTCATGGCCACTCTGTAAATATTATTATATAGGCTTGTTTTCTGGAAGTGCTGCTCTGGGAATGAAATCCCCTTTCAAAATGCTTTTGTTTTGAGGAAGTGGTTTTCATTTTCTTCTCTAAAATTCAGTTTGCCTTTTTTTTTCTCTCCACTGGCAAATTCTAGTGGGATGCAGAGTAGAGAAGCAGATCCAGATCAACAAATGCAGATTTTTCGCTCCAGAGGGCACAGCTACATGGCAAGTTACCATTTTCAACAGGAGCTACACACAGAAATCAATTTTCTAAGGTTGCAGAGAACCACTGCATTCACCCTCCCTGAAGAAGCTGCTTATTGCCTTCTCTATGTATAACGGTATACAGGGAGTTTCTAACCTGGGAAATTCTCTGCAGCAGCAGTAGGAACAGCTGTGAGGCTGTTAGCCACCAGCATTAGGACAGCATATGGCTTTAGAAATAGCATGGAGCACAGGGCTCCATACTCCCTCCCTCAGAAATAATGCACGACGTTCAAGTCACCCGTTTAAAAACCTTTCATACCTGAATCTGAATGAAATATAAGGTGCGTGTATATATATACAAGATACATATAAACAAAGCAGGAATCAGGTAGATGTAAAAACAACGCCTGGCATAAGTAAAAATTGAAATGAACTCCTTCCTTCACCAGGATAATAAGCAAATTCCTATTATTGGCATTATTTACATACTACTACCATTTTTACTATCAAAGTAAGCTGAAGCTATGAATTATGTATCATCTTAAAAATTATTGCCTTGAAAATGCAAAATCAAGTCATTGTGTGAACACTTTATCATTGACAAGTCCCTCACTGGCTGGTGTGTGGCATTCCAAACCAATTTGCAAAGTCACTCTTTAATCAAGTACTTACTTGCAATACCTTGCTACCAGCAATACCTCCACCAGCTTTGGGAGGACATACCCCACAAACATAAATGTTCCCTTTAGGTTAGTGCTCATAAAAAGCTGTTTCATGGGTAGCCATGAGGAGAGCACGTGGCCGGCCAGCATCCCTTTCCTGGATCCCCCCAAAGTGCCAAACCTGCACTAACCGTGCGGGGTTGCTCTGCAGCATGTTGACATACAACCCAATGAGCACATGTTCATCGGCCAGCCTGTCTGCAACATCAAGGCTGTACTGTAACCTGGAACGGGGTTGGGAAGGGAGGGTGCAGTCCGGACAGACAGAGGGAAATGAACAGAGAAAGCAGGAGCAAGTGAGATCGCGAAATGAGAATGTAGGAATGAATAATTAAGAGCTCTTAGGAAAAAAATACCGAGTGCAGAAATTATTTTGTTATTGCTGTAATTTACATATTAAGTATTTAACAGCTTAGGAAGGTAGAACCCAACTCAGGTACAGAGCCAGCCATGGGAATCGGTGAGATGCCAGATCGGGCCAGGGACTGGGGCTATGCAGAACCATTTATTTTAAAATAAAGCAGATTGCAAGGTCAGCTCTATTTGTTTCAGTATATTCCGTAGAGTTTAAATACATCAAATATATCTCTGTTACACAGATTATTAACATACTGAAATCACAAGCTGGATTTGCTTGGAAATGTCTGATCAAGACCTCGCGCTCAGGTGCACATAAATACACTTAAGCATGCCCTATAGAGCTCACAGGGTTAATTGGTTACTAGAATCTTCTCAGGAATATATTTACAGAATATATTAAAAACAGGGGGAAGTAAGGAGAAGTTTTTGTTTTAGCTGTGTTAGTGCAAGCTGCGAACATACTTTCTCTTTAACTTACCCTTTGCCTTTCAAGAAAGCTGGAGCAGCCCTAGCCAGCAGTTTGCTCTGCTCTACTTCAGTGTTCTTGGAGGGAGAGCTAGTTAATAAGACAGGAAAACTAAGAAGAGGGTAATCACTGAAGCCTGACATTTATTACAGAACAGTCTGGAGAAACTCATTCAAGAAGCCTAGACTGAATGAAAAAAAAAACAAACACAGAGCTCTAAAGAAATGTTAGAAAACTTCAGAAGCGTGAAGTCAAGAATTAGTTTTCCCTCCTGCTTTCAGAAAGCAAACTATAAAGCCTTCACTATAGAAAAGAGAAACAAAATGTACTTCTCTCACAAATGGAGAGCTGAAGGTTTGTCTAGTTTGCAGGTAGAGTATGATGTAAACATTACCTGAAATGCAGCCTCCAAGTTGGTAAAACTTCCCCGTAACAGCTAAATTGTTTTTCTCCATGCGTGCCATGAGGCAGTTTCAATAACCTATGGAAATCTGCTTATTTATATGTAGTAAGGGGACACACCAATTTTGTTTTCAGAAGTATTGTTTTTCTGTTGATTAAAAAATATACAGTTCACCAAACCTCAATTGTCCAATTGCATAATGCCACTTTTTTTCTCAATTACTATATTTAATGGATTGCAGTAACTGCATCTTTTCCAGTACAAAAATATCCATATTAATAATCTTAAGATAAGACTGGCCAAAAGCAGAGAAATTTCAATGTTAGTTTTTCTTTCTTGCTGCAGCATTTCTGGCTATAGACAGCTAAACAGAAATATATTTTACTTTCTTGCTTTTAAAATTTCTTTTGGTGTTTGGCTACTGTTACTGTAAGTATCTTTGATCAGAAGACCCGTGTGTTAGCATGCATGCACCTGTGCTTCCAGATGTGTGTGTGTACAGGCAGATCATTTTGCATAAATATGATACATGACGCTCTGATGGACTGAAGAGCAAAACTTTAATATTAGGATAAATAAGGAATTCTCTAAGATGAACTGTGTGCCATTCTCCCACTGCTATGGGAGACCAAGGTTATCCACGGGGTTTTGAAAAACATGGCACTAAAAGGTGTCCCAGGAATCCACGCCCTACTGCTTTATACTAAACCTGAAAGAGAGCTCAGTGAAATGCGATATAACACAGAGAACAAACAAACAAAGTACAACAAAACAACTTGCTTCTAGTTCCTATGTCCATCAGCATGCTGTTTATGTGTGCCGCGCTTCTACAGAAGTAACGTGCACGCAGGAAAGCATGCTCCATTTTGTCTAGAAGGACGCATTTTTTCAGTGTTTTATTCCCAGTTACAGAAGGAAAATGCTTTAAGGAGATACAGAATGTGCCCTTCCAGCCAAAAAATGCAAAATTTGTTCCTAATTAAAGATAAAATTTGTTGCCATAATTGGAGATTGAAGACTGCAGGGAAGATTTCAAGCTTTGCTTTCTGACAGCGCATTGTGATGTCCCCTCCATCATGCATAAACTCTCCTATGCTCCAGAAGCAACTTAATTAGGGTGGAGGGGCCAATGACAATTGGCCTCACCTCTCTTTCCCTCTTGTTAGCCTGAAAGTATTAGCATCCAACCCTTTCTTAGGAGCTATATTTTCTAGGCTTTTTTGATACATGGGCATCTCCGCTGGACTCTGTCATGCTCAGTAACACATTTGTTCCAGTACCATGCCCTACGTAGGGTGCCACCTCCAGACGCCACCACCTCTGGGTAATGAGTTTTCACAGATTTCTACACGCTGTCCTAGTCAGATGCACTCTAACAATCATATTGCTGACTCCAATTAGTTTCTGGTTCGCTGCAATTGTAGATCCTCTGTCAAAATATTTCTGTCCATTCAACTATGCTCCATATTTTATTTGATTATTTGCTTCCTTGCTATAGCACTTACAATTACTGAGTTTCCTCTAACTGATTTCAAATCATTTGGACATCAATTACTACCATTGCAGTTGAGCTCCTTTTTTAATTTAGAAATTGCTCTCCAAGCACTCCTCTTCCTAACTGTTTCAACCTTTGCACCACCTGCAAATTGCATACACTCACTCTACTGCTCCAGGTAGGTCATTACAAGAAATAGCGCACAGTGCCTGACTGAAGATAGACTTTAAGAATCCCAGCTGATATGTCCTCCTAGAATGATAGCGAACTTTAGAAAACTTAATTACTGATTTTCAACCACTTGTGCACAGCCTTTATTTCCCCAGGCTCTTATTTCCTTTGGGTACTTTTGTGTCATATGGGGACTATGTCAAAAGTCTTTTTAAGGTCAAGATGTATCAGATCTCCTGCTTCTTTTTTACCCACTAGACCAGCTATCCTGTCAAAGAAATACATCAGTTTGGTTTGACATAATTTGTTCTTGACAAATCCATGCTGGCTATTTCTCATCAGTTTATTATCCTCCAGGAACTTACTAATTCTTTCATAATTTCAGTATTGTTGGATACCCAGGTTAGGCTCCCACTTACATAACCTCTTCGGTTTTTTGTCCATTTCCACCTTCAGTTTCTTTCTTTGGAAGAGATAACATTAGTCCTTCCCTGTCTCCCACAGCCTCTTACATCCCCCATAATTTTCCCTAAATACAGCTAATAACACAAAGATTGTTTTGGCCACAGTGAATTTGTCTGGACCCAACAACCTGGACTACATTTTTCTGAGATACATTCCTGTTACAACGTGCTGCTGAAGAATGTTTTCCTATCCATACTAACAGACAAGACCTCCACCTCTGGGCAGAAATTTATATAAACACGTACACCTAAGAAGATTTGCGAAAAAGTTATACTCTCTTTAGAGCCTACCTGACCACTGAAACAACCGGACATTTAGCCTGCCTTTAGCAGGCAGAACACTGGCCAAGAAGTCCAAGGAGGATTCTCATCTTCTTCTGAAAACAACATGCAAAGGCAACCAACAGTACAAGTTTACTACACTCCTCAGACATAGGAATGTGGACAACAAAGGCAACCAGTATGCTTTGCTCCAGAGATACTGTCCAGAAATCTCTCAGTGCTCTACATCCAGGCTGAATAACCAATTCTTTGTAAGGTTTTATCTGGAATACAAAGAAGGAACCATCTACACTACTCAGCATTAAATAACACTCAATTTCTCATTGGTTACGGGCATTTGATATCACAGTGCATTCCTTCTGACTGCCACTGAATTACTGACTAATTTCAACTTTACTAGAATGTACGGCATCACTCCATTTATTCCAGTTGATTATACCTTTAGAAGAACTAAATGTATCAGCTGTGAGGGGACATAGAAAAAAATGCAAGAAAAGCCATTCTGTTTCATCTTAGCCCACCTCAGACCCTGTAATTCTACAGTTTAAAGGAGACTGAAAGAGGTTGTATTCATTACTATGGGAGTGACAGACTGTAGCTGGGGAACAAAAGAATCCAAATAGGGAAGACGTTAATTCAGCTAGGGACAGAGTTATTCTTCCTGACTAGACAGAAGTTTCTATAATGCTCAATCTACCTGTTTTGGCTTAACACATCCAGCTGAATGATGGGTTTTCTAAGGGCAATGCCTACTCTGCAACAATGTTCTGCTGCCCTCTAGTTAATCAGAGATCACAAAAATAAGTGTGAGATTTAAAAAAAAATATTAGCCACGGTAAAAACAAATCAGCTCTTGCAGTGTTAATCACTTATTAGCTGTCATCACAACAAATGTCTACCATTTGGTATTTGGGAGAAGATTGGTGATTTTTTGTTCCTTCTTTACTAAGATAAGTGCTTTAAAGTTCTTAAGCTGTACAGACAGGGGTAAAAGACTCAGCTGAGCACACTGTACTGTTGATATCAATTTGCTCACTGTGTATATTTAAAAGAAAGGCAATTGTTATGCCAAACTTCTCATTAATACTCATTTATGGACATAATGGCTCAAACTAAGCAAGCAGACTGTGACTCTGAGGTGGACTGAAGAAACTAAGAAGTATCTCAAGGAAAGCCTAAATCTGACTTTCTTTGTGCTTTGGAATAATTGTGTATCCACCCAAAGCTCAACTAAACTGCAAATCACATACCACGTTTAGTCTCCTTTCAGCTGTTCCCACAATTTATCATTGTATTTGCTAGTTATCAAAGATCTTCTCTTTAATAAGATTCTTCTTCCCAGTCCTTTTCCCTTGTCCACCCAAGAATTCAGAAATGAAGAGAGTGGTTTGCTGCATTTATGATACCATATTCATTTCCAGCAGCAGAGTGACTCGGTGTGCTGCATTCAGCATTTCCTGCTACAGGGAAAGACTGGTTGTGAATGGCAATGCTCTTATGTGAATGCAGCTATCTGAAACAAATACCACAGGAATGCTACAAACGAGAGCTCGTGCCAATTCTCTTTTGCATAAACTATCTAATTACATAAAAACTTTCTTCGAAGCTATCTGAAACCGCTAAACTAGACTGCAGCACACATTAAAGTAACCATAAGCTGTCTGCAGTGAAAACAGCCAGCGGATTTACCCCTGATTATGTTCAGCTAGAAGTTCTACCCTAAGTTTGTACAATTTTTATTATAACACGAATCACTGAGCATTTAATATGAAATCAGCAGAACTGCAAACAAGGCTGTCAAAGTCTGTTTCTCTGATGTATGAGAGGATGAGCTTCCACTAATGAGGCCTGATTCTCCCAGGGCAATAATAACAGTAAAACCTACAAGAACGAACAAAGATACTGTTATTAGTCTAATACAGATTGAAGGAGTTGGCATTTAGGAAAAAAGTACCTTGGTCTCAGTACTTTCTCACTGAATTATAGCTAATCTCATGCACTAATCAAAGAACTAAAAAAGAAAGGTCATTACACTCCACAGTAAAAAAATTGGGAAATTGTTCTTATCCAGTTGGGTACTTTCGCCTACCATGAATTTGGCTCTTCCTGCAGGTCACTACAATGAGAGAGAATGCTGGGAGAAGAGTGCATCAGTCGGAGGCACTGGTCCACCTCTGAAGCTCCCTGAGTAAATGGCAGGTTTTCACTAACTTCAGGAGGATGTACACCTGCCTTTCTGTGGCCATTTTGAAAAGCAAAGCAAAGTGGTTCAGGGAGGGTTCTGGCAAGCAGCACTAACTGCAGACCGCTAACTCTCAGCAGCAAGAGCTGTGGACAAGGGAGGGCAGGCTGGTTGTGGGACTTGGAATCGCTTCCAGACTCCTGTGCGAGCCTCTTTCATGCCTCTGTCAGGAATACACCTGGGAAGTCATGCACTGAAGATGCAAACATAGAGGTGCATTTTTTGGCTTTCAAAAACAACGTGTCCAACTTCCTCCAGATGCATAATACTAATCCTATGTGAAAAGGTGAAATGAAAGATTAGTGCTGTGCGAAAGCAAGGAAAGTTGGCAAAGCCCACAGCCAGCAGGAAGTCTAATCAAAAGAATAATTAGAGCCACAAGAAATCCTCCAGCCCGCCAGAGCCCTTCCTTAAAGACTATCTTTAGTAATTGAGCAGAACTGCTAATGATTTAGTGCATGAGCTACAGAACTACTGCAGTTAGTGGGTTAGTGCTCTCATACTGACCGTGAATTGTTGTGAAGCTGATTTACATACAGCTTTATAAGAGAATGCTCATCAGCCACAGGACTGGCTACATTTATACCCCCAAGTAACCTGAATGATTCAAACAACGAAACCTTGTTAATACTCCAAAAAGTAAGCACGGAGAGTAGCGTGTTCACAGCGAATACTTTAAAATAAATGCAACTTACAACCACTTAGAAAGAACACTGCCTTGATGGTTTGTAGGTGTTTGGTTTTTTTTTTTTTTTCTAAATAAATAGATGCAATTGAAATGTGTAAGAGTTAAAAATAATGACAAAAAGCCGTGAAGCTCTTAAAATGCAGTTAGGGAAAAGAAACAAAGGTTACAATAGCACTTATTATACAGAATTGTTTTACATACCAGGGTATTGTTAGCTCAAAAAAAAAGAAAAGCCAGAGTCAACCATTGCATCATGGAAACTTTTGTGGTATAAGGATGTCATACTGCGTGTTTAGTCTGAGTGCCCATGGTTGTGGGTTTTACCTCCTGCCTTCAGGGGATTCTCCGTCAATCAGTTCTTCCTCCAGGAGGAAAATAATTCTAATGGCCCAGAGATTACCTACATTTAATCCTGACAGTTAGGCAGGCAGCTGAACTACTAAGGAAGACAAAAGTAAAATTATCGGGACTTTTTCACATGTAAAAAAATAAAAGTTGCACAGTAAGCTGTGCTGTAATTATTCCTGCAGGTTGCTGACATACATGGCAAAGCGTACTTCTTTTGAAAGGGACTTCTTGGGCATAAATAGAAGCAATAGCTATACTCTTAATGAGCATTGCTTTTAATGACCTGTCTTGGAGAGGCCACGGATAAGATTATTCTGCCTTGTCCCAGCACATAAAATCCCATATTCTCCAACTCTAGAAACAAATTCGCATTTGCAGTTTCACTGTCTGTGCAGGCAGCAGACTTAGGGGCTGCTTTGGGGCCAGCTTTCAAAAAGCATTTCAGATGTACCCAGCAGCCTCCTGCACTAAGATAACAATGAGAGTTTACAGTTTATAGCTCCCAGTACCAAAGTTCATAAATCAAAGTAGCAACCAAACATCTTTACTTTGCTATTTCAGTGTTGTACACTGAGGATTTCTTTTCTGTGTTAAAAAAGGTATCCATGCATACACAGAGACTGTGTTTGGTTATTAGGGAACACTGAAGCACTGACAAATACAGCAAGGACCAAGCAATAAAATGCACCTGAGGAAGACATATCACTCATCTTCCCCAATACAGCAAGATGTTATTTTACTGCCAATTTTTCATCTATGTACATCGGTAGGCTTACATAGAGATTGGGTGAAAAAGCCAGCAAATGCTACATATGTATTTTGGACATATGAGCCAAAATACTGGGCCAAAATGTACACACTCAGCTGCAAGCACCTTTTCTTTGGGATTAATGTTTCTGATTGCTCTTCTCTGTATTGTTTCCTGAAGACTCCCATATTCCAAGACAGCCCTTTCTCTCTTGTAACCTTTAGAGAAAATCTGAATGGCTTAACAGAAGGAAGGATGCCTTGCTATGTTGTGAGAATGAACACATTTTCCCTTTGTTCATATCACATCTTGCAGTATGATGCAACCATTCCCAGTAGGTAATGGTATGTCCCAACTGCTGCACCCATAGTGCTGCAACATCTACAAAATGGCTACAGTTCTCAGCCTCTGTCAGTGGATGACTGAGTTGCATTTGAGCACATTTAGTAGAACTTAAGGGTCCAAATAAGAACCAGAGCTCTGCACTCCACTGTGAGGAGTTTGGAGTGCCCCTTTCTCACCTCTCCACCTGGATATCTGGGTATTTTTCTGCTCACATCTGCTAATTTTATTTTGCCTTTTTTGAGGAGGGAAATTAGAAGTGGAAACCTCTACCACTCTCATATAGTGATTTAACATAAATTAAAGTAACAACTCACCTTCTGTTGGCAAAGGGACTTCCTGAGGGAACAGAATGGGAGAAGAGTGTGTCGTTCATGCTGGTTACAGGTCGGGGGGGCCTAAAAGAAGGTAAAATATCTAGTTGCATTCATTTGGTACAGAACAATCAATCAGCAACAGTATTTACAGATAATTAAATAAGTTTCTTGTTTAAATTAACATTACGGCTGGCATCTTCTGTTTTAAGTAATAGTTCAAAATTAAAGATGCTGTGTTTTTAACCAAAAGTTGATAAAAACACATTGTTATTTAGGTCTAGCAGGAAATAATAGTTTCATGTGTTCTGAGGTGAGTTTTAAGCAATTCTCTTGATTTTGTTCCTGCTTTGGCAAACTGACTCTTTCCAGAGCTTGTAGTTTGTGGTGCAGACAGTGCATTCAGGCTGAGCACCAGTAGCAGGTTAGCTGTGGCAGCATGGAGGTCTGCATGAGGCAGTTGCCACTAAATTACACAGCTTTTCTCAGATTTATCCACAGTAATGTGCTCCATGCTACCATATCCCCACAGTGACCACAGCGTACCCAATACCCCTCAGTGTCCCATAAAATACTTGTAGTACAGAACTGCCTTAAGTGCAAAGCTTTTCAACTGGTATATTAAACCCCTAAATCAAAATTTAAAATAAGTTTCTAGTTTAAAAGGACCTATTAATAATGATGGTTTTATTATTACATTTTTTATTTCCCACCCTTACTAAAAATGAAACGAGAAGGAATATTTCCTCTGCTTTCTTTTATTGCCTCCTCTTAAAAACATTCCGTGCATAATCTTTTTTTTGTGTCCATCAAAGCAAATTTTTCCCTTCTTAATGGACTTCTTATGCAACACTAGGCAAAAGATAAAGATGCTTTGGAAAAAAACAGAAAATATGATACTAAAATCACAAGGTTTTCAGGTATAAGCAGAACTTGAAGCCATATACAGACCAGGCCGCAAACTGCCTGGATTTCAAGTTGGTCATGATTCTCTTCAGGCTCTGTGGAAGATCTGTCTTGCTTTCTGAATTTTGCAAATGGGCAAATCAAAATACAGTAGCCATGTGCAAAAATTCATTGTGCTTTAATTGTGCAAGACAATCAGTCAATCAAACTCTTTGTAAGAAACAAAGAAAACCAGTTCTGCACAGAAGTGAACTATTAAAATGTATTTTCTTTCTTACTTCGTTGCTGTTCAAGAACAAGCACAAATATCTTCTTTGGTGAATACCAATGGATTTCTCAGCACGAAACTACCATGCTGATTTTAAAGAAATTTAAAACTGGGAATAGAAAGATGTAAGATTTTGCATACTTATGGGACAATATACTTTTTAGCCCGTGTCTTCAGACCCATGGGCAAAATTGCAGATCTAGTCAGTCAGAAATTTGTGTTAGGAACAACTGTGTGTCCTATGTACTTATCTCTGGATGAAAAAGTGTTAAGTATTATTTTCTGTAAACTGCTCCATCAGAGCTAAGAAGAGCTTGGGTGAGGCCATGATGGATGATTCCATGATAATCAAAAGGTCATTACAGGATGAGCCTTGAGCTACAGAGATTTGAAAAGAAACTTTGAGAGAATACTTGGAAATTAATGGGTAAGCAACTGGTGATTTGTTGGCTGGGAACTGTGATTATTTAGGAGCAACTACTGATCTGCTGCTTTCTCAATTTTCAGTGTAACCACTGTCCAGCAAATACACTCAAACTCTTAACTGGGCAGAGGCCAGTCTTTCTGAAAGATGGGTCTAGCCTAGGGCTGTGCAGTCCTAGATGCCAAAGAGGACAGGAGGAGAGGATGGCTTCCAATGCTCCCCTAGAGAGGAGGCAGGAGGGGTTTGGCAGAGCTTGAGTTCCACTATGTCTGGCACTCCATTCACTCCTTCTGACTGCGTGGAAGTGGGTACGCTGCATCCATGAAATCCTGTGCTTCAGGTTCATGTCTTTTCTAAGTTTTATCTCAAAGTCAGGGTGGAAGGGAAGGTTTCTAAATCCTAGAAAAGTTAGTTCTTTCCTTTCAATATATCTTTGCATTCAAAGACAACGATTGATTGTGTTGCAGACTCCTATAAAAAGTTAGGGATTGCTAATGAGATCATGGAATTTACTCAAGCTATTTTCCTCCAACAAGTATACTAAAGAAGAAAAATACTCACCAAGTATCTCTTTTGCAGCCAAAATGAAACGGAAAAGAGAAAATTAATTAAATTGGCAGCTTAAAAATATGTGATTTAAGTACAGCATTGGACAATCTCCATTCCTATGACCCTGATTCTGTAAAAACCAAGACAGCCTCTATGTATAAAAGGTCACTGACGCTGCATATATATGCAGAGTTACTCTTGTGTACAGATGTCTCTAAACTCCAAGGCTTTGCTAAACTTTTGTGATTAGCATTTGTTTGTCAATTCTTATATCAAGAAAACTTAAAATGAATCTGAGCTTTCCAAAGTCAAGTTTCTGCAAGGTTGATGACCACTGTCACATTACTCAGGTCTAGCTTGAATATCAAATGGATGTTCAAACACACCTACAAAGACCTATATAAGTTGTTGACATGGTAAAACAAGAACAGCATCCCTTGTGGTAAAACAAAGGAAAACTCTTACCTATCGACTATAAATGCAAATCCTTCTGAGGTTATTTCTAAACTTCAGAAAGTGAGTGATTAAGTGCTCTGATAAAATTGAACTGGTGATACTCAGTCAACTTTCTCAAGGAGGCAAAAAACACTTAAAACAATACTACCTAAAAATGCTGCATTATGGTGCACGCTACAGCCTAACACATGCCCATAGTAAAACAAAAAAATAATAACAGAAATTTTACAAAGTGCTCCTTGCTTGTCTAAACTATCCCTACTGATGTCAACTATGATGCTCCCTGGCTTAGATGCAAACAGTGTTAGGCCACTGCGGAACGTATTTGAAAATCCTTCTGACCAAGCCACTTGTCTCTGCAGACTATGGTGCCTTTTTTGTTGCCAATTTTAGCTATACAAAACCAAAATCTCCCCTTAGTAATTCCTCCATCAGTTTAACTACACATTGAAAACTATTCTAAATGAGCCTTAAATATATTACTTAATTGAAAATCTTATGTGGCTCCAGTAAAACAGAAAAATCCTGCCGCCCTTCTGTCTGCTACCACTCCTAAGTGAAAGAACGATAAACAGCAAAGATAGCATAGTAATGCAGAGAGTATTTGTCCTCGTTTAAGGAAGAAACTACAAAAAAAGGATACTGCTTTGTTGCCAGAATTCTTCCATTAAATGCATGTATAAAAACCTTTTTGCCTGGATTCTCACCCAGAGCTGTTTCTCTCAACTTCCATTATGTTTAAAAATAAAAATCACATTGGCAAGAAGTTATTCTCAATGAGGTACCGTGGCATACTTCTCCCCTCAGTTAATTTACGTGAATTATGCTGTAGATCATGCTACCTCCACAACTTACAGGTTTTTCACTCACATCCCATTATAGCCAATATAGCTATATTGTCTTCAATCTACGGATAAAGAGAAATCCTATCATAAAACAAAATAGATGGTGGCTCATTCTCACATCCAATCACTCTAAATTATGCCCATATAGCTAGGAAGAAGGGAAGGTGTTAATTTCACAGCAAAGACTTGGAACAGATCCTAATCAATTACAGTACCTTCTCCTTCCCTTACCTAACTGCACTCAGCCCACACAAAGCAGCCCAGCTTTTACTAGCTGCCATCTTCCAAAGTGCCCTGAGGCCTCAGAGGCCCTCAGCCACCAAGGAATGGAAGCTTCTGTTCTGGTTGCATGCTTCCTGGCATTCCAAATTTGCCCTGAGACATGAATGGCCCAATTCTGCCCTGTGACATTACCACTGCCTCAACCAGAACAGCCAGGCTTTTACACCAGTCAGGGCAGAGTGATAGCTCAGCAAATGCATCTCTGGCTGATGTGCTCCAAAGAGCTCCTCCATGAGGAGCTGTGCAGGCGTTAGGTGACAGTTGAGCCTTACAGCAACTTGTCACTGCCTAGCTGCCGGGGCACCTCAAGTCTAAAGAGCAGAGTATGCTTTTAGGCCTTGGAAGACTTTTAAAACCACACAAGAAAGGATACAAAAATGTAAAGATAACAGGCTCTTTCCAAGTGACTTGTCAAATAAAGATGCAACTTATGCACTCATACAGCTGGTCTTTGAGGTCAGTTGAATTTACAGCTCCACTGAAGTCAGTGAGAACTCTGACACTGAATTCAACAAAACTGGTCACTCTACTTTTCTCTGGTGCCTTGTGTCACTGCTTTAGATATACTGAAATTAGGTGCCTACAAACTAATGTTCTAAGCATGAACACATCCCAAAGTGCTGAAACTGTATGAAATTGCATCTCCTCTACTTCTGAGGAGAACAGGGACATACCACCATTGTGTCCCATACTTGATTATATGTATGTATTTCAACCTTCTAGTGAAGACACACCAGAAGCACTTTTTTGTACTAATTATCAGCAGATTTGCACTTGTGATGCATTGAACTTGGTAACAACACAGCTGCCTCCTGCTCTGTTCAGAGCTATAGCATCTAGACTAGGTGTAAGCAAGCCCCACAACAAAGCTTACTTTCTCTAGTGCACACAGATACTTACACAATATGAGCCAGGTTTAGAGGTTTTTCAGGCTGGTCAGGGAACATTGGGTGCAAAGGTTCACGGCTGGAAGCACAGCTTAAAGACTTGCTAAGTGCATTAGTTAGCTTCTTAGCAGGTGATTTCTGGGAGGAACAAGGAAGGTAGAGGTAATGAGGACAAGTAAGGTGCAAACTGTTTCTGCTGTAGGACGCACAAAACAACAGGAAGCTCTACTGCTTACATCAATATGACTGACATTCTCCCGTCCCCTCCCGCCACACTCTGGTAAGCCAAAAACCGTTCAGATTGGAGAAAAGATTGCTCTTACCTTCAGCTGCCTTCAGAGAAGGCTCTGGGAGGGTTTATCTATACAGACAGCTGCAATTGCCACGGGTCCCTGCAATGCTGTGCTCAGGAAACACTGAAGGTAGGGCAGTACAAAGGGAGGTCTCTCAGGCTGGTGCTGGCCGTACCTAGCCAGTGGGCAATGTGAGCTGAAACCATCTGCTCGTGCCTGTCTGCATAGTTTACTGTACAAGACACCATCCACTTTCTAGCTGGGGGCCAGGTACAGAGTTGCTACATTCTTTCTCCTTTTCATGAGTGTTTCCCTCCTCGGCTCAGCACCTTATTGCTATAAAGCTCACCTTCACCTCCCCATTACACTGGTGAATGAACCAGGACCTGGGAAATTTCACACAAATGTGGCCAGAATTGCACCAACATGGCAACAGTGTGTGAGAAGAAGCTGACATACTGTCATTGCCATCAAAAGACTTAAAGGCTCTGCGCAGAAAGCATGAGCTCCAGCCTCAAATCCCACTTGTCTTCCAACAGTACTCATCTAAAAAAACCAACACACTCTGCTTCAGTTTTGTTTGAGCACTCCTTGCAGTTGAACCCTTTTCTAGACATGAGCTTGGAGATGAGGACCTCCTTTAGGCTTTGTGAGAGATTTTTAGGGAATCCAATTCACCTCTCTGTGACTCAGCTTCTCAGCCAGTTAAACCCAGGCTGATGATCCTTACACCCTCTCCTCCCCCACAAAAAAAACAGCTCAGCAGGATGAAATTTAAAAATGCTTTTAGAAGTTAGCAAGAGAGGTATTGTATATGTGCACATGCATGCCACATAAAGTTACTACTGTAATCAAGGTAATAATGAAATATTTCTATTACACAATTCCAACCTAAATATGTAAAGTTCAGGCTTTTTCTCTCATATTATAAATGCAATTTTACCCTGAATTCAGATCAGCTGAACTCCACCATGTATATTAACACCTTTAACCTGCATGTGGAGCTTGATATAGATTTATTATGGATAATACTAACCTGTTTTGAATGAATGCTAATGAACACTATAGAAAGGCTATCTCATACTTGGAAAATGTTTGTTTCTGACTGTGAGGTATTTGAAACCATTAGGTATAGTCATGTTTTGTCTTCTGTTGAGCAGAAATTTTATATGTCAAAATGATTTCTTGCCTATAACTACAGTTCTCTTGCTACAGCCAAAAATGGTTTTATAGCACAGATTGCTGTAAGTGGAGCCAGAGCTAGGTAGCTGGCACTCCCTTATTCAGAGCCCAAGCTCAAGTCATTGTGCCTATGCAAAAAGCAGCAATTAAGACCCACAAAAACATTCACAGACCCAGATTTGCTCTGAGGCAGTGCAGGGCCATGTGACTGGCATACAGAGCAAATCACATCAGATTTAACCCTTGCCGGCTCCATCAACAGTAAGACTGCTGCTTTATAGATGCTAAGTTTCAGGGCTTTGTTAAGAAGCATACAAAAAGCACTGCATGCGTTTAAGTTGTTGCCTCACTTATCATTTTCTTTTGTAACAATTACACTTTTGCGGTAATTGAGATCAGTAAGGATTTGTCTGCTGGTCTCTGGATGAGCACCCTGAAGGATGGGGAGGCTCAGGGACCAAGGGCTGTCTCCAGCTCCCGGGGAGCGCAGCCCCCACACCTGATGCCCTGAAAAGGGTAAAGTAGCTGTCAGTGCTTCTGTGCCAGCTTAGAAAAAGTATTTAATGATAAAAAGACCAAAGTCTGCTTTCCTCCACAATAAACACTGCCATGGACGGATCTAAGCCTATGACCATGCTCAAATCTACCATGCCAGGACCACCCGAAAATCTACGTATATTCTGCAGCCACTTGGCTGAAAATACTGATGAGTATTAATCCACTTCATCTACAGAGAGCCAGCAGTGCCCAATAGGGACAGCTGGGGACAGTTCCATGGGAGCAGGAGGAACTTACTGTGCAGCTGGCGCTCTGCTCTGGGCCCCCGGCGCTGCAGGCCTGCAGCACGGCTGTCATACACACGCACCCTGAATCCACGCTCCAGAAAGTCCGTTCCCACCTCTGTGCTCTCCTGCCAGCTCCCTGGGTGCAACTTCCCCAACAGGCTGCTGATCCCAACCGGCAGTCCCTCCCAGGAGCCCCCACCCCAGGGCAAAGCGCCCAGGGCAGGCACGAGCCTCCCCTTACCCATGACGTGTACTCTTTCATTTGGTGCTGGTTGCTGTGGGAACCGCTGGCATGGCCTCTCCAGAAGCAGTCCTGACAGAGCTGGTAATTGTGGCATTGCTGGCAGCGGTAGCGGAACCCCATCATGCTCTCGCTGTGGCAGTAGGAACACTCAACAGGATGGAAGACTGTGGGAGAGAGACGCCAAGCTTTAACTCCAAGCAGAGGAACCCAAGAAAAAGCTGATGTGAAAATCTCTGAATGGAAGGGTGAATCTATTTTCTTCTAGGAATCTGTGACATCAGGTGCTGTCTGAAGCTCTGACCCATGGAGCTCTATGCACAAAAACTCGTGTGCCCCTCCATGCATCTGGCCTGAGTTGCGGAGAACAGCGGCCACACTGAGCCCTAACTGAGCCCTGACTTCTGCTGGACAGATAACTGTGTCTCTGCTCGCAGAAGCAAGAAGTATGTTCAAACTGTATCTAAGAGAATATAGAGGAAATACACAAGTGAGAAAATCCCCTGCAGCCTTCAGCTACACTGCTGGGGGAAGCTGAATGTTTTGCTGTGCCGTTAGGAGGTACAGCAATGCACCCCGGAGAAAATGTCAGACTTGCTGCCCAGCTTCTCCAAGCACAGCAGTGTCCTCAGGCATAAAGTTGCCCTTTATTACCTCTGTCTCTAAATGACAGCTGATGTCATTTAGGCATACAGAACTACACATTTGGCTTATTTTGGAAATGCGGCCATTGAAGGGACCAGCTTGGTCCTGCTCTCTGCTTCCCTCAGAAGCAGGCAGCAATGAGGATTCAAGCACTGAGCACGCTAAGGCATCAGTCAGGACATTCTGAACCCCTCTTCTGGCACTTCGGCCATGTGTGTTCCTCTCTCCTCACTGTACCATGTGTCATACTTATCATAGGACACTGTAGTTCTCTTTCTAACCAAACACCTGCTTATCCCTCGTGAGGTTCAGTCTGGGAGGATTTAGATCAGTCTAAGTGTGTCAGGGTTTCATTTCCTTGCCAGAATTTCACAGCAGGAAGGGTTTGTGCTCAAGGCTGGGAAACTGTGCAAAGCCAGTAAGGGACAGGAATAGATGAGGAGAGCAGGAGGAAGGATGACGAGACCTGGAGGAAGGTGGGGTTGACTGCTGGCTCTGTAGCCAAGGAGGACTTCTGCCTTTAAGTGGAAAGGGGATTTAGTACAAGAAGACGTACAAAGTTCTCTGTCTTCTGTTATCACCAAAATGGCTGGACATCTCAACTTCCTCCCAGCTCATTTACTTGTAAGAAATACATGATGAATATTCTCCAACAGTGTGAGCACATACGATTTGTTCCACTTTCTAAGCCTTGCTTTTTTACCCCTGCACTGTCTCAAAGCTTCAGTTACGCTAGAGGCAAGTTACGCTACCTTCTGAGAAGCAGGAACACAGGAATATTTTAACAAGCCCCTTACATAGCAACCTCAGAGGCAAAACACTGGTCTGAAAAATTATTTACAAAAAATCTATTTATAAAGCATAATTAGTATTTTAATGTGGGTTTTGTTTTGGTATTAACTTCTTCTTCCTTTAAATTTCCCTTTTTCTAGGTTTAACAGTACTGGAATAATGCCTGTCAGCATGATTGCCTGCTGATGCCAATGAGCAAGAAATGCCCCTTTACTAAGAACAAGTACATCTAAACAAGACGGGCATTCCTTGTATTGTCTTTTTTTTGGTCTATTTAATATTGGCAGTGCTGGTCATTCTGGACAGCAGCAGCATGTTGGTTTGGAGCTGAGAAACTCTTCCAGAAGTACCTGAGGAACTGTACAGTTTGTGCGGTGCAATTTAGTGGCCACACGCTGAAATGAGACAGGCAGACTTTCCAGTTCTGCCCGTCACTTTCAGTGTGGCAGCACTGTCTGTGTCCTAGAGAAATCATATATGAAGGGTTTGGCTGGAGGACTCTGCATTTGTGAGTGTGGACTTTTGCCAAGGTGCTCAAGGAGTTTTAAGTCTGAACGACATTTCTGTCCAGAGATAAGCAATGCGTTCAATGCAATAACCAAAGTAGCTAATCTTCCTGGTCCTTTCCTGTCTTCCTGTCTGTCATCTACTCATTTTGGGGAAGGACAATCCTTATGGAAAAAAGAGACATCTCACAGGATGAATCTGCAACTTCCTTGCTCCTTTTCATAGTATACTGCCTGGCAGCATAGGCTCAGGAGGAGATCCTTCCTAAGGACCTCTCGGTATTTTGCACTGCACTGCCCTTCTCTTGCCAAGAATATCACATGAACGGAAACTGCCAAGCTGTTCCTCCACTACTGCCATATGTCACAGCTAATAAAAGCCGTGGCCTTGAAATATGTGAATGGATCAAATCCTATCACTCTTTGCTTATCCAGAGCACAGGAGGAATGGACAAGATCAGGATAATTTCCAGAGCACAGCAAAACTTCACCACAAAATCACAGGACCGTAGGGGTTGGAAGGAACCTCTGGAGACCACCTAGTGCAAGCCCCTTCCTAAAGCAGGTTCCCTAGAGTAGAGTAGCCCATTTCTGGCTGAAAGACTAACAGGATTCTTCAAATATTTTACCAGTAACTGTAAAAATAGCACATGGAATTAATGAACACAGTACAGTAGCTCCTATAAAATCACCCATAGAGTGAGAAAATCCTCATACAGAAGCTTACTCTTGTAATGCATTTTTTTTTGGCAACAGCTCTTACCATTTTCAACATTCGCCAGCCGATGCAGAAGTGGTAACCACACCAGACACTGTGGCGGGGGATCAGACATGAGAGTATCCAAGAAAGTGTTTAAGGTGACTTTTTTCTGCTCAAATAAGAAAAACAAACATGCACAAAGAATCAGTAATCAGATGTATCAACATGATTTTATCTTGTCCTTAAAGAAACACTTGGGAACAAGCTTCAAATACTCTTTACTTGTAACCCTGGTTTACTGAAAAAAACAACTGACACTAGGAAACATGGACTATTTTCAGGAGTCAGAATTTGTATTACTAATGACTTTCATGAGGCTGGGTTGGAGATTCCTTGTTCCCACTTACTAGAAGAGTCTTCTAAAGTCATCACCTGATCATCTTTTGTGAATAAAGTTCACATTTACATTCTCATATGTTTTGAGTACCCTCTAAAAAATGCAAGTGAATGTAGGGTATCACTGTGCATAGCTAACAGTCAGCAAAGAATGGCTTTCCTTAAGAAATCAGAAACTGAGCCTTCCTTTAAAGTAAGATTAAGACAAAAAATACTGAGTCCTCTTGAGAATATGAGCAGGTGTAATTTACAGACATATGTATTTAAGTGGCATCCCCACATCCAAAAGGATTGCTAAGTTTTCATATTTGATTAAGTACTGCCTTGACTTGCTGAAGAAGGGTGGTAACCCTTATCAGAAAGGAAAACAGCAGCTATGCAGTGACATATATTATCTTCATGTGTAGCGGAGTGCTTTTAGGAGTTGAAATTTCCAGATGGAGTGCCTCAGCTGCATTTATATACAATTGCTGACAGATGTAAAGAAAATCAATATTTCTCTTAAACACCGAGTGATCAATGGAAAACTTTGCACTCGAGCAACCTCAAGGTTGAAATACTGCAAGATATTGGGAAATATATAAAGGTTTCTATCTCTAAGACAAGAGAAAATACCTCAGGCTATTTGTGAAAACTGTCTTGATTTTTTGAAGAACAGAAGTAGCTGGAATATGAGATTTAAACCTTAATGAAATACGGCCTTTTCCCTGCCATACTTTCAGTATGGAAGTCCAAACATACAGTCTAGTAATGGTAATTAAAACTCTGCCAGTCCCCCAAGCCAGCTTGTGTCAATGCACTATCACCTTAGGTACCACCTGCTTGTTGTATGGACGATCTTCCCAGAGTGGATAAACAAATCTGGGAATAGAGGAGCCCTCCAGTGCCTCAGCTGTAGGGCTGAGCAGAACCTGTCTCCTCTCTGCTCTTGCTGGGAGGTAAGTTGACAGTGCACCCACAAGTGTTCTAAGCAAGCAAATAGGTGGGGAGACAAGAACAGCTCTTCCACAACAGATAAAGCTTTTGCATGCAACTATAATTTAAAACAGCAGCAACTAAAACAACTTAGCTTCACTGACAGCTTTACGGCCTGGAGGAGCCATATGGAGGAGTGACTGTTCATCCGATGGTCACTGGTTTTATAGATTAGAGAAAGCAGTGTCCCTTGAAAGGGCACCAGAAGAACAATTTCCATACATTTTAAAAGACGTGCTTCCTTCTGCAGTTTTTATCAGCTGCTAGGAAAATAGAAAGAGAAAGCTGTTTTCTAAATATATATCACACACAGATGGAGTCTGGACTTGTGGAATAACACTTAGCCAAGTGATAAGAAAATGAAGTTAGTGCCTATTTTTCTTAGTTTGGGATAAAAAGAGAAATTAAAAATATGGCTTTTAGCATCATAGCACTTTTTAATATGAATACAATATAATATCATATTAATCCTACCCATGGAGGAAGTGGTGGCTATAAAACTCCTTTTTGAGCCACAGATCCATATTCTGGAACATTAAATCATTTCCTCTGCCTGGCATTTCCATAAATTCCATAAATTTGCTGATGAGGGAATGCTGTTTCTATTTTGATCAGTCATTCCCTCCAGCAGTGGTTCAAAGACAGGAATGCACGTGGTTTAATCAAATGAATGAGTACAGTGGGGAAGAAATAAACATTTCTGCAACAGGTAAGTTCCTTTCAGATGGAAAATGAAATGGATTTGGCATCACAAGCAGAAGATCATTCCCAGAATGTTTTTATTCCCATGACATGGAGGAATCTGCTTATTACGGGGTTGAGCTGCTTCTGGTAGACCAAGATGAGAGCAAATGGAAGTGGCTAACTGAGCACTCCAGCCCCCTGAATTATCACTCTGGGGGCGTGGGGAGAATGGCTAGAAGTAAACAGGCACAAAATGCATTGAAGTACTATGGGAAAAAAAAAAAAAGACTCATGTAAATGTGTGAGAGGTCTCTCTTCTACAGCAGAATATGTGTACTGAGTCAATAATATGCCTGAATGTTCTGTCCTAGGGAAGGCAAGGTCTAGGCTAAGAAGCAGATGTGTGTTTCTACAGATAATCAAAGTACCAATTATTTTTTACACAAAAATGCTCAGAGAGAGCCATCATACCATCAATGTAATTTCCTAGCTGTGGATAAAAAGAAAACATTCATATTGTTTGGAATTTGCCATCTCAATTTTTTTAGACAACAAGGAGATGATCAAGGACTGCATTTTTTTGCAGTGTTGTATGTACTGCAATGAAAAATATCAAACTGTTTGGAAGGCACTTAAAAACTGTTTTCAAATAAGAGTCTGATTTATTATTATAATTTTTACCAGAAGCAGTAATCTTGAAGCCAGCCTCTGCTGAATGCTAAGCCTAAATTTCTTAACTACCATATGATGTCCCAGTAGCCGAAGCTTAAAGTTCCCACTGGTGGCTGCATTGGTTGGCTCATGAAAAAAAAAATATAGAGTAGGAGGGTCATTTCTGCAATAACATGCTAGCAATTTTTTTTTTAAATTAATAGTTCAACCTAATCATGTTTTTTAGTGAAATGATCAGGTTTGCTCAGGAAAGTGGTATTTTGAAACATACAGCTATATAAAAAAAAAAAAAAGGAAAAAAACAAATACAGCAAAAATGTACTGGGAATATCAGGATGAACACATTAATACACAGATCTCCTTAGATGTACAACCTGGTGGGCACAGAATCAAACTCCCTCTCTCAAAACTTTAAAAACAATACTGAATATATCATATGGTGCTAATACACGCAAACACCCATTGCTTAAAAATAAATGGTAATTGTTTCTACCTTATATAGCCAATTAACTACAATAGAAGAAACATCTGAAGTTCAGACATGCTTAAAACAACAGAGAGAACGCCGAACTTATCCCAAGGTACACTAAGTGTAATATGAGAAGGTGAAAGAATGACCTTTGGTGTGACGAAGACTGCGGCTACCATTTATCACAGAGTCATAGGGATACATTGCTTAGAGTCATATTTCAAAATTCCTGTTCATTCCTAGTGACGACTGAATGAGAACTGCACAAAGTGAACGTAAGTGAATTATTGGACTAGATTTACAAGAACACTTGGCTGCTTAGAGATGCAGACCAGCAGCTTTGTAAATCCACTTCGTAATGACATTACCCAGAGACCTAACTCTTGGTGGCTTTAAATGGAGTCTGTTTAGTCTGGAACTAAACCTTCTAATGCCTGTTCGGAGGCTCTATCCTTCTCAAGATAGCTTAATATGTCTGGTCCACTCTTATTTGGATGCAGTGTCAATGAAAGCACCATTTCTGATGGCTGCTCGGATAGAAAATGAGGCCTAAATGACATTGTAAGGAAAAAGAAGAAACTAATTTTTGATCTTCATAGTATCATGTTCAATGCGCAAAGCTTGAATGCTCTGTTGCCATGCAAGAGCACTTTTTTATTATTTTAACTCAAAACTACCAAAAGTCACTTTACTATGTAAATTCTTCAACACAATATGAAGTGCTGTTTTAAATCTCCCACTGTGAAACAAGACTATTTTCACATATCCAAGCATTATCATTTAAAATCATTTGGGAGATGATTCAATAAATGAATTTCAACAATGTCTTTCAGTTGACTGGAGAGCCTACTGATTAGTGATGAAACTGAAGGAAAATAAAAAATGAGACTGTTTTGCATGAAAATGACACTATTCCTGCTCCATTCGTTCAACAGCATTCAGTTACACTTTAGTAATGAATGTAACGAGAAGGAAAATAACATTTTATTTCTAACATTTTCCCAGTTTCAGCATCTTCCCTTATGCTATATTTATGGGATTACTCAGTGTGCTGTATGGCAAGTGCCAGAGGATCTCTCTCCTTCCACTGTATTGGAAAAGTGGACGCACAGCCCCGATTACGGGAAATAAGTGTTTGATTTTAGCCACTGCCAAAGTGGTGTATTCAGTGTGCCTACACAGCTTGGTGAGGTGTGGCAAATCTTGTACTCTCTTCAGGGTAACCTCACTGTTTTCCTGATGCTATCTCATTAATGGTATCTATATGGGACTGGGGATTTTCTAGTGCCTATTGATTTCCATTTTCAATGGATGCTGGAGACAAAATTTTCCACTGCCTAGTAAACTTTTTGTGTGTGTACACCATTGTTTGAAAAATGTAGTTTGATTTTTTGATGGGAGTTTGTATGGTGAAGTTAAAGTTTCATATATATTGCGGCAACAACAACCAACTGCAGTGGGAGACAGCATGTCTTGGGGTATTTACATTACTTAGGAGTTTGCATTTAACTTCAGTGATTAGATTGGGAATTTAATCTCCACAGGGTCTCTAATTTAAGCTAGGATCCTGCTCTGAATTACTTCTTGGCAAAGCTGCTCCCTCCTCAGTGACCATATAGGAAACCTATAGAGACTAGACTCCCACTACATGTAGCTAATCTGCATGCCAGAAATGAGCAAAGTGAATCTCCATCCAGCCATCCATTCCTCTGTGTAAGAAAGGAGGAAAGCCTCCGCCTGCTTTGAGGTGTGACTGAAAGCCTGTGTTGAGGACACTTGTTCTTCATTTACCTGTTGTGAGAAACAAGATTTTGCTGATTGCTCAGTATAACCAAATGAAGGCCCTTCGAAAACAGCTGTGGGCAACTTGAGAACCTCCCGAAGAAACAAGTCGTATTTGCCATAAACCATCACTCCACTGGAGTCTGAAATCATTGAGAATATATCTGAGGGGGAAAAAAGACAAGAAAAGGACACAGCAACTTCAGCTTGAGCTTCAAATTTGCTCTTAATTCAGTATTATCTGATCTGAAACAGAAGTGCTAAACAACAAGTTCTGCTTATGGAAACAGCCACTATTACTGCATTTTTAATTATAACCTTACTCAGTAGAATACAAAGAGAACAATTTACATATTAAAAAGAAGCTAATTTTGATATGAAAATACTCCTGCTTTTTTTTCCATTGTGTGTGGTCATCTTCCAACTGAAGTTTGATGCATGACATGAGGCAGCAATTTAATCAGATAAGAAGGATCTAATTTGACAAGATACGCAACGTCAGCTTCTTTCCTACTGCCAGCTTACCCTGTCAAATTTAAATCTTCACAACCAGCTCATTAAGTTAATTAACATTGTTTTGGACACACAAAACACTGAAGCTCTTTCAAATACATTACTTTCTATGCTTTTCTCTGCTTAGCTTTTTTGTTCTTGTAGAAAAATATTACATTGCTTTATTGCTCCAGAGATGCAGGTTTCTCTTTTCTCAGCCGCTACTTTTCCTCTTGTTTCAAAGGATCCTAAGCCTATCGTGGGATCATGGACTAAGGCATATCTATCATTTTTCAGGCTGTGATGTCAGCCGCTTCATTTCTAGGAAGCTGGAATGAAGATCCCGGTGACAGAACCTTGTGACTGCTACTGGAAAAATTAACATCATTCCCCAGTCTTCCACTGGACGCACTCTGCTCCTTATTCTTAAAGCAGCCTAGAGAACGCTGCTGAATCTACAGTCGCTCTGTATTTGAACTTCTACATAGAAACTGTATACTAAAAAATGGCATCAAATCTGGAAGATTAAATTTGCATCTGGAATTTCTACTGGCCTACTCTAACCAACAACAATTTGTAAATTCCATTTTCTTTGGCTGTGGTAGAAGGCTCAGAGGAAACTGGAGGTTAATCTTAATCCCTTGGTGAAAATGTTTGGAAAATGTTGTTCTGGACCTGAACTACAGACATCACAGCACTGAACATGAAGTCTTTCCTTGCTGCTGCATGTAAAATATATCATAGCTGATAGGGAACTGCAAAGTCCTGTGAAATGAAAATCCATTCTGCAAAATAAATGGAATTAATATGTGCCCTATGGGAAGAAATGTAAATAGTGAGTCAATATATCGTACTTCTAAGTGCGAAATGTTTTTTTTTTAAAAAAAAAGCCTAAGTAATTGCTAAATGATGCTTCATGATGAACATTTGAGACACTTGACCATACTCTGCATTTAATCATCCCAAAGAAAAAAAATCAAATTTTCACTAATCAGAGCCTGAATATATGCAATGTGGTCTCAAAAGCACGAAATATTCTGTGACATTCAGCCAAACTTTTAGTGGGATTTTCATGCAGGTGCATACAGTGCAAATCCCAAACCCAGCAATGAAACTATAACCTATCCTAATTTCTCCTTCTCCCTGCCTGTACTGCTGTATCTACAAACAAAACAATGATTAACAGGTAAAAAATACCACCCAAAAGACTTACATCTTAATTTGTCCATGATCTTTCCTCCACAAAGAGTTGCCAAGGCCATTTTGACTGCAAAAACGGAAATTTTACCATGTCCTTCCCTGTTCAAAAATAGAAAGTAGACATATTTTGTAATACGGATCTCTTTCCATTTCACACGTTCATCACTGACACAACATATTGTAATACACACTATAAGGAGATTCACACACAAAGACCTTTGAAGTTTTGCAGGAGCAAACATCAGTACGTTGCTCTATAAAGACCTCAAAAGCGATGCACAATGTATGCAACTCTCAGTATTAAACTGTTTATCTCATTATGCATTAAGGTGATCATCATTACTGCTGTTTATGCAACAGTAGTACTGAAGGACAAATTCATGGCTTCACTCTTCTACTTGTTTTAGCACATTAATGCATGCTACATGCTTTACAGCATTCTGCTTTTTGTCAGAAAATCAACAAGACATGCAGACAAAAAGAAACAAATTCACTACTTCACTATTTAAGAAGTAAATCTTTACTGTGTTCCTCAGTGCTGGCTTTGATGGACATCTCTTTTTTCATTACATTGTGTTCCCTTTGCCTGGCTTCCTGAGATTAAAATCCCAGTATAGGACTTCCAGAATCTATTGCAGTTTTTTCCATTTCCACTCTTCATTGGTTAGACTCTAATTTGTGCAAACAAATTGCGGCTACAGCTGAGAATTTGATCATTTTGCACTGCTTTTTTTTGCATTATACCCTTCAGACCTTTGGGATCTTTTTCTGCAGTGTTTTATCATGAGGTTTTTACCTGCCTTTGAAAGAGTTTTTATGCTAAAGAAAAATAAATGCTAAGTAGAAGCAATTGTGTTATTAAGAAGCTATGGAAAAACGTGAACAAAAAATGAAGCCCATGTGGAACTGCTTCAGATTTAGATATTTTTCCCAGTAGATTTAGTTATGTTTACTAACAGGATTATACTCTTGAGTGGCAGACACATCAACTTGCCTTCAGCTCTCCATCCCAGAGCTACTGGCATTTCCCGCACTCAAATGATATGGAACAGAGGAACAGAAAAGAATAAGATTTCATTTATCTCTTCAATCTCTCGGTTAGAGTTGATTACTTCTGACACTGTGTTTTGTATCGGTCATTTGTATTCATAAAAGCATCACTAAACCCAGTATAAATTCAATTAGCCCTCCAAATATATATGTGCTTGTGCGTGTGTGTGCATACATATACACACACACATGCATAAATAAATATGACTGATGAACAGAGAGGATAATGGGGCATAAGACTTTCCAGTATCACTCGGATGCAGAAGTGCCCTAAGCTATTGCTAAGCACTACAGATGCCCTTGACTGGCAGCAGCGGGGCCTCGCGCTGTTTGTGACATAAAAGCCAATGCCAGAGCAGCAGCTCACAGCAGCATGAAGCCCTCCACCGAACAAAGCTTTAGGCTGGATGGAATCATAGAATCATAGAATTGCTCAAGTTGGAAAAGACCTTAAAGATTGACAAGTCCAACCGCAACCTAACCATGCTACCCTAACTCTAACAAATAATGCAGGAAGATATAAATTCTGCTAGTGGAAACAGGAGAGGGCAGAAAATGTTTTGGCTTTATAAAGCACCCCTCTTCCAGAACTTCCTCTTCAGTTCCCTGCAGAAAAGTGCTGGAAGCGTTAATGATGGCCAAAGCAACCCCTGAAGCTGACATGCACTTAGCAGCAGCATGGGAGAGAGTACTTAGAGAAGGGAATGGTGGTCAGGGCACTAAGGTTATCTCCTGCTGCTGGGGGGAAAAGGGCAAAAAGTAATACATGCTTTTAGACACAGAGTAGAGCAGAAGGTTTCTTCATTCAGTGTGTGATTGCAGGGAAAGACAGCCTCTCTCCAGAGCAGGGAAGTCCCTCAGACTGCCTGATCAACTTTCCATCAACTCCTAGTAGCAAAACTTCTTCTGTATTTGTGGACTTCCTATCATCCACCTTAATTAGGGCAATAGAAGCAGTATTGTCAGAGGCTTTAATTACAACCTCCTAGGGCTTTTCCAACCTTGCTGATTCAATGATTCTATGATTTTCACAAATAGTTTTCAGGGACAAAATTATTGGAACCAAGCAACATTCTTTCATTTAGGAAAGAAAAATTCGTAACTGTCAATTCTCTGACATGCTCCTTTTTGCAGGACTTCCTCCATGAAATCCAGCCTGACTGCATCACTTTCAATGATTAGCAAAAATGGACAAGAGGGCAGTTTTACACTTCACAGCTCCAAGTAGATGGCCAAGCAAGAATTTATATATCCAAACAGACACTGAACATTTCTACATGTTGAACTCAATATGGCTCTAATATACATTTGATTAAAACCAGGAATGAATATTTCCTCTTTACTCTGCAGAAGTCTAGCCCCTGCAATTAGATTTAGTTTGTTCATCGCCCAGAGCTCTCAGCTCTATTCATGAGACAAACATGTCAAGGGACAGAAATATCTGCGATGTTCTTGTCAGTTAAACTTTGCAGGAAGAACAGCTGTATAGCAACACTGAGCTGATGCTGAAGATGACCTAGAACAGACTATCTTACAGTCTGCTTAATAAGAGTCTTTTTAGGAACTGCTTTATTGAATGAGGCTGACATTCCACCTAGTTGGCTGTCTGGGCTTTGACATGTCTTGGGATGAATTTTTCAGAGAGGTTTGAACTTGTCATGTTGTACAGCATGTGTGTGCCAGTGAATGAGATATGCTATTATTTCATAAAGCCAGCTAATCACCTGAGCCCTCGAAGCAAAAACTATTGCCCAATTTCCATGTGACATTATATTGCAAACCAGGAATGGTTTTGTCCATATATATATATATATATATATTTATATTTAAGTCTGCCCATTCACCATTTTTTGTCTATCAGGGACCTCTACCGCATGACTTTGTTATGCTAGGAGCAAATTAAACAGAATGACATTTCTGTCTGTGAATTTCGATTTTGTTGACTTGTGGTTTTCTGAGGTTGCACTTTGGTTTTGGCTTAGCATGAAAGAGCACCACTGGTGGTGTAATGTGAAATCTCACACACTATAACTCCTTCCCACTTTTTCCTCCCTTCAAGGTTAGGCAGCAGGGGGACATAATTATTGCCAAAGCTGTGAAAGAATATGGGATTCATAGAATTGGGATGAGGGCTCAGCACAGGTAGTTGGCATTGCACCATGATAACTCTGAGTTGTGTTGGGCAGGTTCTAGCTCCCAAGAAGAAAACTGTACTGCAGACCTAAGGGAATGCTCCCCGCACAAGGGCAGAGAATCCTGCCAGATTTTAAGTGGGCTGTAAATAAAAGGAGCGCTGTATAAAGCTTGGATGATCTTCAACTTGTTGCTAGCAGGTTGCCAGCACGGTACATGTGGAACAGTATATATTGACCAGAGTTGAATAAATTAGGGGTATACTGGATTTTAAATCACATATTGACTTGTTCCTTGTGGTCCCTTCTTATACACTAAGTGATGGACTCCACTTCTCCACTCCTTTCCTTCGCATTGGACGTGAGCAACTGAGCAATCTCTTCAAAAACTGCCTGCAGAATAGCAGGAGCAGCCTTGGCTCTGCATAGCCACAGACACCAAAACACTCTGTAATCACTTCTCATTGATACTGAAGAGCTATGATGTTGTCTTAACCTTAGAAAGCAGTTCTGGGTGGGTTTTTTTTATGGTTTGGGTGTATTGTTGCTGTCTGTGTACACAAAATCAAATGTGATCTTATTCATTAATAAACACATCCCTCACAATCTGGAAGTTCAGATGGCATTTTGGAAAGGCCAACCATTTCTTGAAAACATGGCTAAAAATCAGAGGAGTGAACTCAGGTCAAAGACAACAGGACTATTTTAGGAGTGACTATTTTGATTTCAGCATGACTCATGCACCTAATAAAATCCTTTTTTCCATCAGAGAAGACTCCAGGCAATTTAGTTTAACTGTCCAGTTTCTCCATAAGAGAGGAAGGAATTGGAGAAAAACTCTTCATCCAGCCTCACAGCTCCATGCCTTTTTCCTTATATGCAACGTACGGACACATACGTGCTGTTAAGAACCCAGACAGCTCTACACCACTCCTCTACTGAGCAGGAGCTACTCCCATTAGAATCAGGGAAATCTGCACCACAAGCGGTTGCTAAACAAACACTCAAAACAAAACATCAATCATCTGAGTCACACTAAAGGATTTTGACACCAGTTTTGAGAATCAGACGTTTGACTTTCATGCCTATATTTGCAATAGGTGGGCAAACACCCATCATATTAAAGAGACATCTAGCTGACACAGATCTCTGTGAAGCATGAACTTAGGTATCACAGACTGCACCTGAATCTGAATGTGTGGTTAGATAAACCACATGTAAAATGTTTGATGCATTTAACACAGGGTGATGTGCAGCCAGTCTCCACCTCAGGTCCCAAGGCAGAGTGCATTTTCCTCAGGGTGCTCTGTCTGTCTCTGCCCTAGGAAACGCACCCTGCATACCCTGCCTGAAGGCAGCGGCATGAGGAGGATGACAAGAGGCTTACAGCCTCCTCAGGTCCTCTGGGAGCCCAAACCAGGTCACCACACACAGCATGTGGGAAGCTGTGCTCAGGGGAAGCTGAACCCTGCTCTCAACATTCTGTTTCTGTACAGAGGAGTAAAACCCTATCCTCCATTTTGCTACGAGTGGACTCGACATCCAGCTGACACCTCCACCCCCCACCATGGTGAGCTACAGAACAGCTCCTGCTCTCATGGTCCTGGGGCTGCTGCTTGTCAGCCAGGGAGCAGTTTGCGTGCAGCATGCACCGATGCGTGCGTCCAGCCATTTTCCTTGTCCTTTCGTGATCTTGTCACAGCCTCAACGACATACATTAAAATGCTTGTTCCCAGCTTTACTGCTGTTGAGAGGAAAAAATTACTCCTGAAGGCTACAGTTCCACAACTGATTGACTTCTTGTTTTTCCCTCGGAGGGACCGGAGGGGAGGCTGGGTGCAGCCTTGTCATGTGGAACAAGTACTTTTTCTCCTCATTGCCATGGTGACCGAGCCGGCTGGCTGGGCTGCCTCCGAAAGGTGCACAAAACCCAGCCCCAGTACCCAGCACTGGGGCCATGGAGTGAGAGGATGGAAAGAGGGAGGGGAGAGGGGCAGCACTCTGATGTCAGGGCATCATGGCCAATGTCTTGAGCTGGTGAACTGCCATAAAGAGGCAATAGGCAATACTACACTTTTTAAGTGTATTTTTAATATTACACTATTAAACAGCAGACTTAACTGCTGTTCTCCAGTAACATGGGGCTGAGGATTTTGAACACAGCAATGCAAGCTGATGTCTAAACTTTCAGTAACTGTAATACGTACACAAGGTACACTCGTTATGGCAAGCAGCTCACTCTGTCTTGAAGCTGTCCTTTTTGCAATATGGGTCCCATGCAGTAATAAACAACACGAATTTCAGTTTCACCTTCCAGTCTTTATTCTATTTCTGTCATGGTCTCAAAATCATACTGCACTGGGATGAGCCAGAAAAAAAGTGCTTACAGCTGCAAGAACTCGCAGTAAATTGAGCTCTTTCCAAATAATGAGCTATTAACCCCTGTCACTGCTGCAGAGTCATTGCAGTGGTGTCAGCCACCAGTATGTCAATAAATAACAACGTAAATTAGAAGTGGATGTAAATTCATTTCTGTAGATAATTCCTCTTCGATAGAAACTGGAACAAATCTGAGAAACTGGATGGAAACACACTTGTGCTGAATTTGGCTCAGCAGAAAGGAGAGGCCCTTAATTTTAGGTTCTCTCCCTAGCGAGCACTATACATACGCTCATTATTTGGGTCAGAATATAGCTTGTGGGATTGTTTCCCAGAGATATTTTCAGAGCAAGTGAAACCCTTTCACCAGTGAGGGAAGGAGGTAAGCCCGTGGGGGTATGAAAGCAGACTTACGGATCAAAGGCTGCTAGCAAGAAGTTGAGCAGTAAGCTGATGGACTGCTCCACATTGATCTGGTGGGTTGTCGGCATCCGTTTGTTGAGCTGGTAGAAAATGGTCGAAATCACGGCTTCGAGGCGAGCCACGTTCAGTTCGATGCTGGGATCCAGGTTGTTGAGGGCATTTTCCCGCAAGGCTTCTATCACGTTCCAAATGTCCACCAGGTGCACTAGGGGACAGCACACAGACAGTCAGGGGGACACATTCCTGAATGATCACACAGGAGGTGCTTCAGGAAACATTAAAAGAATGCATGCATTTTCCTTTGCTGATAATTCAACTTTGTGGAGGGAGGAGCAAATAAAAATCAAATCCATTAATAAGCAAACCATATACTGTTATCACTATCTGCAACGGGTACAACTTCAGCTCAGAAAAATGCTTCTCATTGTATGAAGTGTTCAAGTAAAAATCTGTATTTCACTGAAACCACTGGAAGGAAAATACATGCTAATAGTTTTTCTGAACCGTGTCTCTATGGATACCCATTCAGAAATTACTCTTAGATATTAATTTGCATAGCATATGGGCTTTTCAGCAGAACCTACGAATACTAAGTGCTTAACACACACTGACATTTTGAAAATGCTTTTCAGCTATTGAACTGAAAGCAAAATATTTTACAGAAACAGAGTTGTAATTGAGTCAGGGCAGACAAACTACATATAAATAAAGAACGTGTAATGAGCGATCCCAAAGTCACATTTTGGTCTAAATAAATTTTCCAAATGATTTGTTAAATCTCTCTCTTTGATAAAGTTCTGATCTAAGCTGAATTTCACAGGGGCTGGTTTTGCCTGCAAGGACAGCTGAAAGGACAATCTCTGCTCAGCCCTCATATTGTATCTGAACAGAGATCTTGTTTGCATAGCAGTGTTATTGTGACTGTACGATCAGCTTGCTGCAATTCTTGAAGTGGTGGACCATGCCAAAGATCAAAAAGAAACCCACAGTCATTCAAAGTTAGATTTAGTTTAAACACAACTAAAAGAAATCTTTTTTTTTTTTTTAATCTTAAGTATTACCTTCTTTCCTAAAAATTTCAGTAAGAGATAAATCATGAAGTTCAGTTTCTTTTTACCAGAGGAACTACTGTACAGTTCTTATTACTTAGCATAGCGATATGTCTTCATATCAAGAGCTACCTGTATCTGGATGGAGATGCATTTTATTGCGGATAGAAATGAATTCTAATCCTCATCATTATATTTTCAGTTGCTTGCTTTGCAGGCAGTCTCAGACTGCAATGTGGCATGACGGTCCGGTGGCAGAGAAATGTAAGCCAACACTAGCTAGATAAATGAAACTACACTGTCTGTTTACGTAGTCTAGACTTCTCCCAGTGATTGGGTTTCTTTACTTCTACCTCAGGGGAAAAAAAAAATCATCTCTATTGCCCTGCTACTGCATACGTAAGCTGCAAGGCCCAAGAAGGAACATAGAGCATACAGGCAAGAGGCAACAGCAGCAGCAACTACTCAGGCATTATACAAGGCACTTTTCCACTTCTTCTTTCTGCTCCCTAGCAAATAATTGGGAAAAAGTGCAAGATGTAGTTCCATTGTTACACTAACTGCCTACTTGGCCTTTATACTAAAAGGAAGCTTCTACAGCTGACCTTGTCTGCCTGACCTTGTCAGGAAATCGCCTTCAGAGAGCCATCCTGAATGAAGGCAGGGAGGTGAACACATAGCCTCTCTGAACTCATCCTTTCTATCTTTCAGGAAGAGCACGTTCCCCAAAACAAATCCAGCGTAAGACTCAGATCCTGTTAATGCAGCCATTCCCACTCAAGCAGTTTTCACTGTCAAGTTGCCACTGAGGTAATCTCAGTAAACAGGAGATGAACAATCCTAGAGAAGACAGGCTGCACATAACAACTGCCTCTTGATAGGAAGCTTCTCTACATGGCTCAGAAAACAGATTAGGCAGAGGACAGAAGTCGTCACGAAAAAGCAAACCACTGTCTGGTCCAGGAGAGAAGTTAATGAATTTCCCAATCTGGATCACCAGCATAAGGTAGCAAAGGAAGAAACACAGAGCAATACGCTGGAAGATGCAGCAAGAGGCTGGCCCTTTTGCACTTATTCTGTGGCCTTACTATGAGGGGAAGGGTGGGCAGAAAGCATAAGATTGACTGTGAAGTTTCCATCAGGGTCCAGCTGCTGCACGCCATGAGACAGGCCTCTGGTAACAGACAAAAGGGATGAAGGAGAAGGTGCTTCTACCAGGAGTTTCAGGGTGCTGGGGTTTGTGTGCAAACTGCCAAACCTGGGCTGCAGCTACACTGAGTGGTGGCAGTGTGAGCAATGACAAAACACAATGAATAGGAGAAAGGGAGAAATACCCACGCAGATGGCTAACCTTGACTTGAGGCTACACTAGCAAGATAGCAAACCCAGAAAAAGCATGAACAGGGTTACCAGCACTACTGACCAAGGCAGAAATTACTAGGGCAACCCAGACATAAATACAGAATAAGGATGTAAAATCAGCAATGTTGTGGCCAGTGGAAAAGGAACAAACGGGGAAAGGCTGCTCATCTGAGAGTGGATGAGCATGGCATGTGGAAAAAAAACCCATGGCAGTGGAAGAAGGGAATACAAAGGGCAACAAATCATGTCATTGGAGGTGGTGGGGTACCCCTCAAGCAGCGCTGCACCTGATCAGCGCAGAGAAATGAAGACAGCAACAAGCCTTGTCCTGCCCACATGGATAATTGGTTCACTTCTGCCCCTGCAGCATTTCTTCTTTTCCCACTGATACTACATTTCTCATAACACAGTCACATCCAGAGTTAATTTTGATGATGGTTTTCAGAAGGGAAATATCCAGAGGCTAGTGGAGGTGAGACTAATAATATCAGCACGCTAACCCATTCGAGAGAAAAAAATTGTTTTTAGCATTACCTCTAACCTGAAAGCCTCACATGCTGTCCCGATGTTCATTGGTATGCCACAAAGGTAGGGCACGCATCTAAGAAAATGATTTAGTGGAAACTGCATAGCAGCAACCGTCCCCCACCCACCATAAAGTATTAGTCTCACAGAACTGCTGTGCATTTGATACTATAAATAATTTCACTTGGGCTTTTTTTTTTTTCTTCCAGAAACGCCTTGGTTCCACTTGAAGCCAAATAATCAACAATCCTATTGCGCCATTTTATTTTTCATTTTACTCATGAATTTTAAATTTATTTTACAGAGGCTCCTTCCCGCAGGAGGAAATGAAAGATGGCTAAGATCCAGACTTTTTAACATCTGCTAATTTTGAAAACATCTCTTTAAATCTCGAGCTTGAAATCACAAGTAAAGCTTGCTAAACTGTTGTTACGAGGACTGCCCCAGCTTTTACTCAAGTTAGTTGTTACGGGCAAGAGTTTGGAACTCACCCACCTAAGCTTAATCCCTCCAAAACTGGTGAATTGAAAGGCATCTAAAATCAGCTATTGGAGACAGATGATGTGAACGATGTTTTGAAGGCGCTTTTCTATTTCTTTACTGACTACAAAGCATACCTGAGACGTGACCTCAGGGCTGGCAAGGTTAACTGAGATGAATCCCACACCTTGTTCCTTAAATATTAAGGAAAGATGCCTTTTTTGTTCTGACCACTATGTGGCCTAGAATAATTAGGTTTTATAGAAAATATAAATAATAAATAATTTAATCTGCATAAAAAGCTATCACATCTTACCATAGCTACTGCCTCTGCATGCCCTGACCTAGCAGTGACTGCATCTGGGTGGTACCGATAACTCAGAATCCTATTTTTTTAAAATGTACTTACATAGTAAGCAAGCTTAAGTATTATACCACGTTGCCTACCTAGGGTGGGAAAAAGCAGAGGAAAACATAGGCCTCTATAAGATCTACTCTATCCATCTGTACTATTAGAAACTTATGTCAGTTTCAAACTGCAGCTAATAAGGTATCTGTAGCGTCACACCATTTTTAATGCAAAAACAGAATGTTAACCTTGCAAACTTCCCATAAGCTTACTTCCCTCCCATTTTATTTTTCATCCTCTCCATTACTCCGCTATGCCCATGTATTTATTTGCCCATTCCTCAGATTGTCTTAATCTCACTGAAGAAGGCATTTCTCCTTACTTCATAAAACATGTAGTGCAATAAACCCCGAATCTGATTTCTAAGTACTGTGGTGATAGGAAGTTTTCTGTGTAACCAGCCTACAAATACTAGAAAACATTTTCTCTCCAAAAATCTGCCCTAATTCCTTCAACAAAGTCACACTCTGTAGGTCTGTCTCAGCTTTTGTAATGGCTACTGTGGCAGCTCTTGCTGCCTTGCCCACTTTTATACTACAAAAGGGGATTATCCTTCAACATGAGAAAAACGCCCTTTCTCAAACAGATCTCCAAAGCTACGGAAATCTGGTCATTGTTTTTACAGTCACAAGTCTGTCATTACACATTAGGAGCAAAAGCTGCTCATGTCTAGCATCTATGTGGAGTTAAGGTGACTCAGAGCTACACAGCCCAGCCAAACATCAACTGCAAATTGCTGTGGTGGGTTCATCTGATGGGCAGCTGAACTCCCAGTGCCTCTCTTCAAAGGAATAGGAGAAAATACAAAGAAGAAGTGCTGAAGGGCTGAGATAAGGACAGGGAGATTGCTCAACTATCATAGTTAAGGGCAAAATAGAGTCAGCATAGGGAGATTAATGTAATTTATTGCCTACTGCTAACAGACAACAGCAGTAAGAACTAAAAGCAAACCAAAAGCACCTTCCCCTCATTCACCCTCTTCCGCTTCCTTCTCCTGAACAGTGCAGGAAATGGGAGCTGCACTCAGTCTGCTACTCCTCCACGGTCTCCTCCTTCCCCTGCCCCAGTGTGGGGTCGTCTCATGGGATGCTGTCCTTCCCAAACTGATCCTGTCTAGACTTCCCATAGGCTGCACCTCTCCAAGCACTGCTCCAACACAGGTCCATATCACAGGGCCCACCCTTTAGGAGTTGCACCAGCATGGCTTCCCATGGGCAGCAGCTCCCCCAGTCCTCCTGCCCCACCATGGGCTGCAGCCCTAGCGCAGGGCTGCTCCTGCGGAGGCTCTCTGAGAGCTGTGCCTCCTTCAGGCCTCATCTACCACACAGCGATCTCCTCCAAGGCTGCACGTGGAGATCTGCTCCATGGGGTACCCACGGCCTGCAGGGGACTTCTGCACTGATCTTGGTGCCTGGAGGGCTTTTTCTCTCACAGTTTCTCACTCCTCTCCCAGCTGCTGCTGCACAGTGTTTTTCCCTCTCTTAAATCTGCTCTCTCAAAGGCACAAGCTCAGATCTGGCCAGTGGCAGGTTCCTTTTGAAGAATGCTAGAGCTAGCTCTGACCTAACATGGGACTCTGCTCACAGCTACCAAGCCCTGCCATGTAAGCACAACACAACTACAGAGTGCACAAGGAAGATGAACAGCACTACAGACAGGTGCCATTCACTTATTCTACACAGCAATCATTAGTAACAAATGCATTCTTGGAGGAGGCACAACCCGAATCACAGAGAATTAAGATTAACGTATAGAAATACACTCCAAATAACAAATGTTATTTCCTTCAGTGAACTTCTTCACCTGGTAAAACAGCATTTGGGGAGAGAGAATGTTGCCAGTACATTGTAAATGGACTGGTCTCTCTCTGGAGCATTTAAATGTGGATGGAAGACCACGGTCTCATCTGAAAAGTGTTTTGCATTTTCCTCTACCCAAAAAGCTTTTAGACACTCCTGAAGACTTACATCCTGCCATTCTTCCCTAATTTGTGTTCAGAACATCCTTTCCTATTGCTTTCTACTAATTTGTTACAATGAAAAATCGGAATTAGAAGCCACAGTGCAGAATTCCACAATTCTACAACTCTGTCAGGAGGTTGATTTTTGAAGGAGGTGTACTTGATACATTTGGAGAGAAGTTTGGACAAAATTATGTTGCTTACTATAACTGCATATGACAGTTTTACCAATACTGATCTGCCTTTTTCTCCTCCCAAGAGTTCTTTAGCTTCTTCATTAGGAGGAAATCAATGCATTTTTATTTTAATGGCTACTTTCAAATAGCAGTTTTCTGTTTGGTAGATTATGGTATAGGCAAACTGTGAGATAAGAGATGGACTATTCTTTTTTTTTTTTTTTTTCTCAGCTTAAAGCAAAGAAATTAAAATTTATTTATAAGGTGAAAAATGAAGTCTTCCTCCCATCATACAGTTTATTTATAGTTACTATGAGATACAGAAAATGTGAGATAATCTTGGATATATCACTTATCTCAAAGGAGGCAGATTACTTCAAACATCAGCTGCCAAGAAATGCTGTTGCCTGAAGCAAGCATAAAAAATAGAAGTGTAGTGGAAGTTATCTTCTAAGTGGAAAAAGCAACAATAAAAAAAAAACAGAATAAAACAGTTTGTGTGCTTAAGCTTTCTCAAGATTAAACCAATTTACTTATGCAAAAAACCACATCTCTTCTACTGCGTTTTTTGTACTCCACCTGAACCATGAACTCTACAATGTTATCTTTCCGTTTATTATTAAATGAACATGGAAGACTGTATTTAATCAAACAAGGGAAGCAACTAAATTATGGCTTTAATAATCAATTCAAATTTACTTAATGTACAATAGGACTAACTACATCTAAGGTAAACATGCCCAACTGATAGTTAGCACAGAATTTCACCTTGATAGTATTTGTTGGTGAATACAAGAAAAACTTTTTAAGAAGTATTAATTTAAATCACTTCAAAAATCTAAGGATACATTTCATTACAATTTTAGCTCAGCACAGCTCTTACAGATGTGCCTGAGTTTAAACACACCAGCATTGTAATTTGAAATCAATGGCACTTGAATGTATGTCAGGTATTTAATGTGGATTTCATTAGAAGTGAAAGACCTATGCTTCCTTGTCTAACAATCTCCCAAATATTATAAAATATGTTAGATGATTCTTCTCTTTCAGATTAGAATCCATGAACCCATCACCAATGAGGGTGCTGGAGCCATTTGTCATCATCACTGCTGTGAAGCCCTGGGAAGTCACTCGCTCTTTCTGCTTGTCTCCTCTTCCCTGCTGCCAGGAGTGTAATGGAGCACTGGACAAGGTGTTTTCCTACTACAGAACACCTGTTTGTGGCCAAGCTGCCCCTCATACCAAGCATCTGCAGCATGCTCAGTAAAAGCCTTAAATGTTTGTCCTACCACTATGCAGACCAAAGTGCCAACTATGATGGCTTGCAGTGTTTCACATTTTCTGGTGCCAAATTACATGAAAAAGAAAACGTAACAGGGTGTTAGGTCTGTCTGGCTAAAAATGAGGTACTCCACTCTTTGGCTGGGTATATCTGGCAACAGATGCCACCCTCCATAGCCTGGCACACCCAGGCTATGCTCACTGCCCAAATATCTGAACCTGCTCCCAGAAATGTCCTCTATGCTTCTCCTCTACCTCCCTCATCTACTTCTGCTGCCAGACACAGTTTATCCAGCACAGTGACTTCTAGCACAGCTGGGCACCCACTGGGCAGCTAATCCAACAGGCATGGCATGCCCTAGGCTAGTTCTGAATGCTCTGCAAACTACTAACAGCTCTTGGGCTGGTCACCACAGCTTTTCATAAAGTCAAGAGTGATGGACATCCAGGTTGTTGTCACACATATGAGTTCTTTTATTAAATATATATATATACACACACATACAAACTATAATTACATGAAGTAGCAGGAAGATGTGATTTCTAGTTTTGTAGATGCAGCAATTACCGAGTAAATACTTCAAGCTTAAAGAAGTAACTAACAAAACATTCAGAATACTTACAGCAATGCTATTCTGATCCACAAATGCTTTAATTTTTTTTTGAAAGATGCGTATCCCTATATAATAGGGGTTGTAAGAGGACGATACACTGAGGTACTGATAATCTAGAGTAACCAGAGACAATATTTCTGTCTTTCTTTGTAGAAATCAAGTTCTCATCAAAGACTGCCCATCTCAAGTTGAATTTGGCATGGGATACGAAGGGTAACAAGAAAGGCTTTTATAAGCACATCAGCAGGATAGGCTTAGGAAATGTAGGTCCACTGCTGAATGGGGTGTGGCACCCAGTGACAAAAAACATAGGGAAGGCTGAGCTACTTGAAGCCTTCCTACCTAGTCTTTACTGACAAGCTTCATCTTCAGGAACATGAAGGTCCCTGTGACAAGTGGGACAGTCAAGAAGAGGAAGATGACCTTGGTTGAGGCATTCTGGATCTGATTAGATGACATTTAGACAGACTGGACATTCACAAGTCCATGGTACCTTATATGGGATGCACCCACAAGTGCTGAGGGAGCCAGGTGATGTCCCAGCAAGGCCACTCAATTACCTTTGAAAGGTTGTGGCAATAGGGCAAGGTTCTTGAGAGCTGCAAGAAAGTTGCTGTTACTCTCTTTAAAAACAAACAAAAGGATCCAGCAAACTAAAACTTCATCTCAGTCCACAGAAGGGGAATGGAGCAAATCCTCCTGAAGTCATTTCCAAGCATGTTAAGGACAAGAAAATGACTGGGAGCAGTCAGCATGGAGTTATGAAGGAGAAATCATGCTTGACCAACCTGTTTGCTTTCCACAATGAAATGACTGCCTCACTGGACAAGATAGAGCAATGGATATTCTTTATTAAGACTCTAGCAAGGCTATTGACACAATTTCCTGTAATTTCCTCAATGAAAAAAATGTAACTACAGACTAGACAAGTGGAAAGTGAGTTAGACTGAAAACTGTCTGAACTGCCAGGCTGAAAATCTTATTAACAGTGGCACCAAGTCCAGCTGGAGGTCAGTCACTAATGGCATACCCTGAGGCATAATACTGGGGCCAAAGCTGTAGAACACCTTCATTAATGACCAGGATGGGCCAGAATGCATACACAGGCAATATTCCTGAACTGCTGCCAAAGCTGACTGCTGGATGCCTGGAAATCTGTAGGACACAATACACAGAGCTGAGGTGCTGAATTTCAGGGGAAAAGTTTTAAAAGTTCTCCTGTCCAAATACCAGGCTTGCATTCTTGTATCCTCACCTACTGTTCTGCCCAGAGTGAAAAGTGAGTTATTTTAAAACCTTTTGAGATTCTGATCACTCAGCACATTAAACAAGTATGGCCTGTTGGACGTGTCTATCAACTTGGCCAAGTGTTATTAATGAGGAAGAACTGCTAGGATAACAATACACTGAAATGTGGTCTTTTTATCTTTAATATGGCAACTGACAAAGCCACCAATGTGTAAGATTACATGGAGATCTCCAGTAAAATTATTATCATCTACATTAATTATATTTACAAGAAAAGCTCCTACTCCCCCCTGCTGTCTCTTTCTGCCTATTCTGTCTCACCTGTACTCACTGAAGGGCTCTGTGCGGGCGGCTGAGGAGGCCAGTCTCCCCAGCAAGCACCGCTAATGACAGTCGATCCTGTAAGGGAGAGCAGGGGGCAATGCATCCCACAGTGCTGGGCTGGGGAAACGGCTGCCACTGCTTTTCATCCAGCTGCTGGGAAAGGGGCTCCTTTTTTAAACACACTTGGAAATCATTTATTCAAAGTGCTGAATAAAGTATGACATACGTAAGTATGAAAGAAAGAAAGAACCATAACTCCAAGCTTCTTAACATTTTTATGACAAACAGGAGTGAACATTCAGTCAAAACACTGCTCTGTTAGTAGAAGTCACGTAGCTTAAATCCACATTATATATCATTTACCTGTTTTAAAAACTTGAACACATAAGTCAAAGACCAATGTGTCAACAGCAGACCTGCCGATATCTATATTCCATACCCAGAAACTTTGTAAATTCTGCCCAAAATGACAAAGGTACCCTTAGATTATACATCTCCCTTATTTTTTAGTATCCCTCCCTAACACTACTCTAATAAGAAATGCCTCGTTTGAGGCACTGTGCAATCAGGCCTCAACGTGACTAAGTATTTCCTTCAAATGGGGATATGAGGTAACAAAACCTGGTCAGTAAATACAGATGATACACGACAACTTTCTCATTTCTCTTAAAATAAGGCCAATTTGCCTTACATCTGAGTCTGTATTTCATTAGTAAAACTACAGCATTTCAAAAATTTAATTAGATATAATTCTTCTGTAATATATTGCAATAAAAATATATTAGGAAGCTGTTTCTGCGCTCCCAAAAGGAGGTAAAACAACCTCCAGCATTGGGTGATACTGTATCTGCAGCTGATTTTCAGAACACCATCTCTGTTATATCCAACTGGCGACAGAAAATGAATTATGGAAACTTTCAAAAAAGTGTTTCCAGGAAAAGGAAAAAGACATGGTCCAGCACTCCTATTTATGAGATTAAACTAGAAGTTCAGAAATGACTGAGTGTCTGAGAAGAAAGCTATAATTTTACAACCTGGCATAACTCAGCTTCTGTGCAATAATCCAAGGCAAAATAGCTTTTAGAGAGAAGGCAGAATATAGTGCACAAGCCTTCTGTTCATCATAGCCTTGACCACAGGATGGCACTACTGGGTGCATTTTAGTAAATGCAGCACACATTGGCCATTAAATTTTAACTCTGTATTGGCACAATGTCAACCAAACTAACAAATCAAAGGCTGTGTATTCCCACTGCTGCCCCAGAAAACTGCCTTGCCCATGAATTTAGCTGAATATGTGCTTGGAGATTTGACAGTATGAACATCCTATAAAGGCTATCACATTTGATAGGCAAATAATGCTAAACCTCAGAGGTGGAAAGGGCAGGATAATCTTCATGTTGAGTGTCCTTTTTATGGTGATAAAATCTCCTCTGGAAATATGTTTCTTCAAGTGCCAACTCTGACTAATACCACATCTTTCTCTCCTAAATAACTCCACTTTTTTTCTTTTATTTGGTACAACTGCTCCCAGCTGCCCTCTACCCCTCAGAACCTCTCCATACCACAAGAGACCTACACCTGGCTCTAGCCACGTTACCTGCAAACAGCAACTGCAAAGCAAATGCAAATACTGAAAAGCTGAGTTACTTATATTTCCCACTAACCTTGAATTAATGTGTTACCAGCTCTAATGAAACGAAGTATTAGCCCCAATCTTACAGTAACTGCTGCTTTCCTTAAAATCCCAGACACTGGAAGCTTGTGATGGCAAGAAGATATTAAGTTTAACAGGTCTTTATAACTCTTGCCTGCCTCATGGCCATAGAAAAAAAGCTGAGATTACGTTGGCAAACTTTAACAATCAGTCATATCACAAAGGTCAGTGAAAAAGAATGAGCGCTTATTATACACTTATAACTGCTTGAAGACAAAGCTCTTCCTTGGCCCATCTTCTGTTTTTCAGAGTTTGACTCATGTCATTTTTTTTCTTCTTAATTTTTTTAAATCATTTAGGATTGGCAAGACTGTAAACAACAACACAAGATACAGAATGCTAACGAATGAGGAACTGCACATCTCCCTGAATATGAAAGTAGTATTTTACATATAAGCATATAGTTAAGCTGCTCCTTTTTATATTAATTTAAATAATTTCTTACATAACATGGACTGAATTTGGCCCACAAAATTTTCATCAATTAAAAATAACTAAAGAAATATTTAAATTGAACTTAATGCTCGAGTAAACTTGCTGATATCAGAATTGTATTTTTCACCCCCGAGAACAGAAGTGACACACAAAAAAGAGACAATATGTCTCTCTCTTCTGTTCTCAGGAGTTTGGCCCAATCCAGAGAGTTGTAGGAGCCCTTAATTTACGAGGACAAAATCCCAATATCAACCTCAGCTGTTGAAAGCAATAGTCTTGAGATGAAGTTGGATGTTCCTGTAGCACATGGGACTTAGGTGAAAAAATATCTTACGGCTAAAGTCATAGAGACAGTTCAGACTCCAACCTGATTTAATCCTTCGCTAAGACTGGTAATGGAGGTGCTCATTTCTGCCACAGCTTCAAACTTTCACATTTAAACATCTATTACATTTGAAAACAGGATGATTTATTTTCCTAAAAAGTCTTTTGGATCTGAGTTATAATCAGCTCTAAGATGGATCCCGGTATCCTGAAGATCCTTTTATTTATATTGAATTCATTTGAAGAGACAATGTCTAATTCATGCAAGCTATACAGAACATTTGACTAAATCCTATCTTTTTGCTTGCATAATCTTTGCATGTTTGCTCTTCTCCCATTACTCATACCCCAAGCAATGCCTTCTCCAAGAGCCAGCACCCCAGTTTCTGGCTGAATCATTCAGCACCCATAACTCCAGAACCAGGAGGCCATTACAGTGGCTCCTACTTCAGTGATTTGTGGTACCATGCACTACACCACCACATTTCTTAAGGAGAGAGGCCTGAGGATTAGGCCAGGAAAAGGAGAAAAGCTCCAGTTAACATAAACACTGCTCAACAATCAGCAACAATGAGAAAGGAAGCAAAAATGCAGAATGTAAAATGACAGATAAGTTGGATTTAGATGAAGTAATGCACATCTATATCCCTTCTCCTCTGTGTGACTCTCTAATGATGTTGTCAGGGCCCCTAGATGGAGTAAGAGTCTCGATGTACATGGCCACTTAGCTGTCATCCTTTATACATGCAATCCTTAAAGAAATCCTACAAACCCAAGACAAAATAAAGAGTTTCAAGGTAAAATGGGCATGAATGAAACATGGAAAACTAAACCTGAGGAAGATCAGCACCTTCACAAGGGACATACTACAATACTAGCATTTACTTCATTTACTGGAAACTGAGTTCAACCTCTTCACATAATATATACTAACAGGCTGATTCACTCCTTTCCACATGCCACAATAATGCCAGTGAATTCAGCAGACTTGCTTCCAATTTGCTTGCTGTCAGGAAGAGATGTGTCTGCATGAACCAAATTAAAGGCTGAGTATCCCCAGAACTTCCACTGGAATTAGCCACACTTGACCCAGTGATGGGTCTGAGATTGCTGGCAGCTTCCCTGCCACAAGTCTGTTGCAGCCAACAACAGCATCACAGGTATAACTCAGCCTGAATTTGGCCTCGCAATGGCTTAATTTAGCACAAGCAAAACTGTCTCTGCAAAGCTATCATACATCACAAACAAGTCAATGACGGGAAGCTGAATGTTCATTGCGTAGCATCCCATAATCATAGCGAGAGCAGCACACACTGAGGACATTATATTAGGCATTCTCATCACACTTTTCTGACACTTTTTTAAACGTGGGGAATTATTTTTATGGCCAACATCTTCTGTTCTCACAATTTGTCCTGGCATGCCGTATATATGCCGTATGAGATCTTCCACTAAGACTAAAAGAAAATGATAGTAGGTACAGCTGGTGTGTAAAAATAGGTAACAGTTAAACTCAAGCTTCTCTTTGAATATTCTGGCCATTATGTAGTTGACCTTTATTATGAGAGGTACACAAATTGTCTTTTGGTGCAACTCTGAATGCAAATGAATGTGGTTTTAGAAGGAAAAAACACTTTGGGAATTTCAGAAGCAATGAATTACAGTAAGAAACGAGATCAAGCCCTACATTCTGACTTCCCTTCTTTACACTACTTGCTCTCTTCACCCTAAGGAAGCCCTCAGCTGCTGAGAACATTCGCCATACATAGCCAGCATGCCTGATGGCTCCACAGCAGTTTTATCTGTAAATGTTACTGGAGACAGAGGCTGAAAGGGAATGAAGCAGGGAATGAGGAAGGGCAGGAAATACATCAGATCACCTAGGGAAGACTGCAGAGGACACAACTGGTTAAGCAAGCTGGATAGTGCTTGGCCATTATTCAGAGCTATGTGACAGCATCAAAGCCAAAAAACAGCAACAAACCAACCAACCACCAACCTTCAACAAAATCCAACTCAGCAGATGCTGTGGAAATCCTTTTCCTTCTAATGCAATGCTATAGGACACGGACAGGCAAAATGCTGGAGCTTATCTTTTCAGGAAAACAGTTTTCTGCAAGGGCTTCAAAATTGTTCTCTGCTCTCAGGTGTGGATGGAGTTCACATATAACTCCTCGAGAACTTCAGCTCTGACTTCAGAATAGAGGCAGAGGAGGTCTGAAATGATGGACTGGAGCTCCCTAGGAACAGAGTACTGCAATCACCCAACTTACTGATATCTGCTCCAAGGAAAACTGCTATTTTTTTTTCCCCCTTTCTAAATACAAATGTCTAAATAAAAATGTCAAATGATTAAAACCGAGAGAATGACCAACACGTGACAGACATGAAATCACACTGCTTAATTCAGTTTGGCACCTTACGGAGGTACTCACATGACACTGGGAGAGCCCAGCAAAATACCCATGTGTATAGGACAGGCTCAAGTGTAAGAGAGGATGTGCCTGAAGACAGGCTTCTTGCAGCCAAGAGGGAAACAGGGTGGAGAGAGCAGTTAAGAGCATAAGAGTTGCAGAGAAGTCAGAGATAAAATGCACACTACAGGTAATGAGGTGATGCCGAAGAAGGGGCAGAGAAAAGATGGAGGAGATATAAAAATATAGCTACAGTTTGAAGGAAAAACACAAGACGGCAAAAGTAAAAGCTCTCACGTGAAGCAGAAGCAGCTCCCAGACAATATGGTGATCCTATTATCACCAAGATACCCATTTGTTTTCATGAGATTGCATGTCTGCATGTATGTGTATTTTGCAATTTTTAGAATATTTAGAACAGTACTAAGTTAATTATTTTCTTTTGTTATAAATGTTCCTTAGGAGGACCAATGTGAAATAGCATGCTGGGCCAAAGGCAACTAATGCCTGACACCAGGAACAGATGTTCAGAGACAGCAGCTGGTGAACTGAACAGACTGCCCAGTCTCAAACCTGTATCAGAACAGCCATCAGAGATAATGCAGTGAGTAGCAGCTGTAGCAGAGTTCAGGAAGTCAGTCAGAAAAGATTTTCAGCTGTGATCCAATTACAAAGCTGTCTGCATAGAACTGGGGCTGAGTCACCGGTGTCGTGGAGGGCAGCCTGTAGGTGTACTGGGGACGTGGCCTATCTATGTGCCTGCCAGCTTCTGACTCAAAGGATGCCAATCCAGACATCTTCCTCTGCAAGGGACAAAGTAACATTAGCTGACAATTTTCTGCAACTCAGTTCTTAACAGGAGATGCTTGAAATCATGGGTGTGGCTAGAAAAAAAAAAAAATCAATCTGTAAGCACGCAAAGACCTGAGAGTTTAAGATATGCAGCCTTGTTCGGATCACTCTTTTTGACACTGAAATGAATTCCAAATGTCCACTGACAGTTCTTATGCTAATCCTGTATGAGATGGAATTGTGATGGTAGCCTTTAAAAGCAAATAATCAGGGATCTGAGACACTGCAATCCCTCACGTAATAACAGTCCACTTTGTGCCAACATTGAAGGAAGGCTGAACTGCAATCAGTCCTGTGGAACATGTCAAACGCACAGCTTATATGACAGGTATTAGGATCTGTCAAGCATATTAACAAACTTTTTACAGTTAAAAGAAGAAAATCTGAAATCATTTTCAAGATATTGTGCTGTGAGTGAACACTTACAGCCTAAAATCTTTATGAAGGATTTGTCTGCAGGGAATATGCTAAATCAAGCCCTTTTGAACTTTTGATTAAATAATTGATGCATAATGCAGAATGTATAATATATGCATCCTTTTCCCATAGTTGCCTGGAAACCCATATGGAATGGTACTAGCAGTTCCAAGAGCATTTAGTCTCCAAGTTGCTAGTAAAGACAAAGGAACAAAAAAGTTTTCAAAATCATTAGCTCATCTTTCTTTTCATTATTCAAATACTGCAGGATACCAGAATTAGTAACTTACACAACGCTCTTGTAATATAGTAATGTAATATAGAGTGCTATTTCTTCATTTTTTTTTTTTTTTTTTAAGCTGTATCTTCTGGAGTTGCATGAATGACTAAGTCTCAGTTTTCTTAAAAAACAAAACAAAAAAACCTCAGGCCACTATATTAACTTAGTAATACTAATAAGCAGATTGTAGAATATCCAAGAGGGTCAGCAATGATAACAACAAAGATAAATTATAATATTTCTAAGCAAATATCCCAGAAGACTGTTATCAAGGGTTTAGAAGAATATGAGGGTGCCTTAATAAAAAATTCAAGAGGCAGACTGTTTTCCCTGGAAATGTTTCAAATTGCAGCCAAGCAGACCTTTTACACTTCTCAAGTAGGTAACATTACTTGTCATTCAGCTTGATTACTCTGTGACCCAGCCAGAAACCATCTTGTCCTTTATTGCTTCCAGGATGGAATGAAAAACATGATAAAAACCTACAATGAGAACAGAACACTAACCACAGAAACTGACGATGATGGGGGATTAAGTTATTTAACCTAAATGACTCTACAATTATGATAATTTGGAGGCTCCACTTGTGATGGTCATCTGAAGAAAAAAAGAAAGAGGGGCAAGCACAAAACTGCACAGACTATATAGTCCTTGTGAACTATAAGGCAGGATATTGCCACAAAAAGGATCTTCATGAGATTCTTGCACACTATCAAGTATTACTTGTGGACTCCATTTCACGTTGGAGAAAATGAAGTCACTGCATCAAAGAAATAATAGCTTTCTATTATGGTGGTGAGATTCTAAGATTCTATGTCTTAGTAAAGTAAAGAGAATCAATTCCTGCATCAATTAAAATATAAAGATGAAAGATTTGATAATGCTTATCAACAGGCCAGACCTGGACACTTCTGAAAACACTCTTGCTTCGTTTCCCAAAAGAGACCTTTTCCACTTTTTCAATAGGTAAGACCAGAGCATATTTTCTCACGCAGAACAAAAAGTTGAAACTGTATCTAGTAACATCTTCCTAAGCCAATGGGGTAAAACAAAGGTCACAGCACCATTTCCACTTTGGAATCCGGACTTGCATATCTTCATACCCTTTCCTTTTACCACAAGTACCAGATACCGTAACTCTTCATTTTGCGGGGAATAGCAAATCAAATGGGAAGGCTTGAATAAATACTTTTAAGTGTTAGTCCAGTACAGGAAAATAAAGAAACAACAACAGCGCTCACCAGCAATTTTACTTTGGTTTAATAAAACCCTTTTCTTAAAAGTGACTACCATCCTGGCAAGGGCTAGTATTTCACAAAGACCGATTACATCATTTTATACCCAAATTGCCAGTTTCTAAGACAAACCAGTTTCACTAGCGTTACAGAAGGTATAAGAGCACAGAAGGTAAAAAGCTTTAAGGAAAGTACCTAAAAATAGTGTGTTTACAATAACTGTCATTCATTTTCAGTGGGAAATTATTATATTTCAAGAGGGCGAGAAACGATTCTAACTTAAAACAAATGTAAAAAGGCAGATCAGATCAGAGAAGCACCCAGGAGCATGTATGGGAATTAAGCTGACATGCCTCCATGCCTGGCTGTGACTGCTTAAGCCCAGAGGAGGTAGGAGGAAGAGCAGGGTGGAGGTGGAGCAGGCTGCCCTGGATGTTCACAAGGTCTCCATCACAGCCATGGCAGCTGCGCTCCCTGTGTGGAAACAGCTGTATTACGACTTGGATAAGACAGACCAAACCAAAATCAAATTCACTCACACAGAAGAATATTGAAGGCAGAAACAAAGACTCCAAAACCCTAAGGTGCCGGGATTAAACTACGAGAGGAAAAAATGCTTCCTTTTTGTCTGAACTAAGCGTCTTATTACAATCACTGGCATGGCTTCAGGTTCAAGCTTTCAACTGCCAATGATTTATTCTGATCTAGGGAAATCAGCAAAATTTGCTTTCTGCAGCCAGAATCATAGAATAACCTCACAATACATTGAGAAGTTCACTGAGGACAGCAGCAGTTTTCCAGCTGTACAGTTCTGTACAAGTGAGTGATGTGTAATTGTATAATGGTTTTGATTACGATATGTTGCTATGTTCTACTCCTGCTGCCACCATAGCCCAGAGGGAATTTGCATGTTAACATGACATTTCATCTCAGATTGTTTCTCTGTATAAACAATTGGGTTTTAATAAACCAACAGAACAAGGATGACTGGGGATTACTGTGAATCATAATTTTTCGGTGTTTCCTGAATACTGGTGAACATTGAAAGATAAACGCAGCTGCTGCCACTGGACACTCATGCCTTCTTTTAGGAAAGCATTATTACTTTTCTGTGTCTGAATGTTATGGATAAACAGCTTTAAGTCAGCACTGTCAAGACAGCATCTTTCTTACATGGTGAGAATGTACACTGGATGTTTCAAAACCTGCTTCAACGCACAGAAGGTCAAGTGAAGGACAATACCCTAAAGCCTGACTTTGAGAAACATCAGGCTGTAGGGTTTGAGTTCTGTGATTGCTACAGACCTCGCAGTGCTCACCTGTAGCTTTCCCATCTCCCCCCTTGACAGTGGGCCTCCTTCACACACTAGAAAACATAGATGAAGTTAGCCAGCTGCATTTTGTACATTTGGTACAGTACAGACATGCTGTACTTTTGGTCAGGTTTCCACACCTGCTTCCTCTGTGTTATCACCCCAAATAATGAAATTTAACCTGAGATGATTAGAGTGCTGCTATTCCTGAGACCATATCCATCACGAAGATCCACAAGAGCAGCCACAGTCAGCTGATGTGCTCCTGCTTTACATTCTTAGATCTGAAGACGATGCAGCCTCCAGGAGGGTATTCCCTGGGGTCTGTCTCTCCAAGACTCTAGTAATTCATGTGAAATTATTCATGCCCCCATCTCAAGTTCTTAAGATTAAAAAACTTTTTTTTCTTTTTTACAGTAGAGGTATCTATATCTTGTGCTGGTCCTTACAATTAAGAGAAGACTATTGCTATTGCAAGGATACATGCCAACTCATAAGCAAGTAGCACATAATCACCTCTTTCTATACCGAACATATCCTCAGGAGGTACCCACATTATCTATAGAGTTTGTCTTTTCATTACTTCTATTCTTAGAAATTGTCATCAGAAATAGGGAAGCACAAAATGAATTGATATTCATGCTGCAGTAGTAAAGCTTCCCAGCTTTTAGAATGCATACGTGCAGAATTTTTTAGGTCTCTTATTTTGGGATGTTACATGTTTGCATCGCACATTTGGGCACTAGCAGGTTCAGAGGTATGCCCCAAGAGTTTGTCAATGTTATCGTTATATATTGATAGTATCAACATGGGAAAAGGAGAATACTTAAATCTGAAGGAAGCTCTCCTTAAAAGATAGCACTGCATTTTTTTCATATTTATGCACATATTTTCTTACTTCTTATGAAGAATTTGTTGCTTCTCTGAAGAACGAAGCTGGACTGGATTCAATTCTGTTCTGTTTGACAAATAACGGCAATGACTGATAGTGATTTTTTCCTCACACTGCTGATTTTATTTAAACTGGCTGTTGGTTTAAGTGCTCAGAGATTTTTATGGAAGGAATACTTTTCACTTCTCCTTTTTCCTCAAGTTTTATAGAATACGTGCAGTTTTGAAGGATGTTTTTAAAATACCTTCAGAGGTATCTTCCTCTTGAGAAAGTGAAATAATTCAGTGGTACGATTAATTTGATCAATAAGAGCTAGTACTCAGAGCACAACATACACAGTGGTGTTCTGGTAAATGGTGGTAAACCACCACCTTCACTGTAACTTTCAGCCACATCATTTAAATAGTTTAAGGAGAAATACTGCAGAGAACAGCTCTTAGATTGCCAATACATCTTAGCCCATTACACAGCACTCAAATGATAAAAGTTTCAGCAAAGTCCCCTTTCATAGTGAGAAAAGACTTCACAGCGGGTGGCAAGGAGATGACCCTCTGTGTGTGCGCCTGCTTTAAAGGATGCAGAAACAAGCACTGCATTGTTTGTGATAAGCACAGCCACCTGATATCCTAGGACTGTCACACACTGTTCCACACTAATGTGCACGTCAGGGTAAAAAAAAAAAAGCTGGTGTTAATAAAACCTCTGCTCTGCTTTTCTTGGAAGATCCACTTCTGGCACTCAGAACAGCTCTTTACTTCCATCCTCATACATCTCCAGCCTGCAGCCAAGAGCAGCTCCCTACAATTTATTAAATTAGTTCTTTGAAAGAACCCCTTACACACACTTTTTTCCAAGCAATTTCTTTTCCCAGTGAGTCTGGGCCACAGTGACTGAGCAAGAAGCTGGTCAAGGCAGGGCAGAAGAGCACAGCTAAAAGAAGATGAAGATAGGAGGTGACAGGAGGTGATATGCACAGGAGTAGAGTGCGACTGCCTTTGAGCTTTTTCCTTCTTATATTCTCTCGTATATGAAAGAGCTCAAATACAACAGAAAGTTTCTTCCCCTATGTCACTTCCCCACTCCCCCATCTTAGTCCTGAGTAGAGCTTAATGGCAATTTCTGTAGGAAACAAGAGTCACTAACATGAGCCAGAGGTCAGACATTAACCACTTCAGACCACTGCTTGGTTCAGTGGCTCTATGTTTACAAGCTCTGCATTGGACCGCCACTGCACAGTAAATGAATGACTCCTCTTCTTACCAGTGAGAGGAAGCTATGTGGGAGAGCAACAGTCAGACAGAAATGAGAAGAAAATTGTACTTTATGGCGAAGATATGTACTCAATTCAGCCTGATCCAGAGCAACACAAATTACTCCTTAAGTTACACAGAACTAATTCCTAGGACAACATTTTTGTTTAGGACATTTTTTCCTCCCCAGAAAGGGCTGATACAGCGTAACTCTTGTTGAAAGGCCACCAAACCACTCCTCCTAGGTTATCAATGACAGCCAGAAGGCAAGTACTGCCCATCAGGGACTCAGTGCAAACTGGTCAACTGAAAGCTACGTGCACCGGTTCTCTCTACAAAGAGCAAAAGGAATAGTTCCACAGAAGTCGTTCACACTTAAGAGGAATAAAGTTGAGATGAACAACCAATATTTTTAGCCAGTCAGCCTCTCCCAACAACGTGGCTATCTCATTCTCGATCTTTTTCATTTGCATCGCATACAGTTATCAAAGCAATTAGTGCTGCATCTTTGCTGTCAGTGTCAACTTAGATATTTCTGTCACTTCAGATTATTGAACCGTTACCATGAAAACAAAGTGGAAATTTCATCCTTTTAAACACAAAATCTAAAAAAAAAAAAATTAACAACTGAACACAGCATAATAGTGTCTTTCAACACATTTCCTTCTGCATGGGAGAAAACAGCTGCTGGGTAGGTACTAAGCCCCTCCTAAGTTTTGTGTCTGGCAATCTGCTTGCAATGTGGTACTAATCTGTCAACTCATACTTCAGCTACACACAAATTAAAAATATGAGAAACATACTGCAGAAGTGATTGAAAGACCAACTCCGTTAATAATCTACTAAACACTCTCCAAAGTCTCTTCTGTCACAGCTCGGTCCCTGTAGCATGTATGGACAGCATGAATTAAACATTTTCATAACACAGACAGGTATAACCTCAAAACCAGGAACTCCCTCCCAGGGGGTTAATCCCTATCTACAGAACATTTCTTAATGCATTTACCACTGTGCATAGTACAAGCACAGCCAGGCTGTCATTCTAGTTTAGATATGAAGACTAAAAAGCCTGTTCTCTCTGCATTAGTCCTCCTCCTCCTGTTTCCACCAACAAGAGCTTCCACAGATAGGATGGGTTTCATTAAACTTAGTGTGGAAAGATTCGGTAAAACACAAACCGAGAACCCATCATTCTACATATTTGAACAATATTTTAGATGTGAATAAATGATACAATCCGTAACAGGTTTTATATGCATTAAACTCCATTAAAGTTAATAGCTTTTCTCATGAATGTGCTAATAGAAATTGATACAGTAAAGGAAGACAGAGCAGATCTCAAAAGAAATGCTAAAAAAATCACTAATCAAGTGGGAAACTTCTCAAGAAAGAAGTCAGGAAAGTGGAAGAAAGACAAGCAGAGATAACAAGTAGGTTCATCCTCTTGAAGAGACCTCTCCAGCTGGCCTTCTGGAAAAAATAGGACTGACTACTACTGCACATACTTTGCTGCACCCCAGACAAGGAACAGAATCACTTTTACTCCATCACAGAGTTGCTATAATGCTTAATTTGCATGACTGCTGAAACCCTCAAATATTATTTAAAAGAAAACTGGAGAATGTAGTTAGCATTCATGTTAATTATAGCTGCAGCCTGCATGAAGATCTGTGCTCCTGTGACTGAATCATGGGCACGTGACAGACAAGCTCCTTATACAAACAGGCCAGTATTTGAAATCTTCCCAGGCGCTCTGATTGGTGTCTTTTGCCATGTCAGATCCAACAGCCCCTTTTGGGACTGATCTGAAAGGCAGACTGTGTAGTGCAATCGAAACCTAATACCAATAGCATAGGAAAGAAGCGCTGACATACTTACAGTTGCATTTCTTCTGAACAAATCTAAGTTTACATGCTGTTCGGTAGGTGGACAAACGAATGCGATCCAGATCTTGAGCCCCTAGTGGAAGAGAAAAACGGCAACATTTGTATGGAATACAACCTATGTGTATCTTTTGTAACAGGGAAAGCACAGACTACAAAGAACACAGCAGCTGACTCTGATTAATTACTTTCAAAGCTATCTTATTTGCAGGGAGGGTAGTGAGGGGTGGGAAGAAGGGGTAGGAACTACAGTCTTAAAAGACTTCTGTGAAGAAAGGCAAGTAGTAGTCAGCTCACTGTGTCTGTCACTTTGAAGAACAATCTGGTCAAGCTGCAGGCTAAATGACAACAGCCTGGCTCCAACGGGATGAAAACCTTCATCTAATTTTAATATTTAACAAATAACTTCAGCTGACATGCCAGATCAGAATAAGGTTTTGCCAGCAAACCAAATTAGAAACAGTATCATGCCATAAGTAATAAACTGATAGAAATCTGCAGAAGGGAGCAAAAATACTGCAAGGAGTGTGAGGCATCCTCCAATTTGTAGAGGTGTGTTCTCTGCAATGGAGATCTCAAATAGTCAGCTCCCTGGCTCACACATTGTATGGTCTTGGCTGTTACAGCTTAAAGATTCAGCAAGATTTCCAGAGCAGCTGTACAGGGGATACAGGTAGAAGCTGACTGGTAGCTATCACACACACGAAAGCAGCACAAAGGGACAAAGACAGGGGCAGGATGTGACACACTGCCTTTAGGCATCTTGCTGCTGTGTATCACTCATAACATTTTCAAAGAATCTCAGAAAGTAGAGGAGTAGGTTGTTAATTAAATATTGCTCCTTCTCGGCTGGTATGTCTTACCCAAGAAGTATTGTTGCATAGCTACAATATGGCCTATTAAATACAGGGCTGATTATTAACTGCACCACACATTTCAAGGAAATGTTCAATTGAATCTTTGCACATTTTCTTTTTCCATGGTTTTTGGCCACAGAATAAAAGAGTAAGAACTGTCCCGTTCATCTGAGCAGCCTTCTAGGCAGGAAACGTACCAACCTAAAATAGAGCTTCTTAAGTAACTGTCCACACAAAACATGTCTATACAAGATACACTTAGGTTGTAAGAAAAGTGGAGTGAAATATCACAGAATCATTGAATGGCTAGGGTTGGAAGGGACCCCAAGGGTCACCAAGTTCCAACACCCCCCTGCCACAGGCAGGGCCATCAACCTCCGTAACTAATACTAGACCAGGTTGCCCAGGGCTCCATCCAACCTAGTCTTGAACAGCTCCAGGGATGGGGCATCCACACCCACTCCGGGCAGCCTGTTCCAGCATCTCACCACTCTCTCTGTGAAGAACTTCCCCCTGACATCCCATCTAAACCATCCTTCCTAGAGCTTAAAACCATTCTCCCTTGTCCTGTCACTGTCTACCCTTGTAAGAAGTTGATTCCCCTCCTGTTTATAACCCCATTTTAAATACCAGAAGGTTGCAATGAAGTCACCCCACAGCCTTCTCTTCTCCAGGCTAAACAAACTCAGCTCCCTCAGCCTGCCTTCATAGGAGAGGTGCTCCAGCCCTCTGATTATCTTTGTGGCCCTCCTCTGGACCCTCTCCAACAGCTGTGTCTTTCTTGTATTGGAGATTCCAGACCTGGACACAGTACTCCAGATGAGGCCTCACGAGGGCAGAGCAGAGATGGACAGTCCCTCTCTCCCTCCTAGACATCCTTCTTCTGATGGAGCCCAGGATACCACCATTGGCCTTTCAGGCTGCAAGAGCACACTGCTGGCTCATGTTCAGTTTTTCATACACAGGACGCCCAGGTCCTTCTCCACAGGGCTACTCTCAAGTTGTTCTTCTCCCAGTCTGTAGCTGGGATTACTCTGACCCAAGTGCAAAACCTTGTACTTTGCAATGTAGAACCTCATGAGGTTCACATGGGCTCACCTTTTGAGTTTGTCAAGGCCCCCCAGCACAGCATCCTTTCCCTATAACATGTCATCTGCACCACTCAGCTTGGCATCAATGGCAAATTGCTGAGGGTGCACTTGAGCCCACTATCAGTGAAGATGCTGAAGAGCACTGGTCCCAAGACAGAGATCCCTGGGGGATACCGCTCATCACTGGCCTCCACCTGGACATCATGCTATTCAACACAAAACTCTGCATACAGCCTTCCAACCAATTCCTTATCTACCAAATAGTCCACCCCTCATATCCATCTCTCCAATTTAGAGATAAGCTCTATTTAGAGATGGCCCCATCCAGCTTTTATGTGTTTCCCAAATGTTTTCTTCAGGATTCATCTTGACATTACTTAAACTGGCCGCTCAGCTTCACTGCTGTACATATAGCCGTATCAGCACCATCCACCCACACAACTTTAAACAACCTAGCACCTTTTCAAAGCAAAGCGAGACTCTGGCTCATAGTACTTTCTAGGTTGCAGTATTAACAATTAAACAATTTTGTAGGAAGTACTGTTGCTTTTTTCCCCCCCTACTATTTGCACACAATTACCTTCCAACTACGTATTTTTGTTGATAAATCCCTGGAACATACTATCTAATTCTGACACAATTCACATTTTACCATAGTCTGAAACCTCTTTGTCAAATCAATTCTGTAAAATATTGCTTCTCTTACATGGAGAGCGCTGAAAAGTAAGTGGAAAGATGCGAGGCAAATGAGACTGAACTTGAAACTTGCCTACCAGGATTGCCAGTGGCTTCTCATTCTCTTTGACTAATAGCATTCTTTCTTTTGAATGTTCTTCTCGATGTAATACTGTTGACTGCTTGCAAAAAAAAAGATAAAGAGATACACTGCAAGCTTTGGTTGCTTTTTCCATACTAGATAATATGTGCTGGCAGCACAACAACTACGTTCATTATGAACTCTCCATCAGAGCAGTCTGGATACATATGAGCATGTCAGGTTAGACTAAGGGTAGCCTATTGATTTGACATCCACTGGTTCATTTTGTGAGATAAGACAATCTGGACTCAGACTCTACAGAATATGATACTAATTCACAAATGTTTGTAATCTGGAATCAGAAAGATGCCTCTTCTGAAGGAAGTCAAACTAAACTTCTCTAAATACACAGAAAAGCACAAACCACCCCAGATTTGAAGTGAGAGTAAGCTCCTCCTTGTTAAGAACAAGTTTCCTACTTAAAAAGGAATGAATAGAAGGATTTTTTGTTGTTATCTTGTGCAGTCTTGAGCACAATCCACTTTCTAAAAATACCATAGGATTTTAACCACAGACTTGACAGTATTACCACTAGAAACGAAAACACTGGCAAAGTCCTCTATATCATTTATTTTCTTCCTCTAAAATTGTAGAGTTCAACTTTTTACCAGAAGTACTTTTTTTTTTTTTTTTTTTTTTTTTTTTACAATTTTAGGAAACTTTATATCATCAAGGGTATGTAGGGCATGTTAAGTACATATTTACTGTTAAACATGGGCTGTGTGGGACTTGCACACAGCTGAAGAAACTTAAATGCAACGACAGCAGGACAACCTTCTGTTGTACTGAAGCACACCCTCCATACTAACACAGGAATTGAAGGTACTCTCAACATGCAAAACTGAGCATATTCTGAATGTGGACATTTCTTTACCTACAACATATTTAGCTTATCACTAGAAAAATCAGTGTTTTCCCCTCTATCTTTTAATCTAGTTGAAACCTGGTTCTCTAGAAGCATGTGTAGGAAAAGGAGGAAGAGAGGCAGGCTGTAATGACAGGAGGCAGCAGATAGAATTGCCTTTAATCACTTTCACATCACCCGAGAAAGGTACTGGTCACAATTTGGTAATAAAGGAATAACTTACCCCCTTTCCAATGATCAGAGAACACAGAAAACTCCTAAAGGAGCTTTTCCTAAAGTCCTTACTTGAGGTTAGAGAGAGATGGACCCTGGGTCCACCCTATCCAGTCCCACAGGTGAACTGCTTCTACCTGTGCTCCCAGGGTTGGCTACATCCCTTCACCAGGTGCTCAATCACTGGTTCAGGCCACAGTCTAATGGTTCCCATATCAGACAGATAGGAAAAGGAAGGAATACCTGACACAAAAAGTAGACACAAGTAAACTTGTTAACACACTAAAATGTGAGAGAAAAAATAGTAGTCAATGAGTATTTGCGTATTATATGGGAAAATAATCCCTCCTTGTCCTCCCAATGCTCACTGTATATTTTAGAAACGCTGCTTTAATCCCCTCAAAGCAACAAAGCAGCCTTCAACCTCATGGAAACAAACCATAAATCCTCACTGGAAATTTGTAGAGAATTATCTCCTGGTTTAGGAGATCATGATCACGTCAAACTGACTCAAGTTGATGGAAGTTTTGCCACTGACTTGAGCTGATACAAGCTCAAGTCCTCCACATAAGCTAGAGCACTTCCCCTATAGGGTCAGGCTAAGGGAGCTGGGGCTTTTCAGCCTAGTGAAGAGAAGGCTCCAAGGGGACCTCATAGCAGCCTTCCAGTACTTGAACAGGGCCTAAAGGAAAGCTGGGGAGTGACTTTTTATAAGGGCAGGTAGCAACAGCATGAGGGGAAATGACTACTATAACAATAAGAAAGATCAATACAATGGAAGGGTGATACAAGAGGTGCAATAACAGAGGGAAAGATAGAAAGACCATAGATAGAAAGATGTTAAAAGGAAAGGAAAAAGGACTGCTCACCTGCCTCCAAAGATCTAGGCTCATAGAGGAAAACTCCACAAAAGAGGGACCTCCAGAAAGAGAGCCTTCCCCAGTGGCAGCCTTAAATGAGGTCTAAGAGAGGTGCAGCCAGGCTCCACCCCTCCCAGTCGCACAGGTGAATCACCTTCACCTGTGCTCCCTGGGCTGACTAGGTCCTTTCCCCAGGTGCTCAATCAGTGGTTCAGGCTTTGACTCAACAGTTACCATACAGCTACAAACTTGAAGAACGTAGATTTAGACTGGATATTAGGAAGAAATTCTACCGTGAGGGTGTTGAGACTCTGGAACATGTTGCCCAGGGAGGCTGTGGATGCCCCCTCCCAGGAGATGTTCAAAACCAGGCTGGATGGGGCTATGAGCAACCTGGTCTAGCGGGAGGTGTCCCTGCCCATAGTAGGGAGCAAAAAAGTACAGGGCTGGATCCTGTATTTTGGTTACAAAAACCCCATGCATTGCTACAGCTTGGAGCAGAGTGGCTGGAAAGCTGCAAGGAGGAAAAAGGATATGGGGGTGTCATTTGACAGCCAGCTGAACACGAGCTGTCAGTGTGTCCAGGTGGCCAAGAAAGCCAATGGCATCCTGTCTTGTATCAGAAACAGTACAGCCAGCAGGACCAGGGAGGTGATTGTCCCTTCCTACTTGGCACTGGTGAGGCCACGCTTCAAGTACTGTGTTCAGTTCTGGGCCCCTTACTACAATAAAGACATTGAGGCCCTAGAGTGTGTCCAAAGCAGGACAACAAAGCTGGTGAAGTGTCTGGAACACTAGTCTTATGGTGAGTGGCTGAGGGAAGTGGGATTGCTCAATTTGGAGGAGGCTCAGGGGAGACAACGACCTCAAAGGAGGTCATGGTGAGGTGGTAGTCAGCCTCTTCTCCCATGTAACTGTGAAAGAACAAGAGGTAATGGCCTAAAATTTCATCAGGGGAGGTTCAGGTTGGATATTTGGAAAAATTTATTCTCAGAAGGAGTGGTGAGGTATTGCAACAGGCTACCTAGGGAGGTGGTGGAATCACTATCCCCGGAGGTGTTCAAGAAAAGGGTGACGTCGCACTGAGTGATGTGGTCTAGAGTGGTCACAGGCATAGGCTGATGGTTGGAACAGATGATCTTATTGGTCTTTCCAACATTAATAATTTTATGATTCTATGATCAAAGCTAGTGAACACAGTGGAATGGGCCAAGCCTGCTCTCAACAGGCTAGCTGAATGAAAAGTCCTTATTTTGCAGAGCTCAGTACTGCAGACATACACCATTCAGTGCGCCTGAGCTCATCCCCGGAGAACAGTACTGACCACATCTGATTCACCAGGATAGCTCTGGCCTTTCAGAGTGCACAGCTGCTCTGGTCCCATTAATGCCTTGTTTCATTAAGGCCTTGCCTTTAAAGTCAGAGAACCAAAGTCTTGATAGACAGGGCAGAACAGGGCAACCAGCTCCTAGTGCTAACTTGATGAAATATTCTGAGGAATAAATATTCTCAAAAATCGAAGTATCAGTGTTCTGTCATTTTTTCTATATTTCAAGGGACAAATAATAGGAATCTTAACCATCAAATAAACAAAACTTTGTTTACCTAGCAAGAGGGTGCCAGTCTCAAACTTCATACATGATACAAATTCCTTGTGAAATGGTGGATTGTTTGTAAGAGAAGTAGGAAGAGACTAGCAAGAGAATAGCAGGAACGCTGTTAGAACAACACATCCATGACAACAGCTCTGCAGGGAACACAAAGCTTAACTAGACATTATAAAAAATATACTGAAGTAGTATCTGAGGTACATGAAACCCTGTACTGGGTCTGGCTAGGATAGAGCTGACTTTCTTTAGAACAGCGTGCATGGTGCTGTCTTTATGACTTGTGACTCAAACAGTGTTGATAATATACCAATGTTTTAGCTATTGCTTGCACAGCATCTAGGTCCTCTTTTTTTTTCCTTTCTCAGTCTTCTGTACTGTGGTGCATCACTTGAAATACAGATGCCTTGTCTTTCCTGACAGCAGCTTCTAGCACTATGCTGGGGCCTTTTATGTCTACCAAGATGCTCTATACAGAGCCTCTGGTGGGGTGAGAGGATCTCTGGATCTGAGGGCACACAGACGGACGCTGGGAGGGTCTACAGATCTGAGGACAAACAGATATTGTGGCTAAACTAGAGACTCAACTCTTGACTGTTGGTGAGGGACAAGGAAGTTCCCCATGAGTGGCAGCAGGAGGGAAAACCATGGGAAGTAGCCTGCTCCTCAGTGGGGCAGATGTAAGGACATGGAAGGGAAGAGAAACATCACAGAAGAGGCAAAAACCACCTCGTCCCTAATATTGAATAAGCTGTGGGACATGCGAGATGCTTGTGGCCATGATCCAGGAGAGCAACTGGCTGCTCAAATGCTGGGCCAGTGGGGCCAGTGGTCTGGAACTGGAGGGCAGAGAAGCTCAGCAGCTGGGATCCCTCACTAGGGACCACCTAACCCACAAAGTAGTCAGAAAAGGGCCGGCTGTCCGCAGCCTCTGGAGGCAGCTCATGTCAAGCATGAAGGTGACATGTCAAGCCTTCAAAAACAATGTAAACTACCAAGGGCAGTGGACCAAAGCTGAGGAAAGTATCTGAGGGAATTAGCAGTGGTGGACAGGGTCTATAGCAATCTGGACAACAAACAGGACACCGAAGATCCAGATGCTGTACAATGCACACAATCCATGTGGTGGAGGCTGATATGCAACACACCAGAGTTGTAAGCTTACAGTTTCGTGACAACTGGCTGTTCAGACAGACACCAAGGCACCAGCCACACAAAGACTATCCTCCCAGCTTCATGGATTCAAAGAGAATCTCTCTTCCGCATTCACCCTATGGGCCTGCATCTTGGCTGGCGAAGGACTGTCCCAAGAGGTTCAATGACTCAAACTGAGTACCAAGAACATTTCTTCCTTCTTATCAATACATACTATGGAAGGAGATAAGGTCCCCACAGCACAGTCTCCACAGTGCATGTAGGGAACTGGATGGAAAAGATGGCATGGGTTCTTCTTCCCTTGGGAAAAGGCAAACACATTTGTGAGATTGCTTTCATAAGAGAACCCAGGCAAACTTGGTGGGTAATGTGTGAGGATGGTGAAACCCAGTGTGTACCCTAACGAGATTTAACCTTGGGGGGAAATAACCCATGATTTGAGTTGTAAACATCATAATTATGTCCAAATTGTATGTCACTGTTGTATGCTATCCTTCTATGTCAAAGTACTACAGCAGGAATCACCTAAAACAACAGAAGATGAGCCTTGTAAGGAACTGGGCACGTGCAGTAGTGATCCAATCTAAGCTAGTTCCAGCACACAACACAACTCACCGCCTATCCTGTCCTGAGTGACCACCACAACAGATGGTGCTCAAGTTATGGTTCAAATTAACTGAACAGATTTACAGACATTTGAATGGGTGTTTTATGGACAGTTGACGGGAATGGCTCTTAGACTAAAGGAATTGTATCTGCACATATGCTAAAGGGCTGGGAGAATGGTGGATCATACAAGACGTGAGCATGATGCAAGTGATATGGAATAAAGGGTAGAGATTATACTGGGTCTGGCTGGGATGGAGTTAACTTTCATAGCAGCCTGCATAGTACTGTATTTTTGATTTTTGGCTAGAACAGCAACAACAGTACATCAATGTTTCTTAGTTACTGCTGAGCAGTGTGTCAAGGTGCTCTTACTTTCCCACTGTGCCCCCCCCCCAGTGAGTAGGCTTGGAGTAAGCAATAAGCTGGGAGGGGATACAGTCAGGACAGCTGACCTGTAATAACCAGAGGGGTAGTCAGTATCAAACAGCATCATGCTCAGCAATAAAAACTAAGGGCAGAAGAAGGGGATGAGGAGTTTTGTCTTCCAAGGTGGGCACGGCTCAGAGACTGGCTGGGCACTGGTCTGCTTTTGGAGACATTTTTCCCCCATCCCACTTCACTGCTACCTGTGTATTTCAGCATATTTGTCTCAAGAAGTCATAAATCTAGATAATATAACATAGTGTAGAAAAAATACAAAAGCCAGTGTAGGAAATTCATTTCTCCTGATATTTGGTCAAATCAGCCCATTTTCCTGTAGTTTCGTTTTCACGATATTAAACTGTTTGTGAAACAAAAGTATCAGTTACTTGAGATGGAAAGCTTACATAAATTTTACTGACACTGCATTGCAAGTGGCTTGGTCTAATGCACTGAAATTTCTAGGAAGTACTTACGCATTTCTGCAAACAGCTGCCTTCTTTCTGCCATGGTATTTCCTCTTTTCCCGCAATCTTCAATCATTCTGGAAGACAAAATCATGTGAAAAGTCTAAGTATTATTCCCAGACAGAACATTCATATTTAAGTATCCATAATCGATCCCGGAGAACCTTTGTGGATGACTGGTGCTCCACATGTATTCAGTGCCTTTTGCCAGCCTCTTTGTGGCATGGTTTGGGGGAAAGCTGGTCCCAGAATTGCCCTCCATTCCCTAGACACTGCTTTCAAGCATTTGTTTTCCCCCTCTCTATCTCCCAAAGGCAATGTTCAGTTTTTCCGCTTGATGTAACTAACTGACTTACATAACACAAGCTCTGAAATTCAGTTTAGGTTTTCTTAAATAAGGAATCTCCAGTTTAAATTATATAAGAGAGAAGAAATCATAAAAGATTCAGAAATTAGTTCATAGCTTAGAAAACGCTTTTCTATCCAGTTCTGAGTGGAAGAGACAGAAAAAAAGCACACACAACAACTAAATCCATACTCCACAACATAACACCTCTATTTACTCAAGCAAATACACTCCAAATATTCATTCAAACTCAGGACAGTATGGTTCTGATTAAATGAGTTCCAGAAAAAGGCTCAGAAGTAAGAATATTTTGTCCTCCAGTCTTCAGAATATAACTAAGAACACTACTGCTGGATAGAGAATAAAGAAAAACTACGGCTTCCTTCACAGCTGGCATTCAAACTGTAAAAGACTAAAGCTTCCAGAATAAAGACAAACATCTTTAGCATCACTTAAAAAAATGGATTCTGTGTCAGCTTCACCACTTCCTATGGATAATTACTCTAGCAAAACAAGCCTGGTTCGGGCTTCTGACCTGCATTTTAATCTACACCCTTATTTCATCTAGATTGTGTCAAATAACATTGGGCCATGTGGGATGAAAAAGAGATACTCTGTAGAGGAACAGAATCCAAAATACTCTGCTGTCTTCAATAGGAAACCCACACATGTATTTAATAGGAAAGATGAAAGTATTAATTGCTGAAGTCTACTATCTGCCTACTAAAGGACTCTGGATGGAAGACAAGTTTCCTTTTATTTCTTGGAGAAAGGAAAGCAATCCCATAAGAGATTTCTGATTTATTTATTTTTTTCCATAATGCACTGTTCAAATGAAGTGCTGGTACATTATAGCTGCCTTTTCCCAACAGCCTATTCAACTCTCAGAGTATTGGTAAAGGTTCCACTAAAGTGCTGTTTATGGTGGACATTTTGTGATGTGAGTAGCGGTCTCATTACAAAGCGGACAAAGGCCATGGCTGTACCACATTTACAGGTACATTCAAGTTCACTCATGCTCTAATTTGGCTATGAGTGATACAGATGTGCGTACCATGGCATTAAGTTGGAGCTAATATATCCTGCCTTTCTCTAAAGATAAAAGCCTTCAATATGGTGCTTTACTGAAGTGGCCACGCAGACTCTGATCTGGAGCTAGTTTGTGTCTTGCTGGCTGGGAGGTGTCAAGGAAGGCCCACAACAATCTGCAAAATGAGATAAGCCTTAAGATACCCATCCTACATTCTAAGTAGCAAGACTGTTTGTACCTGGACCAGCTTTAAATCTCTTCCCATAAAAGATGAAAAATCATGTAATCCCAGTAATCCCAGCTCGAGTTCTCCACACCCTTCTCTTTCTGATTGAATTTACAGAAGCAAACAATTTTGCTATGGGATATTACTAGATCTCCTACAACAGGTGAGTTAATAAAGGCGTTTTAAAAAATAACATTTTTTTATCAGTTGAGCAAACACTTCAGAGCAAATACAATTTTAGATTAACATTTATTATTTGTAGAGTGGTTCACAGAGCATCATCTTTTTCTTTGACTTTTACTATATTCAGAATTACTCTACCAACAATATACATACTGTTCATATTAACTGACCAAGCCTGGGTCATTTTCATTTTGGCACAACAATTACATCATCTTCGTTCAGTTTCCTGATACAATTTACACTTATAAATGATACAGATTCTTCTCCATTGATTAATTTGGCATTTCTTTCCAGAAATGTTCACTGCCATCCATCCAATAATCACCAGATTCACAAACATTCAAACCTCTGACTTGCTTCAGTGTTTAATGGAAACAAAAAGGGTGCAACTTTATTCATGCTTCCCTTACAATGCCTCACAGATAAAACCATTCTTTAGTCACAGCTTTTAAATACCGACAGAGCACCCATTGAGCATGGCTTACCTGTGACCATATTCACCACGTGAAAGCATTTTCCCAATCAAAACCAAGAGAAAAATGCATTTTTCAAATAATGCTAATTCTACAGCAAGATCTCGTGCTCCTCCAGGGAGCCTTTCGCTAAAGTATCCTTACACAGTGGGGTAAAAATCATCAACTAGTTTTCTCTTTTGTGCAGTTCATCCTTATCTTTGTTTCACTGATGGTTTTATCTCCTTATATGAAGGGTTCTTTGGACATGGTCATTATTTTTCAGAATGTCCCATACCTACTGAAACACTTATTCACAGCTGCAAAAACAGGAGCGTATGGAGATTACAAGACTTGACAAGGGCCTCCCTCTGGAAGCCTGAGTTACATGTATATAAATACAAGTAACTTTGTAAGACTCTTACTGCAGTAGCTTATTGCAGATTTCAGAATAGCCTTCATCCAAAACACTCCCAAAATTCTCTCCAGCGGCATCTTCTCTCAGTAGAAGAGATATATTTGTCTTCCCTTGATGCCTTCCACTGTCTTTTCTCCTTCACTTTTCTCCCCAGGAAAAAGCTCCTCTGCACACAGGGAGAACACCTACTGTGCACCTAATTAAAATTCTTGTCATGGACTAATTAGTGAGGTACTGATTAGCAAGGTATTAAGGCTTCAATACATTACAGGCATTCTAGAGCAGAAATCATTAAACATAAGGTTTCCAGTCACTGAAAAGGATACCATGAATGTTTCACTTCCATTGGTGCTTTGAGCTGAATGCTTTTATAATGTCAGTAGAATTGGAGGGAAAACAATCAATAAACAAATGGCTTAGCCCAATTTGAGCTGTTTCAATGACAATTTCATCTTCATGCTTGTCATGCACCAGAAGCATGGCTGGTCTGTTTTTTAGTATATTTTATTTGTTTATAAAATCTGAGAGGAAATACTATATACACATAAGGTGAGACCTTCATGTCTTACTTTTCTTTCCTTTGTGCCACTTTGATTTATGAGTAATATAACAACCTCTGTCTCACGTAAGTGTTTTTCTGGCTTTAATATTTCTAGGATAAATAGCTTTTTATTAAATTCTGTGTTAAGTCATCAATTAGTATATTACCAGCTTCTTGAACATGGCAAAAGCAACACCTGCTACCACTAAACCATTTGCTCCAAAACCCAAAAGGAGGTAATTGCCTGTTTAACTGGAAAAGGAGCTCTCTTCTTGAGAGTTCCATAAATTCAGGAGGAGACTGTAAGAAACTCCTAACGTGACACTCACATACGTGCACAGTTTGATGACTCTGAGAAAAGCCACCCCCATTAACACTTTGACAAATCCCTGTGTTGTTTATCAGTGACAGATGAAGTGCCACAGGGAGTAAGGAAGTGTGCCAGCGAGGAAAATCATACACTGAAATTGATTAATTGTGGCATGGAAAATTTATAAACTCCTACGTGATGGCTGTGACGCAGCTGTGCGTTTTTACAACCTTGACACAAGAGGCTCTGAATCCAGATCAGTGACATTTCTGCCCGCCTTGTAGACTGGATAAAAGTTGCTCTTTCCATTGCAGCCGGCACAGAACAAAAAGAAAACATTTCTATCTGCTTGAGTCTTGTCCACTTGTGCTCACTGCAGCTCTGAAGCACTTGGAATACTCTGGGATGTATCGTCTAGTTGGATGTTTTGCTCCAGAAACTTGGTAAAATCAACAGTGAGTATCCCGAGATCACTTCTGGAAAGAATAACTTCATTTGGTAGAGAGTATCAACAGGGCTCAAGCATCCTTTATCTGAGCAGCATGTATTTCCCTGGCATGGAAATCTTCAACCCCTGATCTAAAGAGCTACTTTTCTTAATCTAACATGAAATATCAAAATACTTCAATTTAAAAATTTGCTTAGGTATCTTTGGAATTTGGAGGCATTAGGATGCAGAGAGAATTGCAGGTTTCTCAATGGTTTTTCTTCATGCTGCTGACAAATCAGATGCTATTTTCTACACTGCTGGTCAAAATTTAAAGACAGGTTTGACTAGACAATAGTACTGCTTTTCAGTAGCACAGGCTTCTTGTCTGCCACTGCCTGGGACAGTTTTACCAACGTGCTGCTGCTCCTTTTCGGGCATTTTTAGCTCCAGAAATTCCAGCTTATGGAAATGAAAGAGCCTGCTAAGGTCCAGCTTACAGTGATCTGACAAAGAACTGAAAAAACTCTAGACGACACCTGGGTTTGAAGCACTGTTCACTCTGGGTTCATAGCAACCTGAAAGAGCAGATTTTAAACCTACAGTTCTTTTCTTCCATCTTCTCCAGATTCAGTCCGGGCAGCTGGGGGTTGCCCATTTAAGTAGAGCAGAGTGATGGCTGCTCATTTCAAGGAGAATTTGGACCAGAGGACTGAGGGTTAAAAGGGACAGTGGGTGCCAGCTAAAAGTGTATTTGCAGTCACCAACCTCAGCAACCTCAGCAATTTTAATAACTAAAATCATCAAAGGCCATTTCAGAGTCCTCTGTCACTTAACGGATTATTGGTGCCTTACAAACGTCTTGTTCCACATCTTTTAATGAAGCAGGTCCGTAATAGGACTCTCACAGCTTTACATTCCAGGATTAATCTTTGGCACTATAATAAAATTGTTCAGTGCTCTTTCCTGAGGCTAGGTATAATTGCATTGCACTTACAGTGCTTGTTTGTATTTTATCTAGATGAGCTTTTTACAGTGAAGGAGACAAAACGAAAGCTGTTGCTAGGCTTACACTCAATGTGAGTCTCTGCAATTCTCCATCTTCTTATTTTTTTGTCATATTTTTGCAATTTTAATACTGTATAAAAAAATCTCTCTTGATTTATTCCTTCAGCAAAATGTGCTGTTCATTTTTTAAGAAAGAATCTTCCACCAACTTTTTCATCAGTTCCCTTTCAGGAGCTCCACATTCTTAGAAGGAAACTGCCAAAAAATGCCTAATAAGGCACCTACTGCAACCCGTTTTTGTAATGCTCAGTATCCAGGGAAGTCTGAGTGTTACACAGATCTCATTTGCAAGGTCTGAAAAACAAACTCTGACAAAGTTCAACAGTAAAAGGAGAAAGGGACAATTTGGAGGTAGAAAACACGAGAGTCAAAGCATCCGAATTTCATATTTAACACAGTACAGAATGAGAACCGTAACAGAGAACGTCATGACTGACAATGTACTTGAGGGAACAAACGAACCACCAGTCATTTTCCACGTGCACTAGACATTGTCAAGCTTAAGAATTCAAAAAAGTTATTAATTAGGCCAAAATATGTCCAAAAACCTTTCTATGGGTGCCTGTATAGCTTTCAGCTTTTCTCTACAAAACTCAGAGAAGGATTTCTCTCAACGGAAGAGACCCTTACCACTTGAGACAGGAAAGACAATGGAGGCAAGGCAATACTTGAGGCTGTCAGGCACAAGTTGTTCAGATGTCTTTTTCCAATCATGGGCTTTTAGAGTCAGCCTTCTTGGCACTTTAAGAAACTACTCCGTTGGCTGAAACACCGAAGGAAAACCAACATTCAGTGCTTCAAATATATTTTCACCCTCTGAGAGTATAAAAGGATCCAATAAAATCATTTTGTTCAACTCCAAAATCTTTTTCTCCAGTGCTTCATTGGCATAACTTCTGATAAACAATTCCGATAAAGAGCAGCGATTGATTTCAGCTAAATGGTGCAGATTTAAATACAGCTCTTCAAAGTTCTATTCAAATGCCATCTTCAAATTATATTTAGTCCAAGTTCATTAAATATTTTAAAACAAATTAAACGGATATCGATTTTCCCTATACTTCACAATGTTTCGGAGCCTTTGTACAGCTGAGGGGTTGTTAGGAATAACTTTTGCTAACAGCCTCTTCTTTTTTTATTACACTAAAAACACAATTCAGAAAAAGAACAAACCCTCAAGACTCAGACACAGAAATTGACAATACGCAATGCCAAATCTGCTTGTCTGATGTGTTAATCTGTTAGTGGAGCTCTGCCATGCCCTCCCAGGGGACCTGGATTTCACCCAAAATGTAGTTTTTCATTCAACATTTGTTGGGGTTTTTTTTAAACTATTTTTCTGAAAAACGGGATCAATATTGTATTGATTACCTCTAAACACTCGAGTTTGCAATTCTACTTCTTTGATTTGGTTAGACAAAGAATAGCTCGTAGGGAAAACCTTAATGAATCTCAGGGGATAAAAAGCTATAAGGACTTTTATCACAGAAAGTATGTAATTGATACACCAATACTTTGGTACGATGGTCTCCTCTTGGTTCTTTTCATTTGCCATTGTAGACGCACAAAGGAGGCTACAGGATGTCAGATATAATTAAACTCCTTCTTAGTCAAAGATTTCTTTTCAGTTCTTCTTGTGCTGGCATAATTAAACCCAAATTCATTTGAGTAAGCTGTCAGTGATTGTGTTGGGAAGCATTTCCTGGCTTCTGCCAATTTTAATAAGACAAGTTGTCAGTTTTTGTAAATAGGGATTTCATGATTATTTGCTGTAGGACAGTAGGTAGAATTACAAAAACATCTAAGTAAACCAAATATTAGCTGTGGGTAAAGATACATTCCTAGGCAACTGAAGTTATTGAGCTGCTCTGTGTGCACTGTGAAAATCTTTCACTGAATGTATTGTTGAGTAGTCAAATTAGTTAACAGGGAAGCTGCTGGTTTTTGTCACCTTATCTGATCAATACTTCCAGCATCCAAACTATTAACTGAATAGCCATCGATTTAGAGAAGACGAAACAACCTTATCAGCTAAGAAGAGTTTTCCGTTATTCAACCGAGAACCAAGAATTTAAACTACTTCATCTTTAAGCACGAAATGGGCCCCTCTGGACTTTTTCTACTTTCTGTTTTTCCAAAACATTGTAACAAACAGATTCATGAAGATGTATTCCCAATTCTTTCTCAACAACAGAGCTAAGAAAGAAGATTCCTTAAAGTCATTCCCATGGAAATCCAAGTTCCTAAGAAGACCTAATTTGGGGAAAAGTGGAAAACAAATTACAAATGAAAGACTAATGAGGCACTGATGAAAATCTTCACATATATTCTTTTACAGTGGTAGCTGTTAATTTTTCTTAATTAGTAATAGCAGGTGCTAGAAGAGGAGACTGGCAGTAGGATGGCAATTATTGAATTTATGAGTATACTTGGAAAAAGTACGCCTTATAAGCAAAAAAAAAAAAAAAAAAAAAAAAGCTTTGATTACTGCATCTTTATGACTCATGCAGAGAGAAACCAGATCTTTAATGCAAGTAGATTATCCTACGAGCTGATCAGATCGATATCTGAAGAAGGCATTTTAGCAATTAGCTATTGTCAGAGAAAAAAGACATGGAAGAATTTCTCCTTTTTACATGAACACATCCTTTCTGTGAGTGGCTTGCAGACTTGGGTAGAAGTGGTACAACAACTTCACTATTTTGGTAGCTAAGACTCTTTTAAAGCAGACACCAACTTGTTGCTTTTAATTCTATTTTCAAATACCAGAACACATTTAAAGATGTAAACCTAAGTCTTATAGTCTTATAAGTCTGTGGTGGGAATACAAGTGCCATACGTACTGTTTAAATGATTTCATTTGGCAGCCTTAGCTACAACAGTTCAGTCCTCAAGATACTCAGCTAAAATACTAACTATACAAAGTCAATGACTGAAATCAGCATTTGTACATTCTTATTCTGTACCTGCCTGCATACTCATGAATAATCTCATAAGCAGTACATCAAAACAATTGTTATATCCAGAAGAAACATAACAAGTAGCCTGGCAGTACCATGTGATAAGAGAAGAAACAGCAGAAAAAAAACCCAACCCAAGCAATAAGACATCTGAATTTGTAAAAAGGTAAGTGATCAGAAATCATAGCCAGATACAAACATTTCTGTTGCCTCCTAACAGTGAACACAAAGGAAAGGCAAACTCAAACAGGCTTCAGTTCAACAAAAGCTGTCTTTAATATGTTCTTATTCAGCAAACCCTTCATGCACACATTGGACTTAAAGGATACGCTTGAACTCCATTGTGGTGACTGAGTATTAGGTGAAAAGGAATGGACTGCTGAACAGGACTCAAAGATTTTTCTATTTTGTTCTCAATAAACATCTAACGGAAAAAGATGTACTTGGAAATGGCACTTTGAGGAGTCAAAATACCTTTCAATACATGACTGTCTTTATTCACATGCAGAGAAGTATCTAACAAAGAACATACCTCCACATACCATGTAGAAGTTTACAGAGCACTGAGGTCACTTAGAAAGCACAAGGAATTAAAGAATTAAAGAGAAGAGGATCAAACCCATAGAAATCTTTCCCTCTTTCATCCTCTCCATTATCTGGGTGTATGCTGAGATGCTATTCAGGACACATATAAAAGTGAACTGTGGAAAAGACCTACATTTTATGTCAGTTTATACATCACTAGTTACTCCTCAAGTATCCAACCACAGAAGGCCAGCATAAGCTTTTCTGTTACAAAACTGCCTTTGACGCAGATATATTCTGTCTTTGCCTCCCAGCAAATTTAGGCGTCCAGTTGCTGAACTACTCTCACGCAGTATTACCAGATCCTTTCTTGTTAGGCTGGATAACTCATTTCTGTGATTAATAAGGTGCAGCTATTTACTCAAAGCAGAAATTTCTGCAAAACTAACCATTAAATAAATAGTAAATATATTTAATATTATGGCAACTTCCATCCTCACGACAAAATATTAGATATAAGGCAATGAAGCATTGTAATATCTTACATAAAAAAGAAAGAACAAAAACCAACCCTCTCTTATCTCAACAGGCTAAGGATGACACGAAAGCTAAACAAACAAACTAAAAAATGGCTAGTCTGATATGCACTACTAGCTAGTTTATTTTTTCAAATAAAAAACCTTGTACACCAAATTATTTTTAACCTAATTAAAATCTGACATTATTTTATTAGGCAATATAATCATTACAACAGTGTACAGAAGAAAATGAAATACAATACAATTATGTAGCAAATAGTCTTAGACACTAAGCCAGAACACACATCTAATGTTTGAAATATGGGTTGCAAAGCTAATGGCTGATGATGCCTGTAAATGGATAAGCAGAAATATCCTGCTTTGTATGATTTACGGATCCTGTTCTTTCTTAGATACATGCAGTAACACTTTGGACCATGCTAAACTTGAGTTACTGCTGTATATACAAACTATGCTTGAAGAGGAACATTTTTAACAAAAGAATATTAATTATATTGCGAAGGAGTATTTAGGTTATAAACACCCCTCCAATGCAGAGTAAACTTTTCAGCTGGTAGAAATACGCTTGTGAGCAGACATTCATCTGGAGAAATTTCAGCGTCCTGAATTTATCTCTCATATGGCAAGAGGAGAATGAGAACGTGAAGAAAGCAAAGGGGAGAACAGCAACGCGGAAGAAGAACATCAGGCTGGCAGCTACGTTTGCAGGGATTCCTTGTGTGTTTTGAAATCCCCCAACAGCTGTTAAAAGACTTTCATTCATGTAAACCAAGTAGATAGCTTCTTAGGAATGCTAATGTAAGGGCAGTCAAGACAAAACACACTCCTATGCGAGCATAGCAATGGATGCACAAAATGCATCGGCCTTTGTGGAAAACTTAATTTTGTAACACTAACTACAAGTTACTAGAGGTGTCAAAGTTGTCAAGACATTGTCATACAGCAATTCAGTTCTGTACATGCTTCTGTCATGCTTCACAAAAGATTAAAGTTCCTCAGACTAATATCTCAGTACCTCCTTCCTTTACGAAGATCTAATTTTCCTTCTGTTCCTGCTCAGGTCTACTACTCTTCATACATCTAATACAAAAACAAGTTTATATTTAAATGCACGCCTAAAGCTATGAAGGAAAAAAAATGTTCTACATGCTGTATGTCTCCCATTGCCAGGAAGAATTAATGGCCTGAAGTCAACATTTTCACTGGTGCAGGATTTTCCCCTGCAGAAAACCAAAGAGGGCATGGAAGCGCTGCTGCAAGACAGGCAGACACACGGACCCTGCTGTGAAGTGCCAACTGGAGAGCACAGCTGGAGTGGTGGTCAAACAAGCCAGGAAAATGTGGCTGCATCCCACCACAGCTGGGACTGATCTTTGTGCCTGGAGACTGTGGAAATCTGGCATACATCATCCTCCCCCTTTTCTTGTGCTGTCGTCAGCTGTGAAGGCTTTGATTAAGCTGGCTGTGACAGACAGTAGGTATGCAATAATCCAAGACCATCAATCAATAAGTTTTTGGGGATACTTGGCAAGATCAAATCAGTACAACTAGAAGTTACTCAACAGCCGCATTGGACCTCCCTGTCCCTGTTCTTAGGTCACAGTCACATTCAGAAGCAGGATTTAAAGCCCCAACAACACACTATTTCTAGCTGAATTGACTCAAAGAACGCCCAGTGGTGCAATCCCAATCACTGAGCTTCTAGCTATGAAAGTGTGACTTCCAAGTTCCAGCACACTTGTGTAGGTATTTTGCAGACTGGTGACCAAAAACGGGTGGCCATCAACTATCAGATGGGCTCATAGATGATGAAGGAAAGAGAAGGGATGGTCATGCAAAAAGAAGAAAGCCTGCAGCAGTGTGGAGGGTGCTAGGGCCTCCAGCAACTTGCACGACATGATGTATTTTGGAGAGAGATATACCAACGCTAAAAGCAAGTTAATTTTTTATGTGAAATACTTTGGTTCTGAGTAGGTATGACATTACAGAAATACTAACAATAACAGGTACTGATCATTCATATCTGTATCACCTCAATGAGACCCGCTGGGGTATTTTGTCTACCACCAGGGATCTACAAATTAGGCCCCAAGAGCATCAGTATGGCATGAACCCTCTGGGAGAGAGATAATTTATCTAGGCTTGAACGTTGACCAAAAAATGTACTTGAATCGACTGTGACAAGCAAGAAGCACAGTCGTCTGCGCAGTTAGGACCAGCAAGTAGCTACAGAGCCCTTCCACTCCCTGAAGCACCACTCAATCTACACTGAGCCAGCAGCCAGCTTCTTGATGCAATGCTCCAACTGCACATCAAACATCAACCTGTTTACTTCAGAGAACAGAAACTGAGACTGAAGAGAGCCCATGCTAGTCAGAAGTTTCTCATTGCCACCTTGACAAAACAACCTCCAAAGAGAACCCTGCTGAAAGATGCAGCAGATACACTGGTACAGAGGCATCTAGCTTGAAGTAGTTTAAGCAGATTTAAACTAAGCTGCTTAATGATACTTAAAAACAAGAACAAGCGCACCTCGAGTGCCATTTGCTTAATTCTCAGATCACGTCTAATGTTCTTCTAAGCATTCCAACAGAAAAAAGCAGCAGTGGTCTGTGTTATCAAATGCATCAAATCAGAGCAGGAAGCAAGAGACTTTCTCCCTTGTTTGGCTCTGGTTCAACCTCATTCAACTACTACGCTCTGGTTCAGGCACCAAGTTGTCTGAAAGCTATTGACAGAGTGGAAGGAGCAAGAAGGAGACATGGGGAAGTAATCAGAGGATGGAGACAGGACAGTCTGACTTCTGGGATGAGAGTAACATCAAACCTACGCAGTTTTGCTGAATGCTGATGAACTGCAAATAAAATAGTTGTATACTGTTGATGTTGAGAGAGATGAATTATTAGGTATGATACATAGGGTTTAATTGGGAATAGAAAGAGTGATACTCAAACACACAAACTGCCATATCTCAGCAGGGGAACTCAGAAGTGAAAGATGTATTAGGCTTGGACAGTCACTCGAGAAATGTGGAGAATGCCCTACAGTCTGGCTTTTTAAATTATCCCAATAAATCTTTATCATATATATTGTAGGCTCAAGTGTATTTTCAGTGAGGTGAAATAGAGACTCTAGAAGTGTTTCAAGGAAAGATCTTCAGATGGTATAAAACAGCAGAGAACCATCTTTCATTCCCCATGTGTATACTCATTTTTTCATCTTACACATCATTTAGTTTCTTAAACAGTCAGTCTCTAAAAGAGACTAGCCCGTTAGCCACATCCTATTCCCTTATTGCTATTTCTGCCTTCACTATTACCTTTCTTTTGCTGCATCTCTCCCAAAGCATCCACTTTGCCTCTACTGATTCCTGCCTCTCAGACTTCCCATGTTGTACCACAAAGTTGTGATGTCCTACAAACAGACTGCTCAGTGACAGTCAAGCACTTTGTTCTTGCCTCAGACTGCAATGTAAATAGAGAGTAAAGGAGTGCAAAGAACTGCACAGCTGGATTTTGGATTCTGGGCTCATCTTTCATTTGTGCTGAAAGCTCAAAGGCTGAAACATGAAAAGGACTGAAGAATAACCAAGCTTTCCTTGTACCTATGAGAAAGAAGACAAAATACACTATATATGAGCAAAGTGCATTAAAATCTCACAAGGTGACTAGGAGCAGTGCTAGTGCTGTGAAGAAGCTGCTCTTTCCTTCAGAAAAAGGAGCAAGTGATGCCCCTTGGTACAAGCGGCTCCTTACATGTTCTTCACCTTCTACTAAAAGAAGTTCTGGTGGGTCATTTTTAGAACTGGGCTCAATTAACTGATACTTTTCATAAGGTTCTAGAGCTACATGCAGAAACTGAGTATAGTGGAACATTCTAGAGCAAATTCTTCCACTTCGCAGATGGCCAACTCCTACGAGGACAGAGGTATGCTGTCCCAACATTCTGCAAGAGAGTACCCCCATCCTCCCACCTTGGTCTCCAGTGAGAGCCTTTGAATCACACAAAGGGGAACGACAAACCTGTGTGGTGGGTGGAGAAACACCAGTGAGCCTTGCTTTGCCATCACAAAGCATTATCATGATGTATTTAGCTTGGAGGAACTAAGGACCAAACTGGAGACAGGTAGCCAAGTCAACAATTACAGATCAGAGTTCGGTTTCCAGAGGTCACAGGTCTAGGGGTAGGCACAGTTAGAGATGGGGCTCCAGATCAGGAAATGAGTGACTCCTGTCTATTAGGACCCCAGGCCAGGGCAAGACAAAGCTGTGGCAAAGTCAGTAAAAGAAGCAAAGGCATTTTGGCAGAGGAGAACCATGACGATGTAGAAAAAGTAGAAAAGAGAGAGGACTAGTAGGCGTGCTGAATGAACACAGTGTAATATAGTGAGCAGTGAAGAAAAACAGGTGGGCCTATCTGCTACATGAGACAAGCGGCCATCTTCTTGACCTGCGTCCCAGCTGTCGAGGCTCACTTTGGCCAAGGAGATGGAATATAACCCATTGCAGGACTGCAGGGCCTTGCAGAGACTTTCTGAGGTGACCAGAGATTTTTACTGTCCCCTGAGAAAAGCACTTCCAAGAAGATAGCGTCCTCCTCAGGTCTCCCACTGCAAGGTGGTGGCACCTCCCCACAGCATTGTTTTCTCTCCAGAGATCCAACCTGGGAAGGGCTGGAGGCAACCTGGAAGGCACAGGAAGCCTGACAACATGCAGCTCAAAATACCTCTCCAGCACCATCTAAAGGACCTAAAATATTCAAGTCCAACTCAGCTTTTCAGCTAAAAAACTTCCATTTCCAAACCCTAGGGAGACAAAAAATAATTCTGTTTTCTCAATCCATTACTTATTGACTCAGTTTATCAGTTATTTCAACTCTATTTCAGCTCTTCTAATACCTGCTTTTCACTACAGATGCCCAGAGGCAAAGGTTACTTAGGAATTAGAGGTGTGAATTAATTTCCAGAGGCAATGAAACAGATTTAACAAAATCTATTGGGTAAATATTTAGCTGCAGGCCTGGTTCTAAGCAAGTCTGTGGAAGTGTGGTTTTACAACACAAACGAGTCAGAAAGGGAACTTTAAAAAGGCAGACAGGCCTTTTCTCCAGTTATTTACAACTTCGTTTTATTTTTTTATTTTATTTACCATTTTGCCACTCAATCTTATTCATACAGCAGCCAGAGAAGACAGATATCTTTGCTTTGAACAGACTTACATGCTGTAAGGTGTTGAAAATATTTGGCAAAAAAAGGCCTTTTGATGGTGTTCCTTGCATATACCTCATTTTTCTTCAACTGGGAAATACTGCAAAGATTTCCACTGGCAATCCCCAACACCAGGACCATTCGTTTATATCAACTGCCAGTCATTCCTCACTGTATCAGCAGCAGGCTATTTAAAGTAGTATCATCAATTGCATTTTTTTTTTTGCACAACATCACAGAGATTTGAGTAAGTAGAACAGCACTACAAAGCAACGCTTCTGGAGGTAAGTATTCGCATGTCAATTGAATGAATTGCCTATGGGAGGTCATCTTACAGCCGAGGGCCCACAAGAGACCAGTGTGGAACAGATCCTCATCTAAAGCAGCAGCGATCCTGGAAGCCTTTCAAATATTCAGCTTCTGATAGAGTCAGTCCGCTCACAAAGGTTTTAAACATAGCAGTCACTGAGCTATAAATAACCCACGGCAGTAATAAGGTCAAAATAATGAGGGGAAAAAAATGTAATGTAATTCCTTCAAACTCTTTATTTTTCCATCTAATTTCTCATGTAACAAAGAAAAAGAATACACATTTTTGAAAACTGTATTAGCTAGGTAAGGAAAATTCAAGTCTGAGACACAAAGAGCTACATTTTCTTTCTTTTGAATGATCTACTGAAATTGTACTGTCCAAAAAGGTGTCATTGTTTTGGGGGGAGACTAGAAATGTATGAAAATGTTGCAAGATAGAATCATAGAAGCACAGAATGGCTTGGGTTTGAAGGGACGTCAAGGATCATCAAGCTCCAACCCCCCCGCCACAGGCAGGGCCACCAACCTCCTTATCTAATACTAGACCAGGTTCCCCAGGGCCCCATCCTACCTGGCCTTGAACACCTCCACGGACAGGGCATCCACAACCTCTCTGGGCAGCCTGTTCCAGCACCTTACCACTCTCATTGTAAAGAACTTCCCCGTGACATCCAACCTAAATCTTCCCTCCTTCAACTTAAAACCATTTCCCCTTCTCCTGCTGTTATCTCCCCTTTCAAAGAGTTGACACCCCTACTGTTTATAGGCTCCCTTTAGGTACTGGAAAGCTGCAATGAGGTCACCCCGCAGTCTTCTCTTCTCCAGGCTGAACAAGCCCAGCTCCCTCAGCCTGTCTTCATAGGGGAGGTTCTCCAGCCACCTGATCATCTTTGTGGCCCTCCTCTAGACCCCCTCCAACAGCTCCCTGTCTTTCTTGTACTGGGGGCTCCAGACCTGGACACAGTACTCCAGATGGGGCCTCGTGAGGGCAGAGTAGACAATCCTGTCCCTACTGGCCACCCCTCTTCTGATGGATTACAAAACTAATTTACAAAACCATTAAAACAATGAACTAATGTACTTTAAAAAAAGTGAGAGAATCAATCTTTTCATGTGCCTCAAAGTTGGTACAACTGCCAGCAGGAGTTAAATGACATCAGCCAAACTCTTCAACAGTGTTGAAACATATCCCAGAACAGTTTTATGTAAGCTATTCTGAAAAGGAAAAATACACAAAACCCAATGCTTCCTATGTTCATTTGCTTTCATTTCACCTTTAATATGCAAACATATTGAAAAAAAGTCATTTCATCAAACTTGAATAACGTTTGCTAGGATCAAAAATACACATAATCTTTGTCTTGCCTGTTTAGTTTTTGGTATAGCAAAGGATTAGAAAAGAACAAATACAGTACTCTCAAGTGTCCAAAAGAGAGTGAGTTTTTTCCCCCTCTAACAGTCACAAATACTCCTCCTAGGTAAGGAGCAACCCTCCCGCCACTCATCTCTCATCAAAACAATAAAGTTATCCCACAAACTCTGTATTTCTTCTGTACAAACAATTTTCTGAACAAGAAAAAGAGAGCAACTCTCTTTTCCTTTGTTCCCATTCTCCTTAAACACACCGAGCAGAGATTGCATCTGCGCACATCTGATTATATCACGATAAAAGTCAGTTTGTTATGTATTTGTTTTCCCAGTATTGCAAAAACTGACTGCAAATTGGCAGCAGCCGAATGTATACAGGATAGAAAAGCTTTTAAAATTAAGACTCTTAGGCTTCCTGTGGGCAACAGCTACTCAGAATAATCTTTTCTTCTCTATCCTTACCCATGAAAAAGATTTCTATGCAGATTTCTTGTTCTCCTAGGGAAGATGCAGCATTTGGAATGCTTTTGTCCTGTTACAAAGGTTTTTCTGCTTGTTCTAGAAGTCAGGGATATATCCGCAACAAATGTGAACTTCAAAATATATGTATCTGTTTATGCTGATGCTTAAGGGATAAAAATACAGACTTGGAAAAAGAGGAAATGTAATTTACATTTCTCATCCTTTTCAGAGGGTGGCTTTAAAAAAGAAAAAATGTCTTTCATTTCATTTTTTCTCAGTAAACAGTTCTTCTACGTTCCAGTCAGGTAACTGTGTGAGAAGGTAAATGTCAGCTCTTTAAAATAAAGGTTTTAGTGTTTTTTTGGGGGTGCTGGGTCAAAATTTTGCCTAGAACAATAAGCAGCAGACACTTGGGGAGACTTGTGCCTGAGGGCGCCTGGCCAGTTACCATGAGAACTTGAGCAAAATATTGTGGCAAATTTATCTTGGCTGGAACAAACACTGCAAATTTTATTTTGACAAAATGGCATCTTTGTACAACCCCTGCATCTTAAGGAAGTCCACTGTAAAATGCATCATTTCTTGTTTCATTGCTTCCAGGCCCTCAGGCAATCCTTCTCAGACTGAACACCTGGAACAAGCCAGACCTGGCAAAGCTCTCTGCTCTTCGGATTACTGCCACATGAAGACAGGGCACAGCTGACGTCTGTGTGTGCAAACAAACATGCTTAAAAGTGAAAAGCCTTTTATATTGAACACTGATATGGCTTAGATAGCTGCAAGGTGGATATCAAATACATTGTTATAAGCTGCTCTAACAATATGCTTTCACAAACGCAGCCTGCATAACATTTTCCAGAAAATGAAATACACTGAATTTGAAAGCCTCAATAAATATGCCCGAAACTTTGTTTAAATCTATCAGGTGAAGCCTGCTGAAATCTACATGGAGCTTTTGTGCTGTAGCACCGTCACAGGAAATGCCCTCTCTTTTTGGAACAAAAGAACTAACTGATGTATATAGCTATGCTTGTCCTTCACTCCTTAATGCTTCTCTGCTGTTGGCATGACATCTTTCATAAAGGTTGTGAACTTTAAGTGGCTCTTTCCCAGTACAGTACATTTATAATGGAATAAGTAATACAAAGTGTGCATGTGTACATATGAAAAAAGTGAGAGCTCTTCATCTTCTATGTAAATACAGAGTTTAATCCTAGTTCTATTTAAACCAATAGAAAGGCTTGCACTGACTTCAGTGATAATGAAGTCAATTTTGTCAGGGTTTTACTCATGTTTAGTTTCATCTATAGTGGCTTATGTTTTCAAAAGTAACTTGTGATTTAGGACACCTCTATTTCTGGAAATACTGAAAGCTATCCGTTAGGTGTCTGTCCTTCACAAAAGGAAGAGTTCTCATTCTCCCTCTGGGATCAAGCTGGGCAATGAAAATAAACATAATCTGAAACCAGAGTCTAGCATGTTTGTATTTTCTATAGTGTTGTGGTGTTAAAATTAGAATGCTGCAAGGTTAAATCGTAACGTGAACAGATCACAATCAAGAGACAGTCAAGATAACAGAACAGCAACATCAAAAATAACAATTGATAAACAATGAATTATGGCAAAGTGTATGTTGGCAGTTTAATTATTCTAAGATTTTCCATGAAAAAGGTGACATTTATTACAAATGACAAAATCTTGTTCAACCTCAAGTGGCAGATGTGAAACACTCACTGATGGGAGATGCACATCATCATACCAGATCATTTTCCTACACCTTTATCCACTTTAGATAATTTTGGATTTAAAATTAGCAGTTGTTTTACAAAGAAAGTAAGTTAACCAAATGACCTTGATGGGACAATTTCGGTCATGGATTCTAGTGAAAGTAATTTGTCCCTTAGTTGTCCAGAATTTTGATAGTAAAGTGTTTCTACCCATAAGTGAATCAAGAGAGGATGCAAAGGCATAAAGATTGAATGAGATACTCCCAGAAGGGAAGCAGGCTTAATAAAATATTAGCTATTTTTATGCAACAAATCACAGCGTTGGGGGGGAAAAAGTTATTTTCAAATGCAGGCACAATCACTTAAAATGTTCTTCCTGGCCTGTAGGTATTTTCACATACCAACTTTTCATCTCACACAAAAGGAATTTAAAGGACCAGGATTATAGTTAGCAACAGTTCACACACTCCTGCCCTTGGAGGCCAGCTTCAAAGACGGGTGGGAGATGCTCCAGACAACTGAGTCACACGTGGTCATGTCTCCAGCACACAGGTGGGACCAGCAGCAGTAAAAGGGAGCACTGATCACCGTAATCCCCAGTATTACACATTCACACTTCTCCAAAAGAAGAGACGTTCAGAAACTGGGACATCAAATTTTCATTTTCTCTTTCCAACAGATACAACTGCACAATATTTATGTCTGGGGTTGCGTTAACTCATAATGAGAAATACCACTATGAAGACACTCCTATGCGATAGTACTCACTTTAAAATACACTGCACTATTTTATTTCTCTTAGAAATTATAACTTACACATAAAACTTTGGTTTGTGAGTATTATAAACAAGGACGAGACATTTCAAATAAATATACTGATAGAAAACTTTTTAAAATGAACCGCTGAGCTCATTGCAACATTGTCCTGACTCTACTTAGAACTCTGTGTTAGCCTGGGTTTTGGTCAGAACTCAAATACACAGACGTAAGCCTACCAAGAGCCAGTGAAAGCATTTTCTGCCCCTTGTCTCACTGTTTTCAGATCTGTAGCTGTTCTCCTCGTCACCAAGTCACATCCTAAACTGAGGAACACTTTCTGAGCTAATGCCGGTGGATCTCTGATTGAGCTCATCCTTATTACCTACGTTCTAGAGAGAGTCATGGGAACAGGATGGCCTGGCTAAACTCTGCATCGTCTTTCTGGAATTATTTTTTGAACTCCACTCAAAATTTAAGAGCCTGAGATACTCAGCAATTCGAAACACTTCTGAACTGCAGGACCTACTCCTGCATCCATCTGATACATTTTCCGTCTTACAAAAATAAAAAAATGAAATAAAAAAAGCTCCTACAACGTCAAGAGTTATAAAACTCTTATGGGTAAATGGAGGTGAATAGCCCAATTGCAAACTGTTTTCCTGACTGCTGTCAGGAGGCTGTCACAGGCCCCCAGGCCTGCACAGGTCCCAGGGCAGGTGGGATGGCAGCGCTCTGGCTCACGGGACAAGGCCTCACTGCTCGGCCTGGAGGGTTTGAAGGCACAAGGATTCCTGCTGCAGCCAGCTCTGCTTTAAAATCATGCTTTAAAACCTCTCCTTTAAAACCAAGGCCCCTTGTGCCAGAATAATCACGCTCAGGCTCTTAAAAATCAAAACCTGACCCAAAATGAATAATTATTTCACTCTGCTTTTAGCCTTTTAGGTTATTTATGTCATTTACAGACTCTTACATTGCCAAATGGGAGAAGAACCCTCTGCTAATGGCTAGTTTAAAGCATCCTCCTTCTTCAGTTTCTAATCATAGCTCAGGATTATATTTTCCCGCATTCAATATATCAGTATAATAAAATCACTCTGAAAAGGAGGCTCAGCAGTGAGGTACGGCAACAAGAAAAAGGCAGCATGGCAGGAGCTGGTTTCACTTCCTTACACCTGGTGTAGCTGTCTCAGGTTTCTTCTTTAACAAGCAGGCAGTCCATGTCCCAGTGACACTATCACCTCTGCTCATTCATCCATAGACTGTCCTTTCCAAAGATCATTGTTCACTGCTAAAGGTGCAGAAAATAGACTTGCTTCCTCTTTCACCTCACCTCATAACATTCCCTAGCTAGGAAGGAGCTCCCAAGCCTCTAAGACACAGGGATACCTCAGAAATAAGTGACTTTATAACTTAGGTGTTTTTAGGGTACGCCTTGAGCACCCTTCGGAAGCCTCTTTGAGGTTGTCTTCTAGACAAGTATCTGCACAAGCCCAGACCTGGCGCACAGCTTCTGGCACCTTCAAAGGTCTCCTTCCAGATCAGGATGGAAGGTCTGGTGATGCTGACAGCTCAAAGCTTGCTTGGAACCCTGGTGTGCATGCTGGGAGAAGGCATGACCCCTAGGCAATCCAGTGTACACAAGGCAGCCATGTGAGAGGCAGCTGGTCAAGGAGCACGCTTTGTTCATATCCTCTCCTCAAATCAGCTCAGCTCCTCTTCAGGAGTGATGTGGGCACAGCTTCTCTGTTGTAGTACTTTTCCCGTAAGTAACAACAAGTAACTGCTGGGCTCTGGTAACGCCTAATTTCACTAAGATACTTAGGACACCAATTAGGAAGTTTTATCAGACACAAAGCAAAGATGTGCAGGAGTGCAGGTCAAGTCCATTTAATATCTCTGAATACATTTGCAACTGACTGTACACAAAGTGTAAAAATAATTGCAATGAGAATTCTGAAATCAATCAGCATTCACAGGGAATCATACATGTAACTTACGTGTTTTACAAGCACAAGAAAAGCTTGCCACTAATGAAGACAAGAAGAAAGACATATGGAAATTACTAAAGGAACTGAAAAAGAGCATGGTTTATTGGTGATGAAAGCTAAGAGAAGGGATTCCTTGCATAAATGTTGAAAGACAGATGTGAAGAAAGAGCATCTGGCTATTAGAAAATATAAGTTTGATGCAATGAGTAGTGTGATGGAGACAAAAAAAGTACATATATGTGGTGAAGAAGGAGTGAAGAAGGAGGAATGGGATAGATCAGTGAGAAAAAGAAGCAGCAAAGCAGGCAGGAGAGGTCAGTAAAAAGAAGTAACAGAAGACAATGAACATACAGTCTGGATAATAAGGGGTACCTATCAGTGCCCTTCACACAAAGGTGCTGGAAGCTTTGTCAAAGCTCACTGAAGTTGGTGAATCATACCTTTGCACACAGAGTTTTCAGAGGTCAAGAGTTATATTTCCAACATGGAGTAAACTCACTAGACTCATGGAATATAAACCTGAATATCAGGTATTTGAGGTCAGCCTACTTGTAGAAGACATCAATTTGAAACAGTGCGCTAGAGAGACAGCTAGGCACTTACTCTCGCTGCTGAGTGACTGCTAATGCAGGAGCTATGTGTGCACAAAGAAAGTCTTATAAAAGATGACTAAAGTCATCTATCCTCATACCTTGAGCAAAACAGGATGCATTAAGACCTTTTTCTCAATCTACCGTCTGTCTCCTCTCTTGCAGTGCAGCTAGCAAGATAAATAAACTCAAATACATGTTGGGGTTAAAACCACCCTTTTCCAACTATTGCAGACTGGTGGTTTCGGTATGATACTGTCCCCTCATATCCGTAATTCAGGAAGATGCTCTAATGGGCAAAATACCTCGTAAAAACGGAAGAGAGCTTTAAATGCTATAAAGCCAATGAAGTCTAACTGGTTACTTGTTAAAAATTACCACAGTGCTGTTAAATCAGGCACCTAGAAAAGCTAACACGAAAACTGATTTCTTTCAGGAAAGCAGGAATGAATTGGTTTTCCTATCCTTCTACCTGCAGAGACCAACCACCTCTCCAATTAGGGAAAAGAAAAGGCTGGTATATTTCTCTAATAACTCTTCCTCATGAGGATCTTGCTGGTCAATGTCAAAAAAAGCCCTCAAAGAAGAGAATTATATAGTTGGTTGTCTTCTGAGAGGCAGAAGACCTGAAGGATATCTGCGGGACCAATCACTGTTCAATACAATTTGTATTGTGCCAGCACAATATTTCATCTTCAGTTAACCTTTTAATTTAATGTTCATCTGCTTGCTTTCAATATGATTTAAAGCTGGTAAAAATCCAGGAAATCTTCAATATATGTGAAAGACAGCCTGACCGGAATGATAATAAATTCTTAGGTGAGATGTTAGCAGTGATTTCCCGAGCAAATTGACAATAAGGAAGCGTGATTCACTTATGAAGCCTAGGGGTTATGAAAAGGAAAAAAAAAATCCACTCTCCTTTTCAGTTTTGCTCTGCTAACTTCAGCAGAATTAACAATCAAGATGTTCCTACTTTTCCAGTATTAGCATTCCTCAGAGCACCCGCAGTTCACTGTTGTTGTTGAAGGGTTCTTGAAAGTCTAATCTGCCACTTTAAATTCTAAGCAGCATCCCACACAAAAATATCCATAGCTAGAGAGAGTTAACAGGCATTTAGCTTTCACCTCATTACATAAATGTGTAAGAAATATATACTTAATTACCATTAGTAGGTAGGTGGCACTGTGCCTCTCAGCCCTGCAAATCCAGTTACTTTCAATCCAGTATTAGGTTGCAACTCACACCAAGACTAGAACGGTCACCCTCAGACACAGTCAGAATCACTTCACCATCCTGGATCAGCACACAGTTTGGCAGAATTAGTAGGCTACTTGTGCTGTAAAAGGAAGGGGAGACTTGTGGTTTGTGCCAGTTTCACTCTGCTTGACCCAATGTGATGTTAGAAGTGGATGGCAAGGACATGTGGCCAGGGAAGAATACAGGGATGCTGTCCAGATATGGAGAGATGGGATCAGGAAAGCTAAGGTACAGATGGAACTGAACTTGGCGAGGGATGTGAAAAACAACAAGCAGGAGTTCTAAAGATATGCTGGTCAGAAGAGACAGGCCAAGGAGCGTGTACCTCCTCTGACAAATGAGAAAGGAGAACTGGCTTTAAGACATGAAGAAGGCTGAGGTACTCAAAAAGCATTGGGGCCCAGGGAAGCCTAACCTGGTGGGTAGCAACTCTGCCTATGGCAAGGGGAATGTAACTAGATGATCTTTAAGGTCCTTTCCAAACTAAGCCAGCTATGATTATGCCACTTATTTTTAATAAAATAGCTTGTGGCACTCAACATCTTCTTCAGCCTTTTTTTTTTTGAAACCAGGAAAACAAAAGTAATTCATCCCAAACTCATTAATTTGTGTCTAATAACATATAGCAAGGCTACGTGATTTATTTTATGCGTGGTTGTGTGTACGTGTACACAAGCAAAGCATGCATATAAGAGTTACATTACATGAGACAGGCCAGGAGTGAGGAATCTTGTAGATTATTTACTAACTTAGCACAGACTGAAGCTGATGGAGAAAGTAGTAAAATCATGAAGAGGAGCTTTTCCTTGGCAGAAGATCTGGGACCTGTTCAACATTCAGAGCTAGAGATTATCTCAGTGCAGGTTTATTGTGGGACAAATCTGAAATAAGAAACTATGCTCTCTTTCCAGTTCTCCAAGGTTTATCGTTTCATCTTCTTTTCTGCAACAAGCCAGAAAGATTCAGAAAGAAGCTCCAAAATCCCACTGTCCTGTAGTACTGACTCATGGTCTGTGAACATTGAGATGTTAGTACTGAAGTCAAGTAAGTGCCTCACAGGAACAATTATAGAAAGCTTGACTACAGGCAAATACAGCTGGGTGACGGCTCTACGACTCTCCCTGAGATACTCATGTACAAGGGTCCCTTATACATCCAGTGGCACAGAAGCCAGGGAGCTGGAGCTTCATTTGCTGCAAGTTGGCGCGTCTGTTTGTTCTGGTCTGTTCTAGTGCACCCTTAAAATGGAAATGGTCATTGGAACCAGCTCGACAGACATCCAAGGTAAATACACTGATACCACAATCTCTTGTGCTCAATGATGAACTGAATCACCTTCTATGATGACTTCATAGTGGACATTTTTCCAGAAACTTGATTTCTTTAATTCTCCATTACTTAATGTTTTTAGCTAGTTGGACCTTCTGGAAATAACTGGCCCCAAGAGCACAGGCCTTGTGTGGAAGGACAGCCTGGACTGCTACAATCCGCCCACTCGTGATCTGAGATGTGGCCCAGGAGATGTTTTCTCTCCCTTTAGAAATGCTTTTGCCCACTTTGATTTGAGCAAGATGAACATTTGGATGTGGAGCTCGAGCTCTTAAAGTTAGCATCTGTTGCTGTAACATATTTATCCCTGGAAAAATATCTCAGCCATCTGACAGTTGAATGAAGGACTGGCCTGCTCCTCCTGGTACACATATTCCGGCATCAATTAGTCACTGCAAGTTGTTCCTCACTGGAATTTTGCCTACATTATTATTTGCATACAACACACATACACATCATATTAACCAGCCTTAAAATTTTATCTGTTTTGATTCTGGATAATCAAGACTCCAGATTTCTTTCTTCTCAGAGACTGAGGCAGTTACGTTAGTCCAATGGATCAATGTTTTTCTAATCAGTGGAATAATTTTTTTGCTTTTCCACTGTTTTCCATGAATCCAAAACTACCAAAAGTTGATTATACTAGAAAATCACGTGATTTTAAATTATGGAAGTGGGACGATGAGATCTCTCTAATAACTTTGTTGATATTATTAGTGAGTTATGAGATTTAAAGCTGGGTAAAATCTGAATAGCAAAATCTTGTAATGACTTCAAAGTTGGTTGATGAAAGACTCAACATGAGCCAGCAAAGCGTGCTTGTAGCCCAGACAGCCAATTGTATTCTGGACTGCATCAAGAAAACATGACCAGCAGGTCAAGGGGGGGTGATTCTGCCCCTCTACTCTGCTCTCGTGAGACCCCACTTTGAGTACTACATCCAGTTCTGGGGCCCCCAGTACAAGAAAGGACATCAATATGCCGGAGTGGGTCCAGAGGAGGGCCACAAAGATGACCAGGGGGCTGGAGCACCTCCCCTAGAAGGACAGGCTGAGAGAGCTGGGGCTCTTCAGCCTAGAGAAAAGAAGGCTCTGGGGGGGCCTTATAGCAGCCTTCTAGTACCTGAAGGGGGCCTACAAGAAAGCTGGGGAGGGACTTTTTATAAAGTCAGGCAGCAAAAGGATGAGGGGAAATGGTTTCAAACTGGAAGAGGGTAGATTTAGACTAGATATTAGGAAGAAATTTCTTACTGTGAGGGTGGTGAGACACTGGAACAGGTTGCCCAGAGAGGCTGTGGATGCCCCCTCCCTGGAGGTGTTCAAGGCCAGGCTGGATGGGGCTATGAGCAACCTGGTCTAGAGGGAGGTGTCCCTGCCCGTAGCAGGGAGGTTGGAACTAGATGATCTTAAAAGTCCCTTCCAACCCAAACTATTCCATGAAATTATTCTGATGGCACAGTGATACATTTTCACAGTCTTCTGAGTCTTTCTCAACTGGCCCATGTACAAGAGACACCTATAAGAATTCTTGTTTTACTCCTCAAAAATTTCAGTTAGTCATGGCTGTTAAAATCTTGTGCAGTCTACAGGCATAAAAGGCACCATCCTTGTGCAAAAAATTTTATACCAGATTCAGAGGGATTAATGAGACAGTAGAAAGCAACTGGGACAAAAAGCCAAGGGAGGAAAGTTTGTATGTAAAGTTCTTAAAAATGGACAAAAAGTGGCTATTTGAAAATAGTGTTCATCAAAACGTGACCACACTTCCAAATCAAGATGGTTATCTTTAAGATCATCTGCACAGCCTAGCATGGTCCCAGAGAAACCACACAACAGAACACCTGATTAGGCATAGGAAGTTTTTTTGGGGGGCAGTGCTTATACTCCTTTTGTTCACCAGAATTCACTGAGGATTTTCCATACCCATATTTCCATAATCTCTTACATTTTTGCAAAGATGACGAACTAAACACAAACTCTTCTATCTTGTTTGTTGCTGAGGCTTAATAATGAAGGCCCTAACTAAGATTCTCACTTCCAATTCTCCCTCTCTCATTATAAGCTATCACAGCTCTGACTTCAAAGATGAAATTCACAGAGAGGGGAATACTCATAAGATGGTGGCTTATCTCCTTTCATCAAAATTCCTTAATTTTTGAATCCCCACATCTAGTGTATCTCTGTGACAGTCACAGGAGAGTTAGTGATACTAGACTATGAATCACTTGCTCCCCTGTTGCTTTATGCTTTGGGTCACAATGGATGTGCTGTAGTAGTGATAATCAGCTCCTGCGTATTTCAATTAGATTCCTCATTCACCGAATTGAACAAGGTCCTTAAATCTAGAGAGATCAAACTTCTTTGATTGCTTGGATAATTTGATCTGATTTTTTCTTGCTCTGCTTGAACTGGTGGAATCAGAGCTAAATCACAGTCCTACTTTGCTTGACTTCTTCATCATTTGGCTAATCTTCTCCTTCAAAGAATTCCACTGATATAAAATGTTCATTTTCAAGAATCCTGATTCAACTCCTTGTAAATCTGTTGCATTCTGGGCTAATAAATGGACTGCTTAGCTTTGCACCTCTTTATTTCACAAATTCTATCGTGTAAGCTGACAGGCAGGGCTGGCTGCTTTTCTTCACCTTTGATAAAATCACCTAATTACAGCTGAGTTGAAAACCTGAGCTCAGAGCACTTACTCCCTATAGCATGGCATAAAGTACACGTCGTCTTTGCTTGTGGCAAAGTAACCGGCCTCTCAGACTTGGTTTAGTTACACCATAACTTGAGCCGCCGCTGCTCCCCACCAGCAGAGGGACAGGCTGACCTTCAGCAGCCCCGCTGGAATGCTTCCAGTTTACCTACAGTGAGAACAAGGGTTTTAAAACAGCCTGTCCCATTTAACCTAGTTATGTGTAAAAGCAAAAAAAAAAGAAAAAAAAAAGAAAAAAAAAGAAAAAGGGTGCACAGAGAAAATAATAGGGGCATAAATCTCATTTGAGTTAGACATAGGTATGAATACATAGACAGAACCCAATGCTGATGGTAATTATTTCAGTTTATCTATATGTAGATAAATGGTTTATGGGGTAAGAAATGGAATGTCCCGTGGCACTGCTTCCACATTCACGTCCCTACAGGGGCAATGAAGTTTGGTTTTATGCTGCCAAACTTAAGGAGGCTGTGTAAAATCCGTAGGAGGAAATGATATAGAAACTCATTTCCTCCTTCATCAGAGACACTGATGCCTCTAATCAGGAAAGAGAAAGGGAGACATTAATAAATACTGAAGACTAAAGCAGATTCTTAAGAAGTATTAATAATAAAAGAGCCTAAGTAGGTAAAACACTGGTTTCTTAATGACAACAGACATTCCCAATCATTGAGCAACAACAATAAACACAAAACTAGTTCCACACCTCGAGGCGAAGCCAACAGAACAGCAGAAATCTTCATACACTTTTCATTGATTTGAAGGCAACCACCTCCTAAATGACAAGACTTTCTTTTTAGCAGTAAGGGAGCCCCTCAAACTGTTGAACACCTGACGAGGTATTCACATCGCCACATGAGCACAGTGACTTTACAGAACTTGGAAAAATGAAGAGAAAACACTCTCGGAAGTTCTGCTGCCCCAGAGAGGAAGGCAAGGCTTCAGCTTAATCGATGCTTACCTGCTTCTGCAGTTTCATGCAGCCACACGCCCTTACTGCTTTCTCTGAGCACAACATGTGCTGGGAACCAAAGCACTTGACCTTACCCAGCTCTGCAACAGGAGCTCTAGAGCAGTTTCTACCTTCAGCAAAGAGCTGAGCTCATTTCCCCTCGCACCCAGCACAGAGCAACCTAATACACCTCATCATGTGGTGTGTTGCCATAGCAGCGATGAATCCAGCTGCTGCAACACAAAAGACTGATAAAAAGTTTCTTTTTCTTTTCTTTTTTTCCTTGTCCACCCACCCAGGAAAAGTCAGGGTTATTTTCTGGTGCAGCAAATCTAATCCAGATAGACTCATGCCATCTATGAGAGCTGTGATGAAGACTAAAAAGAAAGACACAATTAACTATACGTTTTACTTCAGGGGATTTGGCTTTTATTTATAAGAGAACAAATGAATTAATAATATGAAATCACCACTGATTCCTTAAACAGCTGATCATTGTTTTTTCTGCTCCTGACATTCACTGGTTTCAAATTTAGGTCACTACCTCTACGGGAAATGAAAACAAATGATCATACTTAACAGAAATGCAACGGTATAGCTGCATGATCAGCACAGGCGGCAAAAGACAAATTTGCACCTTCAGAAATGCAATGGGTGCTTCCACCCTCCTGGCCTGGGAAACTCTTACAAGACTGTTTGCTTTTGGAACATAATTGTATGTATCTGGAAAATGCTAAATAATCATTATGCCATACTGCATTCTACATGAGTATTAATCACAGCAGAGGTTTTGGAGTTAAACACGGATGCTTTCCAGCTTCAGAATGAATTACTGCACTGCTGAGATAGATAGTATAATAATATCACTCAAAGTCTGCCTCAGGAAGCATACTAGAATACATAGGCTAGCACCTCACAACTGCACCTTTGAGAGCAAAGTTTGACTGGGGAGCAGGGTAGTTTCCTCTTCACAAGCAGCGATGGATCTGACAGAACCTGATCCATGGCACAAGACCCACGCCAGTATTTTCAGAAGGGGTTTGCCCAGCAGTTACCCTTCCCTCACACCTGCTAAGTTTTTTTTAATTATAATAATCTCTCTCATCTCTGAGACAAAAGTTTAGTCAGTGTGAAAGATACCATTGCTCCAAAAGTGACCTAAGTAGTAATGTATTTCTGCAACTGTGTCACCAAAAGGTCAACATTTCTACTCGTTTTTCTATGTGTCTAAATATGATGAAAAAGTCAGAGAATCTAGCTACTGCCATCATGGATCTTGATACAAAATAAAAATAAAATCATACCTACTAATTAATTAATGTGTACTGCTTATGAGTAGATTCAAACTCTGTTCAAGTTAATTCATAACATTTTTTTCCTCTTGTCATGAAGTACCCACCAAAGCTGTTTGAAGAATCTGTAGTTTGCTGTAACTGCCACAAAGGCTGGCTATGGAAGTCACAGACCCCCAGTTCTGCAGATTACAGAGCCACAGCTGTAAGAGACCTCTGAAGACAGAAAAAGCAATGCAGGCTCCTAGAAGAGTTGCCTTACTTTGTCTTGAAGTAGGCATTTATTAATTCATTTTCAAAATTCTGTCCGGTGTTCCAAAGAGAGGGACAAAACACACAGTGCAAGAGAACATTCCTCAGAACAATTTCTACAATTACTATATTGCATATATTATATATATTGTATATATATATTGTATGTATTTTAATTCTACAATAACTTGCATCTTCTTAATTGTTACCTTGCAGTGAATGTTCTCCCCCCAGATTCTCACTATCAGGAGAGCAGACAGACCATAAAATGCTTCCTAAAGCTGTATAATGTGATGCAGTCTTGGTTGTTGCATTTGCAAACACTATGATAAGCACTTTACAAACAACAAAAAAAAAAGCAAAAAATAACAAAAGCCGAGAGGCAAGCAAACATTCTGTGCACATCTATTAATGTTACTGTTTTTTCTGTATGCTTTTAATGACTCAACTCTGCTTGTGTGTAGAGTGAAATATATATATATAAAAGAAAGAAAAAAAGAAAAGAAATCCTATCAATAGAGCCTCATGGACTATTAAAGGAAGTCATCTCCTCTGAAAGAAATGAACATGAGCTTTTGAAGAGGGATGTCCCCTCTATCTGAACCAGCAGCCAGCATAGCTCACACGGCTGAGGCCGCAGGTTGGAAGCCCAGCACCAGCCTCCCTGTTCCTGACCAGCAGGACCTCAACCAGTGAGATGTGGGACAGGCAGCACCTGCCTGCTGTTTGGCAGGGCTGACAACTCAGCCATTATCAGAGCCACAATTTCAATAATTCATGTCTGCTCAGGCGCCCCAAGGCTAAAGCCAGCCTCCCGTGTCACTCACAATTTAACACTTTAACAGGCTTTCTCTCTTCTGCTGTGCAGCCCCCTAAGCCCACTTCGCCTATGCTCTTGGGGGTCTGCAGTGAACTTAGGGCACTCGCAGGGTAAGCAAGCTTGGTAGTAACAGGGAATAGCCCTGAACTCCTTTGTATTTTAACAGGAGCAGGCACCCAGAACATGATCCTGAGGAAGGTTCCAGGTGGCATGCACTTTTGTCTGGGAAGGGCTGGACATGAGCATGCTTTTTCTTCTGGAACAGTTAATGCACACCTGGAAGTCACGAGAGAGACTGTGCCAATGTCAACATGGAGGGCACTCTGCCTGGCTTTACATGTCCTACAGCCAGGGATTGCCTTACACAGGCAGCATTTGGTCTTTTAAGATGAATGGCCACTTTGCCACAAAAATATCTTCTCATCAGAAATGCTGCTGATCTATGTAAAGCTTTTAGAGGCCTCTTCTCTCACTATCATGGGATAATTGATTCTCTATGCAGAGCCCAACCCATGCAACATAAAGGCAAGACCTGGCTCCTACACGAACTGGCTCTTTTTGGAGGAGCTCAGCAGCAGTAGCCGCCAAGACTCATATGTCCTTGTAAAATGCTGCCCAGGCAGCAGGGATGGAGCCACGGCACCACTCCAGCCCTTCTAGCACCGAGCAGGAGTTGATAGAGGGAATCACATTTCTCCTCTGTCTCCTCGCTTGTCTGAAAGAGAAGTGTGACTTCCTTCACACTGCCATCATGGCAACCCTGCCTGGCATGTCCTTTAGATCGAGGCCAGCGCTTACACGTCTATTTTTCCCCTGACTGCCTTTTCTCTCTTCAGTGAGACCAAAGTATTTCTTCAAATTCATGGCTCCACAAATATTTTGCTGAGGAGGCCCTGTGCAGCAGCAGGAGACAGCAGCTGTGGGGTGGGTACGTGGGAAGACCTTACAGTGAGGCAGCATGTCACACAGCTTATGCTGGGGAACTGTGTCCCTAATCTTCCAATAGCAGAAAAGAGACTGTGGCTTCCAAAATCTCCACAGCCCCTCCTTCTCTCCTCTGATTAGGGAGAACTCACAGGCTGCCACAAAGCACTACCAGGGTTATGCTACCTCTGCCATAACTGTCAGACTGCCTTTGTGGCACGCTGCGGCCTGGTCTTGCAGCCCTTGGGCAGCAGCTGCTACTCCAGCACCAGCAGCACTGTGGTACCTGGGAGAGCAAGTGCTTACAGGCCTGGGCCATGACAACATGGAGGAGGGACAGCTTGAGTGCTCCCTACACAGGGGAACCAATGTGCAAGCACAACAGGCTAGGCAAAAGCCTCTCTGCGATATTTCTCAAAGGGATGCATTTAAAAAACATCTACGAGTACAACAGCAATTAGGTTCCCTACCACTACAGTCTCTTCTATGCTCCAGCAGAAAGTGCTTTATACAGAATACATTTCTTCATTTATATTTGAACATGTTTATACAAAACACATAGCTTTAACTGCCTCAAAACCCATCTGGGCCAAGTCAGCCCCACATCAGCCTCTCATCACCCATCCAAAAGCCCCATGGGTGCTTCTGGGCCCTAAGCTTCCTTCAGCAGGCAGATGACCAATCATGCTCAAGACATAAATAGATGTAAGCAATGGACTAGATGAAGAGAGCAGATGAACTGTATTTGCATATCTGCTATTTTAAGCATCTAACTCAAATGACCTGAATTGCCCACATAGAGACACCTGCCTCTCCGCAGTGAAGTTGCAGGGAATTTCTTCTCCTAATGCCGTCCTCTGAATTGCATCCAAGTTGGATGTATAAAGCAGATGGTATCAGTGCATCTCCTAGGGCTCTGCTTTGAGTAGACAAATGCTGTCCTCTTCAGAAATGTTAAAAAAATCAGCTTCAGGAGTGTAGATCACAATCCATATGAGCTGGAGGCTAGAGGAACACTCTGCAGAATCCCTTATTCCACTGGCTCTGATGAAGGCTCTGGTCAAAAGCTCTAGCACCACTTCACCCATTTATTTTCCCTCACCTCAAGTACCCAGCATAAACTGAGGCTGGTACAGAAAGACAGCCCTCGGGGGAAACTGAGGCCAACCAAGAAGGAGGGTGGAGATTGGGAGGTGCTTCCCTCTGAGCTGGTGCTGGGGGCGGATGGAGATACCAGCAGACACTCTTGAACATAGGGCTTTCAGGCAAGAGGCCAAGCAACACCTCTGATTGCCTTCATGACAGATCCTGCAGTTCTTCTTCATCATGTCCTGGCCTGAGGCACTGGCCAGATGATGCTATCAGTAAGTAATTCTGATGGCTCCAATTTTCCCTGCAGTTGCAATCGGACACAGCAGCCTTTCTCGCTTTCCGACCCTCAAAGCAGGTTCCTCTGATAAGATTCCCATAAATACAAAGCCTTACGCAGTCTTCTAGAATGCTTAATCCCTGTGATTATTAGGGATATATTTACATATTATCGTTATCAAATCTTGTGTTGTTTTATTGTCGTTTGGACTTCTTAAGGCTACAGCTGCCACAGAATGTAAAAATTCTGCCTTGTAAGAGATCTAAGGATTTTCTGTCCTCAGCTTAGCATAAACTATATATGGTGATGTTTTTCTCTGAAGATAAAAGTAGGAATCCTGTTACCATTTATATATGCCTCCCTAGATACTTATTCCATGCTTTAATTAACCCTTGGATTTGAGTCTTTGATGAGACAATTAACAAGTAAGGCCACTGCAGTGTCATTTAACCACTCAGCCAGAGGGGCACAAGGATATTTTATTTTCAAAATGACTAAGAGTATACCAACAACCTTTTAACAACAGTAGTTTGCTGGCAGTAAGGCCACCATAACAGAACTAAAGTTATTGCAAACAGTACCATGACATCGCTAGCTGAAAAGCTAAAACTGATATGTCAGCCTGGCACTGGTTAATTGCAGGATGTTGGGGAAGCCCATGTGCATCAGGCAGAAGGAAGCTACAGTGGCAGCATCCACGGGCAGTGGCCAGGACAGACCCAGGAGCAGCATCCAACTTAAGTGAACAGTGTCCAAACACCATGGCAACAAGAGCAAATTCCTACCTATCTACTCTTCTACCTGTCCTCTCAAGCTTGCTGCAGTGTTACCCTGCTAGTGGGCAGCATTACCATTCTGCTGTGGGGAACAACAGCATGCCTCTGCAAATGCTATGGAAGTTATTTTGCCTTCAGGCAACAAAAGCTGTACAGGGCTTCATATGACTGTGTATTTTCTATTTCTTACTATAAAGAACAGCAGTTTTTATACGGACAGTCCTTAAAAGATATAACCAACCTGTCTTTTTTAAAAAATCGCTCCTCTGACTTTCAAATGTGCTATAATTAAGTGATACTTAAAATGACTTCAAATAAAACCATTCTGGAAATAAATAATTTTTGAATTTGTTGTTTTGATTTATGGTTTAAGCAGTACTTTGCACTTCTGTTTGTGGAGCTTTTCAATATAATAGCAGAAGAAAGAGAAAGGCGTGACAGAATAAAAGTGATTTTGAAATAAAAACGAGGACAAGAGATTAAGGGAAGTGCAATAATTGAAAATATTTTTAACTCTTACTTGAATGTTTGATTATACTTTGAAGGAAGAAAATGAGAAAGATCCTGCTGCAATTTTCAATTTCACCTCACTATCGTACCACAGATACTTAAAGTGCTTCGTTAATGGCTTCTGTGCTTTTTGCCAGCTTGCCTTAACACGTCTGGAAAATCAGTATGAGGCAATAAGGAGTCTGAGATACCTCAGTGTATGTATGCCCCTCTGTACCAGCCTTAATCTTTTGTCATTCAAACCCTCATATATTGTGAGGCACCACCTGGCTGACTTCAAGCAGAAGCACTGAATGTACACCTCAACTTTATAAGGTCCTGCATCATATCTATCAAAGAAGGCATCCCTGAACAGATGTTGCCTGATGTTGCACTGCCCCCACACAAGCAAACCCAGAGTTGGTGATGTGAAGGCTCACAAGAGCCAAAACTCAGCCAGCTCCTCGGACTCTGCTCCACAGAGTGCAAGAAACACTGCTTTTGAATCCAGTAAGTCCAATTAAGCACATTCATAAGCACTGGGAGGACTGGAAACCAATAGATCTTGTATTGACAGAGGCGTAACTATCAAAAGAAACAACACTTGATTTTCATTTATGGGCCTATTTGCATTTTTTTAAATTAATGCTCTGGGATGTAGTGGTTTCCCTCTCCCCCTGTCTCTTTGAAAACATGTTAATGTGTTGGTTTTTTTTTTTACTTAACGAAAGTAAAAATGGATGGATTCAGCAAATCTAACACTACTCAGAAAGAAATGACATTAAATAGGGCAGCATCAGCACCAATTACAATAACGTCTTAGTATTGCTGTGTCTGCTATTAGCATGAACAATAAGCATGAGGAACAGTATTGTGATAAATGTAAAAGCCTTTCAAGAGATAGCTTTAAGGAAAATGTGATTACACACAGTGGGTAAACCACAGCAGTGGTTTTTACATGACTTTAACCAAAGCAAACCTCACTTTACTGTTGGGACTGTGGTGCGATACATAGCAATACAGAGAACAAAATGAAGATGGAAGAAGACAGAATGAGACAGGTCACCTGAAATTGTTAGCTGTTGTGAGGTAACTCCTTTCTTTTAGTGAATTCTGTGCAATAGATGAAGCACTCTCCCATTTTCAAATGTGGGCAGTGCACTAGGACATCTAACATCCTCCATCAGGCCTGCCCTCTACTGACATTTATCCCATTGATTCCCCTAAAAGCATCCCACAAAGAGTTTAGGCAGAAGGGGCTCTGACAGAAAAGGCTGTAAAGAGTTAATTGATTCTGTTCCCAGCTCTGGCAGGCTGGATTCATTTCCTGCTTGTATTGCAAATAAAAATAAATTCAATCTTCACCCAGTGCTTTTCCATAAAAAAAAAACAAGTTCCCACTCCATCTGAGAAGATAAGCAGTCTTTTGCAGGAAACCAAAGGAGCAATGTTGATTACAGAAGTGGCAGAACGGTCCCTGCCTTCCTGAGGAGACCCATACAAGCTTTGCAATAAGCATACCACAGCCGCATGGTCCTTCAGATACAAGATGTGATTCTCAGGTGACACTCCTTTGGATCCGGTTCCTGATCGTTTATACATACAGCATCAACCCAAGCTGCACACATTCCAAGCAAAACTTTTCACCAAGCAAGGACATTTCTTCATTAATTTTTAAATGATGCGCTCGCATGATTTTTAGCAATTTCACTGTGCTTAATTTGAGTTCTACTTTTACTACCACCTGGAAAGTTGAAAAGTATTCTCTTAAAATTAGTTTATCATCTTGGATTTGGCAATGTTTTCTTTCTTTCTTTTTCAATCTAAAACAGACTACAGCTGCTTTTGTTTCAATAGGAAGTTTGTTTTTTACACCAGGCAATCACCATAGGAAGGAGGCATCTTTACCTCTGAACCCCACAGAACTGTTATCAAAATAGTTCCAGAGACAATGTTTGACAATTTATAAAATGCCATGCATAGCAATTCTTAGGCCCCTACTTTTTCCTGAAAACAAAAAGGATTGAAAACTAGTTTCTGGCTTAAGTTATAGATGAGCTTCAAAACCCAACTGACCAAACCCTCTCTCCTCTTCCCCCAAAACTCCCCTGCCCAAGGTAAAACACAGCTCACTGATCTCCCAGCTTTTGTATTTTGAGCCGAGAACGACATACAGAATTGGTGTCCGTCGCAAAAAAAAAAGGTGAAAGAGAACACAAGTGATAAAATAGGTTTTTGATTAGACTGTTTATGAGAGATACACAAATGTCTGGGAATCCAGATCTGCTTGTGCCGTAACATGTCTTACTTACAGCTGACTTAGAACACACTGCTGAACACATGGATGCTATCTTCTTTCACTATCTGTCAATCTTCCGGTATATGAGTTATGCCTAATCATGAATCGGTTCATCTGCATCCTCAGATTTCCCACTCTGATTCCACCAAAAGGTGCACACCAGTAAGCAACCTGTCATAAAACCAAGAGCTCTGTAATTGCAATACTGCATGCACTACAAAAACCCACGCAGCTTCTTTCCTCCTGATTCTTCCCTTAGAAATCATCTTTCATTTCAATTATACCTTGCAAGTGGGAGGAGAAGCCAGCACCCTGCTACTCACTGCCTCACACTCAAAACAAAAGGCCGAAGTCCTGACTTTGAAGGAGAGCTGGATTACATCTGACCTGCTCCCTCCCAGATGCAGCCATTTCTGAAGAGGGAGGAGCTTCCAGGTGCCTTGAAACTCAGCAATTTGACTTCTGCATACCTTGCACAAAAATTTAAAAGGTGTTGTGGAATCTCTGCCCAACGGGCATTGCTATACTCTGGAATTCCTCCTCCTGTTCCTGCCAAGAACCTCTAATCTCTCCTTTCTTCTGGATGTAAACTAACAAAATATCAAGCATGACAGGAAGGATTTCTTCCTACTACCACTCACTGCAATGAAAGTCTTAAAGTGCCCCTGTAATACCCTCAAATCCTATACTTATCCCAAGCTTCGAGGGATCTATTTCTCAATAGCCAGCTTTGAACATCTTAAAAGCAGCATCGGTCCTCATCCCACTGCTGAGCTGCACTTCACTTATTGCCCTAAAGCACCGCTTCAGCAGTTCTGAGCAAAAGAAACCCTGCATCACTGGGCATTTGTACCAGGGAGAGAGGATGGTTATGATGTGTAAGAATCCCTGCTGTATTTCACATTGCGAGTAGAAAGGACAGAGCCTTTCAGGTCACCAACAGTGGGCCATCCTCAGGACAAAAACTCTGTGACCTGATGAGGTGAATGAACTGTGGCCCAGGGGAAAGATGTGACTGAACTCTTGGGATTCGAGCACATCAGAAATGACTGACCAATTACACCACTGACCTCCAAATGAAGCACCTGCATAAGTATGTTTAAAGCAGATACTGTACTTATCTATCTTTACAGTTACATTATTAATACATCTACAGATAAATGTTGGAGGAAAACAGCTAGGAAATCGTATTCAAAGTAATCAAGTTGAAGACAGCTGCATCTGATTAAAAGAGTTTTAATTTAACTAGCACTGAGAGAGTCAGGCAGCACTTTGGGGAGGAATGCAAATGAAGTGTTTGATCATCAGCCTGACAGACAGCTGGGACTGCTGGCCATCCTGCCCGTGCAGACAGGGCAGCGGGCTCTGCAGCAACTGCAGCACTTCCGAAATCCGGGCAGGTCATGGAGCAGCCGCAGTTAGCAGGAATATGACAGATCATTCAACTGTGGTAAAAATAGGCATAATGAAACGGAGCAAGGCTCCTTCCTGCACTTTAAAATTGAAGCCTTGTGGGGTGGGGGAAGTGACATCCAAAATGCAGACTAAATAAAGTAATAAATTTATCTCATTACATTGCCAGAAGAGGGGCAAATCTGAAGAGCATCAAGTTATTCTTACCCCACAGTGTATAAAATGCCATCTACACCCATCCTGACTGCCCTCAGGTAGCATCAGCCCACCAGAAATGTTTACTTTGCCTATTATGGATTCTGATAAACTTTCAGAGATATCTGTAACAATCTAAAATTAATTTCCAAAGGACCTGTGTTTGAGCAGAGTGCACATTTACCTGGGAAATGCTGTACTCGCCTAGTTTATTCAGTTTAAAAAAAACAAACTTAGTGAAGTTGTGCAGTGCAGTCAACACACTGAAGGGCTGCGATCCAGGGGGGCCTTGACAGGGCAATCCCAAACACAGGCTGAGTGGATAATGGAATGAGAGTAGCCCTCAGGAGAAGGACTTGGGTGTATTCATTGATGGAAAATTCAACATGAGCCAGCAATCATGTCAGCTTGCAGCCCAGAAAGCCAACAGTATACCAGGCTTCATCAAAAGAAGTGTGACCAGAAGGGTGAGGGAGGTGACCGTCCCACTCTGCCCTCGTGAGGCCTCACCTGCAGTACTATACTAAATAGCTCTGGTGCCCCCAACACAAAAAAGATGCGAAGCTGTTGCAGTAAGTCCAGAGGAGGCCACGAAAATCATCAGAGGGCTGGAGCACCTCTGTTATTAAGGAAGGTTGAGGGAGCTGGGCTTGCTTAGCCTGGAGAAGAGGCGGCTCTGGGGAAACCTCACTGAGGCCTTCCAGTACTTTCAGGTACTTTAACGATGGGGAGGGACTTTTTACAAGGGCATGTAGTGACAGGACAAGAGGGAATGACTTTAAACTAAAAGAGAGGAGATTTAGATGAGATATTAGGAGGAAATTCTTTACTCAGAGGGCAGTGAGGCAGTGGCACAGGCTGCCCAGAGAAGTTGTGATGTCCTATCCCTGGAGGCGTCCAAGCTTGGGTTGATGGGGCCCTGAGCAGCTGCATCTAGCGGGAGGTGCCCATGGAAAGGAGGTTGGAGTTGGATGATCTTTAAGGTCCCTTCAACCCAAACCATTCTATGGTGCCATGTGTAGAAAAAGCAGGGGATTTCTCCTTTTCTACATTCTCTTTCAAACATTCTGATCCCAGACTTATCATATCTGACACCAAAACCATTCTTCGTCTTCAGCAATGAGGTTGGTGTCAGCATGGAAATTATTTTAATTGTCAAACACATTGAATCCTTTGCATAAAAACTTCAGAATGAAATGTGACTTTTACATTAAAGCCAATTATTATTTATATTTTAATATCCCTGACAACATTTTATTTTAAAGACTGCTCCAGCAAGCAACAGGAAGCATGCAGTAAAGTCTGAAGGAATACAATAAAAGCAACATCATTCATAACTGGGTACATTACTTTTGGCTTACAGAAGGAAATTGGTTTTACAAAAAAAAAATTATCACCACATAGACACATAGTAAGAACAACTTTCAGAGAATATACTAGGCATCTGGGCACCTTATGTAATATAGAGATTAAATGCCTCACAAATCCTGCATCAGAAAGCCTATGTAGGTCTGATTTTCCTTACACGAAACTCCACTAGGAGTTCTTCTTTTGGGACCGCGTTTCTTCCTTAACACAGATGAGAGGAAGAAGAATGAATCAATCAAGAGAAAGGGAATCAGGATTATTCTCCACTGTGCAGTCAGCCCACTCCTAGCACTATGCGGAACTCAGTATTGCCACTTCTGCATCCTTTGACAGCATCTGAAAATCTATGTTTAACCCCTGATTTATTCCACTGGGAGGTCAGAGTTGGATCTGAGTTCTCCCCAGCAGTGATAAACTTCACTTATTTACTTCTTGCTACAGCTAAATCAAAGTACCTTAAATTTTTATTTTTATTTTTTCCAAGTGGCACTAAGCTGAAAACAAACAGAAAATAATCAAGTGAAAGATAATTGAAATCAGCTCATCTGTTCAGACACTCAGCAAGCATGGCTAACAGAGGTCAAAACTTGCACACAAAAGATGAGAACATTTCTTACAGTACCGTGTGAAAAGCCAAGCGGCTGGGACCTTTTCCAACAGGAGTCTGTAATAAGCAAATGCTGATTTATCAAACACAACGTCTACCGTTGGCATACTCTACTTTTGATAACAGTTTTGTCGGAAGGGTTTCTCAGGTCTATGGTAGAATTTCTCTTCAAAGGCCAAAAGAAGTACATGCACAATGAGAAGTCAGGACATCCACTGATGACTGAGAAGACAGATGTTTGGATCCCTTACTCTGTCACTACAGCTTCGGAGCCTTGAAACTGGAATGCCACCAGGAAAAGCAATTGTCCTTACCTCTGGGCTTTTATGACGTATGTTTCTGGGAATCCATCTCTGTATGGTATTTTGAAAATAACTTAGCTTTGAATCAACGGTAAATGGAAAAAATCACGTCAATGCTGACAGATTTCAATACAAGGACAAGATTCTGCACGTCCAATAATAACATAATTCTATGATTCTCTGACTCCTCCTTCCTCCTCTTTCAGTTACTCTCTCCAAACATGAACAGCCTTGTAACTGCTGGTTCACTCCACTTTTTCACGCTCTTTTGCTTTCATGCTTAAAAAAACTATCCAAATTGAAACAAAGAGTATATTCATAAAAAGGCATTATCATACAGATTTGTAATTTAGGAGACCCTGGCTTAATTTCCTCTTCGTTCTGACCTCAGCCCCTTGCCTACAAAATGGGATGAACAGCACATTCTATCTCACTGAATTTTTCTGGAGGCACAAAAAATTTCCAAGCCTGATGTGATAAGACAATCACACCGATAAGAAGCTTGGAAATACCCAGGACAGATATTTGCCAGACCACTCCTGCTAGAACTCTGCACTGACATCAAACAGCCCCACCACCAGCCCAATATGTAGGAGAAGTAGAAATCTTGGTAATATTTAAGAGGACTCTCTTAGTAATAGAAATCTCAGTAATATTTAAGAGGACTCTCAGAGCCCCATGCCTCCTGGGAGGAGAGCAAGCCCAACCAAACCAGAGAGCAGTGGCCAGGAGAACAGGAGACTCCCAGAGAGAAGGGCATGGCAAGTCAGAAAAAATGAGGGAGGGGAAGAAGGAAAGAGGAGAGCAGAGTAACAGGTAAATAAATGATAAGAGTCAGAGCTGAAGAGATGGGATACAGTGGAGGCAAAATGAAATTAGAGAGAGAGAAGGTCAAAGCTGCTATAATAGAAACTTTCTTGCTCAAGGCATGTGTGCCTTACTTATGAATCACAACAGTATTGAATGTCATTAATTGATGTTCACGTGAACCTTTCTATCATCTCTGGAGCTGCTTAGGAAACCCAGCTGGCATCAGTTCAGGTTTTAATGCAGGTTTTCTCTGAAGTTTCAGTTCATATATTCCTTGTGTCATAACAACATCTGCAGTGTCTGCTCCCAGCAGCCTGAGTACTTCACATTTCTCACACCAGGCAAACCCACAAATTGACAATTAACTTATCTCAAATAACACACAGAATACATCTCCCTGCAGGGTCGCTCCGTAGTGTCAAATACCACTCCTTCTTAACCAAAGCCATCACTCCCTCCACCAGAACTAACATAAATATCTGCTGTGAAGAGTGGGAGAAGCCGACCCACAGTTGCCTTTCCCCTATCACTCATGATACACAAGAGCGACCGCACTGTTCAGCTCTTAATCCTTCACCAGCTGCGTGCCTGTAAGCTTCTCTCTAAAATGCCTCATAAATAGGGAGATAAGAAAATAGCAACCAGTATTACAACATGCCTTCACTGCTCATTGTGGAAGCCCAAATGACCAGACATAAAGGCCGAGCTGGAGACGAGGGCACCTTCTTTCTCTCCCTAATTCACTCTACAGTATAAAAGCTTTCAAATGTTTCTTCCCTAGACACAAAAAGGCAAAAGCAGCTGCTAACACAGGCTGTTATTCTGGAGGCTGCTAATACAAATCAGGAAGAAATGTATAGCTCTCACTATTCACACACAATTGTTGGGATGCAGTCAAATAATTGAGCAATAAATCAAGTGAGCCAAAAGTCTAAACATCCCTCCGGCTCCCTAAGGCAACTGCACCAGTCTTCCTCCTCGTGGTTAATAGTGCTTAACCCTCACCCAAATGACAGGAAGGCATAATCTCCTGATGGAAGGCAAGGATTTCCCAAGCAATTCTTGAAGGTATATGCAAGACCACTACTTATATATAGAAGGCTGGGGAAAGAAGGGACTCTCTCTCGCTTACACAGCTCTGAAGTTGTTGGATTGAACCTTGCATATCACTACATAATGCTATGATATGGAATACTGATAACAAAAATCATAAAACCATGACAAACCTTTAAACAATACAGGATTTTGTAGTGATTTCCAGTGTCTCATCATGATTTCCAGTCCATCCACCTCAATAACAAAATGGTGAGATGTGAATCAACAGCCCAAGCCTGTATCACCCATCACCGCCTTACAGATTACACTTATAAACTGAGCAGCTGCAAAAGCCCTTGGGAAAATCTTTGTTTACTGTCAATATCTGTATTTGATTCTTCTCAGATGCTCTCTTTTTCACTGGCTACTGAGTACCTCAGTACTTCAAACTTAAAGCAAGTAGCACTTGTGATGTTTCTTAAGGCTTCCCCTTTCCCCAGCCCCTTGAGTTTCACAGAAATACCACTCAGAGACCTGCTATTATGTTCTTGTTACTTCCACCAAGAGTGCAGAATTATACTAATCTTTCGCCCCTTTACAAAGAAACTAAATCTCTGATTCTTCTCCAAAGGACAAAATAGCACTTAGCTGTAGTACATGCTGAGTCAATGCACACTGAGCAACAAGTGGACCCTGCCTCTGAACGCAGTGACTTCACAGATGTGGCTGCTGGGTGTTTCTGTACCAGCAGGACTAAAGCCAGGTTTTCTGAAGACAAAGTAAGTCAGATTACAAATGTCTAGGTTTATCAAAATGATGATTCACTTTCTTAGGGTAAACCCCATATAAATAAGGGATGGATAGAGAAAAACAGAAGCTGTAAATTGGTGCACCACAGGAACAGCGGTGCTGAGACACACTGACTTCTTTGTGATGCTGAAGAATAGAAGTACAGAATCATACAGAATCATGGAAGGATTAGGCATGTAAGCACTAGCATGCTAATATCAGGGTAAAAAGTCTTAAAATTAAATGGGAGGTGACATGTTTCGGCACTGCTTTTATGACCCAGGACAAGATGAGGGGAAAGCCTTCCAGTTGCTTTTTAAATTTGACACTTCTGTTGTCAAATTTATACACACCATGCTCAAAACCACCCATCCCACTCTTGAGCTGCAGCTGCAATGCCATTACCATGAAAAGCAGCCTGGGTCTTATGGGCACAAACCTCACCTGCAAATCAGACTGCCACACAATCATGTTTCTGACAAAGCAGCCCAGTACGCAAAGCAGGGTTTGTGCTGTCTTTACACCAAGCATGGGAGGCTTCCTGCCTGTACTCTTTGAGAAGCCCTGAGTACATGGTGGTAGGTGCCAGGTGCCCCAGGGTTGGCCCAGGAGCCCACAGGACAGTGTTGTCCAACAGCAGCCAGGGGACTGTTGCCAACATTTGCAGAAGGATGAGCCAGCGCTGCATGCTTTCCTTGGCTGTGGCTTTTTGCTTTTTACTCTTCATCCAGTATGTGTTACTGAAATTCTCTACGGCCAGTAATCAGAGGAGGCTTTTCTTGTTACATGTTTCCTCATCGCTGGGGAATGGCAGACTACAATACTCTGCGATGGAGATGCTCCCCCCATGTCAACATCTGTATGGCTGCAGCTGCTTTGGTGCTCTCCTCCTCCCCTCCTCCTCAGTTCAAAAAAGACAGGGATCTCCCAGAAGGAGCCCAGTAGAGGGCCACAAAAATGACAAAGGGCCTGAAGCATCTCCTGTATGAGGAAAGGCTGAGTAACCTGGGTCTGTTCAGCCTGGGGAAAAGAAGACTGAGAGGGCATTTGATTCATGTTTATAAATATCTGAAGGGAGGTAGGAGGCAAATAGATGAGGCAGGCTCTTCTTGGTGGTGCGCAGAGATACGACAAGGAGTAATGGCCTGAAACTTGAACACAGGAAGTTCCATACTAACATGTGGAAGAACTTTTTTACAGTAAGAGTGACGGAACACTGGAACAGGTTGCCCAGAAAGGTTGTGCAGTGTCCTTCTATGGAGATATTCAAGACCTGTCTGGACGCCTACCTGTGTGACCTATTGTAGGGAACCTGCTTTAGTAGGGGGGGTTGGACTCGATGATCTCTTTAAGTCTCTTCCAACCCCTGCGATTCTGTGCAATTCTGTCCTCCCTCTAGCTGTCACTCATGCAATGTTAGAGGTGCACTTATGTCAAATGTGCATTTTAAGGTCCAATTCTGCTTAGCCAAATCTAAGTAGTCATGTTTGCACCATGACCAGGACGCAGATACAAACACGAGATGTAAGTTCCAGGTTCCAGACCTTCCTCCCTGTGATGCTGACATACTTCACACTGACCTGCTGCACTGCCTTTATTTCTTCACTGCCAATTTTTCCTGTTAAGCACAGATCCACATTCACAAACAGCTAGGGCTGAAAGGATAAGCCACATGTGCTGAGAAGCTGTGGATACCAGTGGGAAGGTCCCACTTGTCCTGCTGTCACACAGCCTTCTGGTTCTTCTCTCTCCTACCTTCACCCCTCACAGGGGTGTGGGAAATCTGTCTTCTTCACACATGGCTTTGAGCAACTTCCAGTCTAGACAAGGTGGACTGTGGAAACTTCCAGTGCAGATAAGGGTTTTCCTTGTAAGCAAAGGACTTTCTCTCCCATAAAATCAAAACAAGGCCCTCTCTCTCAGGCTGTTTATTCTAGGCAATAATTTAAACACTGGAAACTTGTTGAGTTTCTTTGTAGTTTGCTGGAGGGAGAAAATGGAGAGGAAAAGTGCCACTCTCAACCCAGATCAACGGGCCTGACTATTGGGGGCGTTTGTAACGCCATCTCATCATTCAGTAATGCTGTTAAATGCGGAGACCTCACTGCTAGCTCAGGAAGTCCTCAAGCCATGGATACCTCTGCGCTGGGAAAACAGTCTGAATTAGTGTCAGCACGTTACCCACCTCTGGTACCTCTGTCGGATCCACATGCAGCACCCCATGGCTTTGTGCAAGCTCTTAAGCTCACACAGAGCATTGCTGTACATGGATCTCCTCTGGCAGCAGAACTGGCTTAAGGGTGTCCCAGCACATAAATTCCTGTAACCCCTGGCATGAGCTGGGATAAGGGGACTGCGCCGAGAAGGGACCTGCCACAGCACGGGGCAGTTTTTCTCCCCACTCTCACTCTGAGGACACAACTCCTGTCTCGGGATGCTCCCTCAGCTGTTGGCGGCCATCATGCAGCACAAGCAGGTTCAGGCTGTTCAGCCTGACAGATTTCCCTACGGACTAGAAAAACAAATCCTTTCTTTCCCCTTGCCAAGTGACTTCTTGTTCTCTTTGTTTTAAAGAGAAAAGGAATTCTTGTTTTTCCACTGAATAAGATAGCTGGTATTCGGCAGCTACGTGTTTGTTCTGGGAGAAGCAGAAGGGGCTCAGTGTAAGCTTACTACGCTTTAGCACAAATGAAAATACAAAGGATGCCTCTTCAAAAGCTGTGCACAGAGCGGCCAATGCTTGTACATACTAGTGTGTGTTTTCCAAGGAGGCAGTGTCTATTGTGGCTGCTAGGAGGCCCATCAGCTAAGGTATGAAATCAGAATTATTTTTAGAAAAAATACATGCTGGTGGAGGAGGCAGCATGCGATCAGAGATGAAAAAGACGTTCTTGGCTATGGATCTGGTCTCCTCGGGGCTTAAAGGATATGGCTGTAACAAGACCTTTTTGTGCACAAAAACAGGAAGAAATCTGGCTCAGCCTACAGCCTTATTTTCCACAGCACTCTCCTCTTCTCCTTCTATGGTCCAGTTTGATAGTCTGTTCAGTGAGCAGCTAATGCACTGTTCCCTTGGATTTAGAAGCAGAGACTCGAGCAATATTAATTTTTAAAACTAATTTGCACTTTTTAGGCACCAGCTGGTGGACGTCCGAGCAGTTCTGCCTTGCAGTCTCAAACCTGCTTTCTCAGAAGGAAAATTTTCTGTCTTTTGAGAGGGAAACCTTCCTTTCCTAATTTTTAAGAGATGCACATTGTCAGAGCCTCTGCTGTGTGATCCTACTCACACAAACAGGAAAAAAAACTGGGATAAGCTAGTAAACTGGGCAATTATGCACTGCCACTAACAGCTAGCTCACAATCCTCAAATCAGGTCTGTACATCCCTGAAAGCCCTTCTTGCTGTCCATCCTGGAGATGCCAAGACTGTAAGAAGGAGGCTTCTGCATTACAGAGAGCTGACATTTAACTTGAAGACAATGCACCGGGACTTAGTCCCTGCTTCTAGATTAAAGCTGAATGGATTATAAACTGTGAGGCTTGGGAACTAATTTCAGACACTGAAAGACTGAATTTTCTCACTATCAGAAAAACTACCTATTTTCATTGCAGAGAGAGAAGTGAGCTTTCAGGGTTACCTCAGAAGGCTAATTTGCACCAGATTTCTGTTGTAAAGTTGGCTCAGGCAGTTTAGACAGCCCAACCAACTCCTAAGATTCCCAAATCTGAACCTGTATAGTGGCCACATTTAAAAAGATCTGGTCATTGCCTGTCCACCACAGCTTGGAGCCCATTCAGATTTCCATCCCTCTCTGTGCCATTGGTTTAGCCAACAAAAACTCTTTTTTTTCTGGCTCAAATGCTCCTTTCAAAGCTAAACTTGAACACCTCATTTAGACTGCAAACAACAAGCCCAGCAAATTCAAGCAACCCTCTTAGCGGTCTGAGACGCTACACCATCCAGATGACCTGAAGAGGAACAGGCTCGGCCTTCCTCACTGCTGCAAAGTGACTACAGGTTTGGAAATACATTCCATAGCAACTTATCTTCACTTTGAAAATACAATTTTCAGTTTCATGCTGTTTGTTGGTTTGGCTCAATTCAATTGCTAGCAATGCTTAGAGAAAGGCAAACCCTAAGGAAAATGCAGCCCAAGCAGAAATTTGCAAGTTAAAACCCAGTACTGAACTGCAAAAAGTAACAAACTAAACCAGAACAAAGGCAAATATAATGTGCTTGCTGTTTCTCTCAGATATTTTTTGTCTGGAGTAGCTCAAGTTTTACAGGCCATATATAAGCAATAAAGGCAGAGTAATGCATTGGTACGTGCAAGATAAATCCTGCTTATCCTTAAAGCTCCTCCAAGTGCCAGAATGTGCTGAAGTCAGACAGCTTTACCTATTGGACGGTTTTTACGTAGGTAAGTTACAAACAATAACAAGGGCAAACAATACAGTTTTTATCCTTTACTACGCAAAATCAAGAATAACTTCAACTTCCACATGCAGAAGTTGAAGTGTAACTTAAGGTATACATACCTGACTGCAACAAATCTAGGAGACTGCACCTTAAGATGGATTCAGAGGAAGTAGCTTGATGTAAAATTACATCTCCTTTCTGCAACACCTGAAAATAGATCTCTGAGGGGGAGTGAAAACTGGGGTGTCTCATAAAGATTTGCCGCCAGACTTTTGTTAGTGCCATTTTTCATTCTAGTCTTAGCCTACACAGTAGGTTTCATCTAACTGCATTTTTCAATCCTTTAAAATTAAAACTACTGTTACTTAACCATATGTATGGCTTTCAGTGTGCTGCATGGCAAGAAATCCTGTCACACATCCACAATACAGTCTCTGATCTCAAAGCAGCTTTCTGGGAAATGTCATTTGGGATACCAGTAGTTGCTATATTCATTTTGTTTAGCAAGAGTAGCAAGAATTAAAAGAATCGTAACAGCATTTCTCAATCTCTGGTCCCTGTAATCAAAGCAGAAGCAAGCGTGAGGTGAGTCCCATGTCTGGGTTGTTTTGCATCCTTTGCAAGATGGGTCCTGGAGAACATACTGGGCAAACAGGGGTTTGTGAAGTTTGGTGGGCAGTGGGCCCATGGGCAGTGGCAATACCAACTGTAGTAGTTCCCAAGTGGGTAATGCCTGCATGTGTCAAGTCATCCTGTACAGAGCAGGAGAAACCTAGGGCCAAGAAGAGGATTTCTGTATTCAGGTACTGTCTTTAGCTCACCTGCTAAGCTACATCTCTATCACTTCTCTATTATATATGTCTAGATGGAAAATCTCCATAAGTTATTTTAGATGGAGATTTTTTCTGTCTGCGTGAAGAAGATGTACAAGAATAGACAATAAAAATTAAATCAAGCTTTCTTGCTTTTAGACCCTGTACGCTCCCTGCTCTGTTCACTCATCCTTGCTTTGTTTGTGACCTTTATAAACAATTCATTTTACAATGGAACAGCACAAAGTCACAATTTTACCATTAACTTCTGATTTCATGAAGATTACTTTTCATTCCCATTGCTCCTGCATGCAGAGATCCTCTCGCATTATCTGAAGCACTGCATCCTCCCTGCATGTCTCTTTGCTTTGCCCTTTGGCAGGCGAGACGCCCTAAAGTAATCTGACGGACGGAAACACAATTGCTTTTACAAGCACAATACTTCATTATGTATTTGTTTTGAAAACAGCTTCCAGAGCCTACAGTATGTCAGCAAAAGCCAAAGAAAGAATGTTGATGCTGTTACAAGGTCAGCCTGTCAGAGACTGTAGGCAGCACTGCTGGCATGCCATCAAGTTATCACCATGGCAAACATGGCAGCTCGCAGGCAATGATTCAGCTGCTCTGGCAATACCGAGGCTCCAGCTAAATGTGAGGATGAGTTACTCATACTGCCTCACACACACATGCACGCACACTACCTTGGGAGCTTCCTGATGTCTGTTTGTGTTTTTGTAAATGGCCACAGAGTTTAAGAAGGAATAAAAGCAGCATGCTTGGGGTGACAAACCACAGATAGAGCTCCTTCTCTTCATACATGTATGCTGTATGCATATATGCACACATGTATACAGATATGTGCATGTATATATACACCTCCTGCTGATTGCGTGTTACTATAAACAAGTTTTTCTGTAAGCAGCAGGAACAGTGAAACCTGATTCTCAAAAGACTCCCTTCCATTGTATACAATTTCCAGCTTTCTCCCTCTGTAACACAACTTCTGCATCTTCAGTGGAGCCAGCCCTGTTGACCTTCCCAGCAGTACCAACATGTTCAAGGGCTGGCCAGGGCACAGGTGGTTTGGCTCCTACTGCCAACAGGCTTTAACTGCTGAGTCCTGCTGTCCTGTTGCTCTAGGGGGGCTTCATTTGGTTTCTTCCCTCCACTCAGTTGTCAAGATTCTAATAATAGCAGTTTAATAATTCTTGAAATCTCTGCCTTTCGAACTTACATTGTTATTCTGCCAGTATACAATGAATGTTAACACTGGTAATGTTCACAATTCCATTTAATACACTTGGAAAATATCCCTTATTGGGAAATATGCTTATAGGCTACTTGTAAAGTGCAAGTCTTCTCAAAACTATGACATGTGGTAGGGTGCAGAGCTGCTCTGTTAAATGTACAGCTTTCACTTGAGTTTTTTTTTTTTTTTTATTGGGATGGGTGTTGTATTATGAATACACTGCTTTAATTTTGAGGGCCTAGGAGCACAATTTAAAATAATCAAGAATGAAAAGATGGCTTGAGATAAACTATCTCCAACAAACACTTCAGGGTTGTTAGGAGACAGTGCCAGCAGTTTGCTCTGAAAAGTCTTTTTCCAAGCTGAAGCAAGCTATAAAGTCTGTTTTGCTATACCGGGTGTTTTGTTCCAAGTTTTAATATACTAAAAAAAAAAAAAAAGCTTTTGTATCCGGGTTTGCCCTACAGCCATGTCCTCACTCCATGTTAGGGCAAGAACCGTGCGTACTTCAGCTCTCTAATCTGCCTGCCTTGGCCTGCACCCAGCAGCCTGCAACTCTTCCAGAGGAAGGGAAACCAGGGACAGGGAGCTCCCGTGCACCCAACCCAGCCTTACTGGGGCCCTGGGGGGAAGGAAGAGATAAGCCTCCATTTGCCACCCAACATCTCCTCCAGCAAAAATGCACCAGTCTTTCTGCATGAGCAGATCCTTCCCCAAGAAAGGCCTGGAGTGGCTGCTCACCTGGTATGGTGATGCATGAGGAAGGACCAGGACCAGGGTGATGGGCAAGCCCACACAAGAGAGTCACATGGGCTGCAGTGGGGACTGTGCTGTTGCCTTGCCCAGAGGAGCCTTCCCAAGCAAGGATTCTTTGATTTGTAGCAGAATCATGAATGGGCTGAGAAGCCCCTGTGAATGTGGTCTCCCCTGCTCTCACCCCACCATGGCTCTCAAGCTCTGCAGTGGATACACAACCTGCAGCAAGAGGATGCAGAAGCCGGGCTGCTTAGAAAACAGTAGCATTAATGGGTATTTCCTAGTAGTCTCCAAAGGGCAATACAGGAAGCCCACTCATTTTTCTAAGAAGGGCTGTTAAGAATGGAACATCAAAAAACAATCTTTTGAAACTTAAGGGTTTCTTTCTGGAAGCCCTTGGGTCTTTGGATGTTTCAGAACTCTCAAGAGATTAGACCAAATCACTGATGACCTATATCTACATGTATTTACTCAGCTGACCATAGAACCACAGAATAGCCTGAGCTGGAAGGAACTCACAAGGATCACGGAATTCAATCCCTGGTTCCACACAGGACAGCCCAAACCCTATGTCTGAGAGTACTGTCCAATGTTCCTTGAATTCCAGCACTTGGGGCTGAGCCCACTGCCCTGGGCAGCCTGTTCCATGCCCTCTGCTCTCTTGTGCAGAACCTTTTCCTAACCCTCCCCTAACAGAGCTCCATGCTGTTCCCTCGGGCCGTGTCACAGACTCCAGAGAGCAGAGCTGAGAGCTGCCCCTCTACTGCCTGTGAGGAGCTGCAGCCGCCATGAGGCCTCCCCTCAGCTCCTCTGCTCCGGGCTGAGCAAACCCAGGGACCTCAGCTGCTCATCACACATCTTACCCTCCAGACCCTTCACCATCTTCGTAGTCCACCTCTGGACACTCTTTAATAGTTTTATGTCCTTCTTATATTGTGATGCCAAAAACTGCACTAATGTTTTCATGTGGCTCACTGCAAGTGTTATGTCTTTCATAGTCAGAGATCACTCAGCCACACCTTGCCCACCTTATTCATTCTCTACAGTTTCATGGTTACTATTCTTGAGATCAGAGCAGGCCAAAGATGAGCACATGATATCCAGGCTCAGCCCTGGTCTGGCTGCCTTCACCCATGACTCTATGGGAACCTTCTCCATTAGGCCTGCACCTCCCCACAGCTCACAGCACTGGCTGCAGGGAGGCCTCCATTTGGTCATAAAAACCCCACAGGGAGTTCCACATTCAGCTGTTTTTCCTAAGGAGAAACTATCACCATCTTCCCTTAGAAAAAGACACTTATCCAGAGAATAGTAGTGGAAAATAAAAGACAAAAGCCGTGTTCCAGTGCTGAATGATTATGGAGAGGAAAGATAAATTTCCTTTCTCTGTGTACAAGGGATACTGTCAGAGATGGAGGAAATAGGGAATCATTAGCCCATTAGGGGACTACATAAAAAGCATGAGAGAAGAGAGGTGAGGCAGGCAATGTTTTCAAAATGAGAATGCACATATGGATGAAGGAGTCTAATTTTAATCATCCACATATGAAATCCTTGGACCAGCTCCCAGTCTCCTTGGAGCGGGAGCAGTTGTTCAGGATTCCCTTTCTTGGCAGGTGTGCAGCCAGCTCCTGCTCCTCCTCTGCAGAGTCTGAGCACACACCAACTCCTGTAGGGCACAGCCCAGAGAAGGGGCTCACCATGTGGCAGAGCAGTGACAGTCCCTCTTTGACATCTGACATCAAAAGAAGGCATTGATCAGCTGCCTCTGCTTCCTCCTGTGTGGGTTTGCTTCCTGCCACCACCTGGCAGTCAGGTCTCGGTTCCCCATCAGCCTGCTCAGCATGAGGATGCAAATTTCCTTAGGAGGGGAGCAAGTAATGGCTGACTTTGTAATCTAGGGAAGAGCCTCTGAGAGGTATAGCTTCTTCCTTGTTGGCACTGCCATATACTGTCTTTACTCAAGCAAACTAAGTGCACAAAAATCACAGAATCACAGAATGGCTTGGGTTGGAAGGGACCCCAAGGATCATCAAGTTCCAACCCCCTACCACAGCCAGGGCCACCAACCTCCAGATCTGGTACTAGACCAGGTTGCCCAGGGCTCCATCCAACCTGGTCTTGAACACAAAATGGCCTTTCCTCCTTTTGTATCTCTCATCTATTTATCCCAGCCACACTGCTCAACATGAGCAGCAATGCCAGGCCACTGTTATTATTCTTAGAGGTCTTAAGCCTTAAAATAAAAACAGCCCATGCCATAGCTGGGGGAAAAGACACTATAGATAACTCAGAATTACACTGCCCAGATGCAGAGCTTCTCCTCTTGCTAGCATTAGGAATCAGACTGAAGACTGATAGAAATGCATTTTCTAAAAATTAATAATCACTGACTTCCCGCTTTATTTTTACCACACGCTTAGCAGGCTGTCTTACCCACTCAGGAAGATCACAGCTCTCATTTCGTTGCTGCTGGCACTGCTCTGCTACTTCTCAGAAAAGAGGGGAAAAAAAAGCAGTCTCGCAGGAAGGTTAAAGATGCATTAGAAGCGCTCGTTGACCCCACAGTGTGACTATTGACCAGCAACATCTTGCAAGCCCATTCATTACCCAACTGCTGGACAACAAAGTATAATAAATAATTCATTGATTTTCAGTAACCTAAAGCATGAGAAATGGAACTGAAGTTCAGAGAACAGGGAGAAGTGGGGAGGAAAGAAGGAATCTTTTTCAGAGCTTACCGTAACTGAATAGTTTATCCCATCTCTGCTTAGAGATTTAAGGCCCGATCCAGTGATACTATTAAAGTCCCAGACAAAAATATTCATTTAGAAAAACTTAAGTAAACACACTATATATAACTTAATGGGAGCCAAAATCAAAGCAAATGGCACCACAAGCAACTTGACAATAAAAATGTGAAAATGCTTATGACTTCCTGAGAGCAAAACGCAGCCGGCTATATGCTGGGAATCACAAATCGCTGCCAGCAGCAAAGTGTTTTAACACTGTGGAGTTCAGAATCAGTTCTACTTAAAATTTTATAGTGAAAACCAATTTCAATAATATCCTTTTGTGGGAATACATTTTCAGAGGCAGGAAAGTCTTGGGCTAACCAGCTCCAAGGCTGTAGATCCTACTTTAGTGAGAACACTTTCAGAGATGAAACAGAAAGGAACATTAAATACCTCTTCCCTTGCAAGCTAAAAATAAAGCACGTGAACGCCTGCTTCCTTTCAAGATGCTATAACAAGCCCAACAAGCTATAACAAACAAGTACTTGAGACAGGGTTTCACTGGTTTGTGCTACAACCCATCCTTCCCTCTCATTTAATTTCAGTCCTTGGCAATTTTTACAGAAAGCTGAAAAGAAGACTGGCCTAGACTTCGGTCCCTCGTGGAAAAACATGATACCTCTTAGCTCTACAAATAACTAGCCACGCTATTGCTCAACCCTGATAGCCCCAAGGGGACAGAACCAGCTCCCAGGCTGCCTGGGGCGCCAGTGGAGTGGGCAGCAGGTTCAGGAGGTGGAAGTGGTACAGTGCTCGGGGGAGACAGAGCCTCTGCCCTTCACAGTGCGCAGCATCAGAAGCCTTCTGTGGCTGAATGCCAGTCAGAGATGATTTTGCTAAATCACCTATTTTGGCTTTTTAAAGAACACTGCCAAGAGAAAAGGCTCAAATACAAAAAACTCTTATCTGTGGTTTTCAAAGATGTCACATTTTTACCAGTTAATTCAGCTTTTCACTCTGAATATGCAACTAACCTGGCCCGCTGCACGCCCAAGACCAAGTGGGCTGTGCTCGAACCCCAAACTCAATGGCTTTTGTATTAGTCTCTAAATAATCTTTAAAATTTATGTTAAAAAAAAGCAAAGAACTTATTTTCATTTCCAATTGGATAAGACTTTAAGAAGATGTTTTATTAGACCTCGATGCTTTACTACTTACCAATAACAAGTAGTAGTAATATTAACGATACAATAATTCCTCAAGTTTACTTGCCATAACTTGACAACTACATGCAAATGAGAGTATAAGACATTCACCTCCTCTACATTCTCAGTAATTACTTTGTAGCCAAACTTCAATTTTTTTCCAGAAAAACTAAGAATTTTATCACCTACCAAAGGAATTTTCTGTGAGGAATTTCCTCACTGATAACTTCAGTTACAGAACCTAGGTGTTTACAAGACCGCTGTGGAGAACAAGAGAAAAATGAAATAACCTACAGTGCTATGGGTACCCTCACAGTTACAACTACACAGACAAACTGCACTAATTTCTTTGAAGAAACCATTTTTTCCTTACTAGTTTTCAGAATAGTCTCATGCTCCTTAAGGGAGTCCAGATATAACTCCAAATTACATAATTGCTAGTCATTCGTCTGTCCAGTGGTGTCTCATCTGAGCCTAAATGATGAGACAAAGAGTCTAAGAATTAATTGCGCTTTACAAAAATCCTACATGCAGCTCCTTGCGCCAAATTATTTACTCCTCAAGGGTTAATTAACTACTTTCTTAAAGAAGATGGAAATTCTATATGAAAAATCACCATTCCCACATCTCCAAAACAATTAACTTGGATAATTCTGTTGGGGATAGCAGCAGAAATAACACATTTTGTATCACAGTGAGCATCTCAATCAGAAGAACACCCGTAAGTATTTCCAGTCTGAGCTCTTATTCTTTGGTTTGCACACATTTGGCCTTATAAGAGTTAAGCAAATTGAGTAATGATCCCAATGCTGTTACAGATAAAATGCTAAGGCTGCCAACAGGTATGTGGTCAGTAATTTCATGACATGAGACAATAACAAAAAGGAAGTACAATGTTTAAATAACATTATTTAATATTATTTAAATACTAGTAATGGTCACAGAAGTCACCCACATTAAATTATGGAAGAGTTTCTTACTTCTAGGAAAGCCTGGCAATTACATGTAGGTAAGCCAGCCTTCCAGAAAAAAACAGCATGTGTGATTCCCCAGTGGCTTTTGGGTGCAGTACAGTGGAGCAGAAAAGGTGAAACCTGCTAAGTTGGTTACTAGCTGCGGTCATCAGAGACAAAACTTGGCAAGATAATCCCTCCTATCTAAGGGCATTGAGTACAACACAGAAACCAGTCTCTTCCCTCTAGACTTTCTATTGAAAACAAATAAACAAAGGCTAGAAATAACATTCCAGAGGAAATGTCTTTTTCTCTTTCTGAAGAATTATATTTTAAAATAAGCAGAAAGCACCGCTTCGTTTCCTAGGACCCAGAAGGCCTTTTCCTACAGTTAGTTAATGACTTATTAAAACCACCACCGAGGTGGGTTGCTGTGTGACATCTGGGTCTCCCGCATAGCCTCACACTGTGGTTTGGGAACCCAGATCCAAGGATTCCTACTGAGAAAACTTCACTATGCATTTCTGGAGAAGGACCAAAGAGATTTTGATTTTAAATCAAGCTTCCTAGTAAATATAAACAATGGAAAAGTTGAGCAACCTGACCAATAGTCAGAGTTTAGGTGGCATCTATTACAGGAACTGGAGCAGTCTCACAGAGACAGCAACTGGATTACAAACTGGTTGAGGTTGGAAGGGACCTCTGGAGGCCATTAGGTCCAACGTCTGCTCAAGAAGGGACACCTAGAGCTGCTTGGCCAGGATCATGGGTGCCCTAACAAGGAACAGCTCAGCTCTTTCTACCATGATAGTTAAAGCTAAATCTAAAATAGCATTTTCAGGATAATCTTTAAAAAAAAAGGGAATTTGTAAATGCTAAGACAAATATCAACATAAAAAAGAAAAGAAAAAAAAAGAAGAGTAGAATTGATCATCAAAGTTTAGCTTTTTTTAGTAAAACAACTGTTTCATAGTGCTACATAGTGTTCTGCTCTGTGGACATGCATGGATACAACAAAAATCTGAAGTATGAATTCTGCTTAGAAAAAAAAGTTGTTATTGAAGTTAAAGAAACAGTTGAACCACAAAGAGTCCAGGAAACAGAGAAGTCTATTTAGAGCATTAACCACATTTTGTTTACTGCTTAGGATGAATTCATCATGCAAACAGTCCAAAGTGAGATGCTGGCAGGCTCTGAGCATGCTCTGAAATGCAGAGGCCAGATACATTCTACATCCATATTAGGTTGTCCTGAGTCCTGAGCTGGATTCAACCCTTCTGCTTTGCCTGTGACTTGAAAATTCCAGTGATGGCATTTGACATGCAGCATCACCACAATCAAAACATCTTAAAAAGGTGTTTGAACACACCAGGCTGGTACTAGCTACAGAAGCACAAAACTAGGAACACAAAACTGGAACCAAGTGCTCCCAGATTAAAAGACAGAGGGAGGATGCAGGGAAGGACTCTTGTCTCAAATAAAAACACAAATGTTTATTAATCAAACAAGAAACTTTAGCCTAAAGCAGCATAAGTCTAACATATACGTAAAATGAAATTTATGTTTTATACTGAGGAAACTACAGAACTAGCTCACTTATTCAGCATATCATGTATTTCTAAGAAAAGAGGCGTGCAGTACCAGTCCTTCAGTTCACCTCCTGACCGTGATTCCTCACATACCTACACACAAGAACATTTCGACTCAATTTGGATCAGTCTGGAGTGAAGCTGACACTCCCTGAAAGCTGAAACCAAATTTGCCCATCTGAACTGTTTGCATACATGCACCAGTGATCTCTAACATGTCCGGGACAGGAGAGCTACATGCTGCTACTTACAACACAGTAACACCACCCTGTAATGCACACTGAGGTACCAGTACAAATATTTCTTTGCCAACAGAAGAAAACAAAATCACAAATATATAGGAACTAGGAAAAAGAATAAGGCCAGAAACAACTGCATGGTTGAATCCCCTTTCCTAAAAGCATGTGTAAAAGCAAAGATTCTGCATTAATATGTCCACTGGGTTTCAACCAAGAAATAATGCCCTGAGAACAGAATGCTGTTCGAAAAATGTTTTGGGCAGGCTAAAATCAAACACAGCATCAGCAGTGTGCAGCAGCACACTGACTACACGTGAGGCACAGCAGACGTGCTTTTTTGTATACAATGCTGAGACTTTCCCACAAATATTTTCATTGATTTTGGAAGCAAATTTGCAACATCTCTTGAACATCCCTGCTGCTAGCAAAATCCCACCCAGCAAAAGATGTACAGTGGAACCGGGTTCTGGCACTTCCCAGGAAGATTTGGTCCAGCTGAACTGGGGAGCTGCTAGGGAGGCAGCCTGCCCAGAATTACTGAGCAATCTGCGACAGCCTGCAACAGGGTTCACAACAGATGTGTCAAACATGCCAGCGAGTGACAGGAACCAAGTCCCTGCCTTTCCTTTATTTGGTCCTATCGCCTGATAAGACCATGTCTACATCAGTGAGAGAAACCAGAGAAGGGAATGCAGTACCAGAACCGTGCTGCCTATGCCACTGAAGCATTACAGCAGTCCCCAGAGCAGTTTTTGGTCCTAAACAACCTTCCTTCTTCCAAAGAGCTTCTGAGCACAGTTTGGGAGTTCGCACAGGCCAGAGACATCTCCAGCAGGCTGCCTGCTTGTGGCCACTCTGGAGACCGAGACTAAGAGCATGGCAGGGGCCAGAGGCATCTGGATCATGAAGATGCTAAAGGGCCTCGAGCATTTCCCTTATGAGGAAAGGCTGAGTAATCTAGGCCTGTTCAGCCTGGTGAAAAGAAGACTGAGGGGGATCTGAATCATGTTTATAAATATCTAAAGGGCGGTGGGAGGCAAATGGATGAGGCCAGGCTGTTCTTGGTGGTGAGTAACTGACAGGACAAGGAGTAATGGCCTAAAACTTGAACATAGGAAGTTCCAAACAAACATGCGGGAGGAGCTTCTTTACAGTAAGGATGATGGAGCACTGGAACAGGTTGCCCAGAAAGGTTGCAGACAGTCCTTCTGTGGAGATATTCAAGACCCATCTGGATGCCTAACTGTGTGACCTATCGTAGGGTACCTGCTTTAGCAGGGGGATTGGACTCGATGATCTCTTGAGGTCCCTTCCAACCCCTGCAATTCTGTGTGATTCTGTGATCTCTGCAGCACATGCACTACTGGAAGAGACACAGCCCCGGGGCCTCTATCCGTGAGCTGTTAAATGCAGCAAGCTCCTTACCTCCTCAGCTAGATGTATTTATCTGCATGCTTGAGCTCCTTCCAAATAATGTAAATCCAACACACTGCAGAGAAAAGCTTGTGTCTAAAATCAGCCTTTTCCCTTTCAAATTATAATAACAGTGGTACTAATGATAGATCCCAGGCCAGCTGATTTACCTGAGAGATTTGCCACTTCCCTGGTACTCCTGAAAGAATGTCCTCCACAACCACAAGTGAGAAGCCTGACAGAGGCTGAGCAGACCTAGGAGTACATTGATAAAAGACCATACCCTTTAAACTCACTGTTTCCATGCCAATTCTTTAAAACTGAAATGCACAACAATGTGTGCTCAGCAGCCAGAACCTGACCCCAACTTTTCCAGCAATGACCCTACGCTAGGAGCAAGAAACAAAGATAAGGTGCATACCTGCCCAAGGAATTGTCATCCTCTGGAACACCACAAGCGAAGCAGAACTCTCTGCCATGCATAGACAGTGGGTAAACAGGACTGGTAAAAAGCTGTTGAACATCATAAAAACTGCTTCAGCTTCAATGGTTTCTCTAAGAATCAGTATTTTAAGTTCAAGTATTCCTAGCTCCAAATCGAGGTTATTAAATGAACAAAGGCAGAAAAATAACAAACAAGGAGAGCACAAAAATAAAGACACTCAAAAAGCCTAGCTTGCATTCCTGAGCGTAGGAGGACTAACAGCAGCTCCTCTAGCTAGAAAGAGAAACCTCAAACAAGACCTCATTTCTCAAAGCAGTACTCTTGGTTTATGCTGTGCTGCGTATTAACTGCTGACATTAGTGATGGGCCCGTATTGTGAATGAGTCATATCCATTCCGTCGTTCCGTGCCTACAAGGGAGAGGTTTTTCTGCTCTGCTGCGTAAGGTGAGAATCCATGGGACGAGAGGTATATCTTGTGGTATCACATATCCTCTGAACTACAAATGTCATCTGAGAGCAGGAGTTTCATTACTTCAGCATTCAGCCAGAGGCAAAGTTTCATCTCCAAAGCTATGTTTCATGTTAGTAGAGTGAGACCACTTGAGCTGACATCCTAAATCAATTTCCCAGCTGATCTAGCTGAACGATTTTGTTTAAATCAGAGAGTAACTGTCACAGATGTTACTAGCGATTACACAGCCAAGATTTTGAACCTTTCTGGAATATAGGCGTTTTTTTCTCTTTTAGCCTTTCTTTCTACCCCATTCTTACACAGAAACCTGGATTTTGTCCACAGATAGCACTGAGGTAGCTTTCCAGGCTGCTCGGAAGGCCAAACAAGGCATCTCCAGTCTCCTAAGTGGCACTGGGCCTCTTGTCAGAGCATGGGCCCCGCATGGAGCTGGCAGGCCTTCATCCACCCACTGCCTACTGTCATGGGCACGGAGAGACTTGACTGCCCGATGCCCCTTCAGTAACCCTCATTCATTTCTCTTACACTGATACATGGGGCTGTATTTCAGGGAGCAAAGCAACTGTGAAGAGCCCAGGCTTGTCCCAATGGCAACATCAGGTCTGGGGCGAGCGCAGGCAGTCCCAGCAGCAGAAAAGGCGACTGGCACACTGCCTGATTCCTATCCACAAAAGACACTTGCAGTGGCAATAAAAGCTCACATCACTTGTATCTGCACATCAGCTGTGGCTCCCCTTCAGTTCAGCATCTTTCACTTTTGCAATGTGAAGTTCACAATTTTTCCGTGCTATCTGAAAATTGAGAATTACATTTGTCCTTCCTAACCAGTCTTTACCAGATAGTCTTCTGTCTTAATTAGAATATTTGTATCTGAGCAGCTGGTTATCCATTTACTCCAGAATAAAAGCCCAGAGCATATTTAAATAACGACTGAGTTCTGTATAGCTTTCTCTACCCCTTAATATATTGTTATACTGAGGACTGTGGTTAATACACAAATTACAGTGTACATAAATATTGAGTGTTCCCCTGAAGAAGTCAGGAAGGCAACTTTTGTCTGGAGCAAATTGTTAGGATGTGGGCTATCTTCTTTTTATTTGTTTCCAAGCATGCATTTGCCCATAGCAGGAAAGTCTGCCTTACAATAATGAAAGGCCATGCCTTTAGTATATCACCTAACTACGGATTTTAGTTGAGTTTTCCTTTCGATGAAGTACTGATTAATTTTGGAAAGCGTTTGTCGAGGTAGAATCACTGAGATGTATCTGTACCCTCTCCACATTCCTTACACTTGGGCCACAATATTTCGCACTGAGCAGTCAAGAAGTACAAGGCCCAAGGGGCTGAAGGGCAGAAGTGAGCACCAAAAATCTTGTGACAGAGATCAGAAAAATTCCCAGGCCTGCTTATTGCTTCTCTGCAAGACAACACCACTCTCATTTGCCAGAAGTTTGTTCATCTTTTCAAGATGAACAGGTTGGCTTTGTAAAAAACACTACCTCTTGCAAACTGTTACTCACCTATCCTTACACCACTGCCACGAGAGGGGAATCACAGAATCACAGAATCCTAGGGGTTAGAAGGGACCTCCAGAGATCAACGAGTCCAACCCCCCCTCCCAAAGCAGGTTCCCTACACCAGGTCGCACAGGTGGGCGTCCAGGCGGGTCTTGAATATCTCCAAAGAAGGAGACTCCACAACCTCCCTGGGCAGCCTGTTCCAGTGCTCCGTCACCCTCACAGTAAAGAAGTTCTTGTGCACATTTGTGTGGAACTTCCTATGCTCTAGTTTCTGGGAAACTGGAACAGTTGCGATGAATGTGAATGCAAGAAAGAACTACTTCTATCAGAAGAGGGGTGGCCAGCAGGGACAGGGAGGTGATCGTCCCTTTCTACTCTGCCCTTGTGAGGCCCCATCTGGAGTACTGCGTCCAGGTCTGGAGCCCCCAGTACAAGAAAGACAGGGAGCTATTGGAAAGGGTCCAGAGGAGGGCCACAAACATGATCAGGGGGCTGGAGCACCTCCCCTACGAAGACAGGCTGAGGGAGCTGGGCTTGTTCAGCCTGGAGAAAAGAAGGCTGCGGGGTGACCTCATTGCAGCTTTCCAGAACCTAAAGGGAGCCTATAAACAGGAGGGGAGTCAACTCTTTGAAAGGGGAGATAACAGCAGGACAAGGGGAAATGGTTTTAAGTTGAAGGAGGGAAGGTTTAGGTTGGATGTCAGGGGGAAGTTCTTTACAATGAGAGTGGTAAGGTGCTGGAACAGCCTGCCCAGAGAGGTTGTGGATGCCCGTCCCTGGAGGTGTTCAAGGCCAGGTAGGATGGGGACCTGGGCAGCCTGGTCTAGTATTACATGTGGAGGTTGGTGGCCCTGCCTGTGGTGGGGGGGTTGGAGCTTGATGATCCTTGAGGTCCCTTCCAACCCGGGCCATTCTGTGATTCTGTGATATATAAACAAGATCTTTTGAAGGGAAAATTACCTCTCAGTGTTATAAACTGCAAAGCTCTTCTCCATAATAGAGAATTTATTTAGGTGGACCTAAGAGGATTGGGGGAATCATTAGAGAAATGTCTCCCAAAGTACTGTGTAGTCCAGAAAAAAATTAACTCTTTGCTCCCCTCCTCATGCAACCTTCACATTGTTCTCATGCAAACCTATTCATGTGGATAAAATACGTTAAGCATGGGGCACTGAATAAACAAACTGGAAATAATCTTCATCTGACTAGAGTGAATAAACAGAAATTCAATCAAAAGTCTTCTCCTGAAGGGAGATTGCTGAAGAAGTACAAAAAATAAATACAGAGCAGAGATGTGCTCCTAACATGAGGCACAATGATGACAGGAAGATTATTTTCTTCTCAATACTGGCCAGTATTCTGTAACCAAGGTTTCAAATTGCTCATATATTTATTTTCATTGTGTTTTGCTTTTTTCCCTGTGAGATCTGTTTAACCAGCGCTTGGCAATATGGCAGAAAACCAGAAGTTTTGAAAAGCAGTTCTTCATAAACCAACACTGAAATGCAAGAATATAAGAACCTTTCTCTCTCCTGAGACTGTACTGCCCAGAAATAGGAACGATCCTTTGCCCTCCTCCATCTGTTGCGCAGCATAGCCCATGCTGCCCTAGAACTTCTCCCTGCCAGGCTGCGTGGTCCTCACTGTGCTACATCTACCTCATGGGGTAATAGGTGAAGCTTGAAAGCACACCGAGATCTTGGGTCAGAGCTGTTTTGAATGTCAAATTATATACAGTATATTATTCCAGAGGAATTAGGTAACAAGAATGTTACATGTCTACTTGGTTCACTAGTCTCCACGTTTAAGAGCTGTGAGATGGCAAAGTTCAGGTTGCACACTGCATCATCCTCTCTGTAAGATCTATAGATGCAATCTTCAACTCAATCTTCCGGTTGAGCAGCTCTGTGTCTACCTAAGGCACGTGAAGACAAATGCAGCAGAAAGTCTGTCAGGTGTTCAAGGATTCACAAGTGCTCTGAGTGCCAGAAGAAGGCACAGAGGCTCTCCAGCATGTGCAGAGGAGCTGGATGTGTCAAAGATTCAACTGGTTATACTCACAGAATGGCCTGGGTTGAAAAGGACCACAATGATCATCTAGTTTCAACTCCCCTGCTATGTGCAGGGTCGCCAACCACTAGACCAGGCTGCCCAGAGCCACATCCAGCCTGGCCTTGAATGCCTCCAGGGATGGGGCATCCACAACCTCCTTGGGCAACCTGTTCCAGCGCGTCACCACCCTCTGTGTGAAAAACTTCCTCCTAATATCTAACCTAAACCTCTCCTGTCTTAGTTTAAAACCAGTTCTCAGCACATGTGAGCAGCTCTGGAGTTTTTTTGCCGTAAGGGCTAATATACGGGTCAAACAAAGGCATATTTGCACAAACCACATAAATGCTCCTCACACAAAGGTCAAGGGGGTCTACTGAAGTTTACATCCTTGTTCCAAAGTATAGGAATACTGAAGCATACCAAAGACAGTATCTGAGGTTATCTTTTAACATGAAAAATCTTATTTTTATGCTAGCTTTGTTCTCAGTCTTACTGAATCACTTAAGCTGAAATATTCCAAAAATACTCAAGCTGAAGAAAGCAGCTGCCCTGAAAAATTTCATCTCAAATATTAAAAGTTTCAAGAATACCCTGAAAAACAGGATACTATAATGCAGCTGGGCAACCTTCCTAATTGGCAGTGCTATTACACAGTTAGGACTTTATGTGTTTTGTTTATCACGGACAATATTATCAACTGCCCTCCAGTGTGTTGATAATACGCAGAAAAATAAAGAGAAGAAGGGAAGCTAAAAGGCAGCAGAGCTGCCAGCTGAACTCAAACAAGTCCAGAAGAAGTGTCTTGTGGCCAATCCGGGCAGTGAGAGACAAAGAAGCATAGTTTGCCTATCTGTCATGCCCTTTCAAAGTTATATGAAACATGCCCACACACATCGTACTCATGCAGAAGGCTTTCACAGCATGAATAGCCTTTGCCTCTCCCAAGGTCATGTGCCTGAAGGCCGTGACGAGCCAAATGGGCCGCCTAAACGCGAGTGGAGCCACACAGGCTGTTACGGTAAAATTATCACAGTCATATTTCTGCAGATGAAAAAGAAATCTGAGATGCATGCTAGTATTAGATGCAAGAAAGAGGATACCCAGATAAGTAGCATGCGATTCTATTTGCGTGCCAAAAGGAAATCTGGAGCAGGTTTTACACAAACCGACCTTCAGAGAAAGATGTGCAAAACAGAATCTTCTTCAGAGCAGCAAAGGACCATTTCCAGAGCCAAGCAGTGACAGCGTGGTCAGTACCACGCCTCAGGTCTGCCTGTTGACTACCAGGAAACTCCCTTGAATTTTTAAGTGTTCATTGTGTATTATTGTATCTTCAGTTTAGGCATGGAAAGACTAGATTTAGAGCCACAATAATGCATTTAACTTGGGGGGGGTCAGAAAGTTAAGCCATCAAGTTCTCACATCAGGTCAAAAGAACTGGAACACCAGCAATTCTTTACTTCATGATGAATCATAGACAGAGCTGTCATTTGGAAGATGACAATGCAAATGTCTTGCTCAATAATCACTCTCACACAGGATCCTGCTTTTAAATTTGTAAGCAGGCTTTTGCACCTCTTACCTTTAATAATGTGTGATCCTATCTTAGGACTGTCATACTAATATGAAGTGACACTTCTTTACTAAGGGTTCAATGTTTAGTTGACCTTCCATTCTGCCCTGGACAGGTCAGTGAACAGGACTATCAATTCTGTAATAACCAGCTGAATTTTACTTGTAACAGGATTTCCAGTAGAGATTACTTTCCAAGCAATTCTACTCATCAATTTTCTACAGGGTCAGGAGAACCACTGCTGTTCCAGATCATGAATTGCATGACAGCATAAAACGAGAGCAAATTGCAAGTGCAATGTTTAATAAATAAAAGACAAAAGATAAGATGTAAGATAAGTAACCAGGTGAGCTGCTAGTGCCAGAAAGCAGCCACTGAAAGCCAGACAGGACAGACTTGGTAAAGATAGCTACACCATAGCAGTGTGATTCCCATGTAGGGTTTCTGTGGATTTCATTCAGAGATACAGCTGCATAGCATCTCCAAAAATCAGACACAAATGGTAACGCTGCATTCAAAGCTCTGAAAGCTTTATGTGTGCAATGCAGCCTCCACTACTGCTCTATTTCTGGAGCGTGAAATGGGGTTATCTTATGAATGAAGTTATGAATGAATGGGCATCCTTTCCCAAAAACCCATCAGGACAGCAGACAACAGGGCATTATGAAGGTGCAGGTTTCTTTCCTTAGCCCCTCAGACAGGAGTGCTGTCAGCTGGGTGAGAAGAGGAAACACACTTCTTCTCTCATCTCCCATCAATCACAGAGGCTGTGAGGCGCACTCAAGTGTGGCACACTGCCCTGTGGAGGGGTCATAGAGAAGGGAGAAGTAGAAGAATCTCTACAGATCTATCTGGAAGCACAGAGCACAAACCAGCTGGGTTTCTGGTCACAGAATGAGGTCCAGAACACTACCAGAGCCAAAGAACATCTGGCTTAAACTGTAAAGTTCTTGTGGCATTGTACTTGCTAGTAGCGGGATGGTTCTAGCAAAGTTTCACTATGCAAATCTCAATAGTGTAACTCAGATTTAAATATATCTGCTGCTCTAAATGCTTCTACAGGCATCACAACCGGTGTGTTTTCCAGGAGGAAAGGATTTAGGTGAGAACCAACTACTCATGAAACAGACTTTTCTTCCGAAGAGAACTGCAATGTCTTTTGCTCAAACTTCCGCACTTCAGATAGAAGATAATTTACAAGTGGTAGATGTGTTATCTCCTGCTGCTTTTGCCACTTCCTCCAGTTTCGGGAAAATCCCATTCCTTATTTAAAAGCTAAATAACCAGGCGTGGCTATTCATCCCCCAAACCTCTCTTTTCTGATTTTTTTTCCTAAATCAATACAAGAATTTAAAGTGACCCAATGTGACCCAGACTGTAACCTACATTCTACCAATGCAGAGCAAAGAGGCTTTAAAATAGCCACAGTCCCTTGCACAGTCACCACCCCAAAGCTAGAAGCTTAGTAGGACAAGACCAGGGAAGCAGAAGGGTGCTCTGCACCATTGCCCAGTGCTGAGGGGTCTTTCAAAAATAATAATAGTAATAACCTTACTCCAAAAGTCAGAGTCAGACTAGACCCCACTAGCCTCAAACTCCAGAAAGTGCTGCTTGTCCCACAACCTGCACTGGGCACAAGTGCCATGCAAGGAAAGAGACATTCATGGACTAAATGGACAGACAGAGCTTCTTTGCTTTATGAGTTGCTTCCTGGAGGCAGCTCCAACTTGCTGTCAGCTCCAGCAGCTGCTGGGGCTCCATGTGGTGCTAACAGAGCTCCTCAGCTTGGCATTGGAGCACATCCTGCCAGCCTGGGGAAGGGACCGCACGTGGATTGCCTTCATATGGGCAATCTAAAGCAAGGTTGCTCAAAGCTTTCTGCATTCCTTCCTCTTTGTTTTATCAGTGACATTTAGAAATATGTAAGCCTGAAGCCAACCCAAGGGATAACACCCTCTTAAGGAATGATAGCTCACTTGATTTACCAGAGTTGATTTCATCTGAGAAATGTCCTACCAGTGACCACAGGTCTGCACTGTGAATGCGTCCAGCAGGCAAATCCCTTGCCCACAAGGAGTCCTGCTGAAACAAAGCAGCACTAAATGCACTGTGAGATTCTCATAAAGAGAAAAGCTTGTAGAAACTGGTCCAAAACATACTATCCCATATGTGTACAGATACATATGTATGTATGTATATACATATATACACAACCATCAATACACTCAAGAGGTAACTTAACCTGCAACTTTTCATTTTCAAATCTGTAACAAGAGAGTGCTGATGGAAAATTAAGAAAACTAAAGCCAAAAAAAAAAAAAAAAAAAACCATTTCAAAAGCCCATAAGCATTTTCCCTGAGAAGGTTTTTCACATAATCTTGGTACTGAATGTACTATATTAAAAGAATTCAGTTAATAGCTGAATTCTTATACATGATTAATGTATTGTATTGCACGTAAGTGCTCTCCTGTTTCTAGGAACATCCAGTTGGGTAATATTCTCATTTGTAATTTATATGCATGTTCTCTTATAATTACAGTGAAATAACAGTTTATGGGGAAGTGGTTTCTAAAAGCATCTTGGGCACTACAGAAGATCAAAGTAAAATAAAACTTAAATGGAAGCAAAAAGCATGCATGAATAGCATGAGCTTTAACAATGGTCTGAATAAACATGTGTATTCTGAACAGGACGGACTGGATTTTTCATACTAGCAATTGATCACAGAAATCTACATCCAAATGAAAAGGCTGAGTAGAGAAGTTTGCACGTATCACCATGATCACTGCTTCAAAACTATACACATATACATGCCTGAGTTCCTACAGGCAGTGAGATACTCGCTACAAGAAGTCAGCATGGATTTGTACACATAGTGTTTGGGATCCTATGAATACACTAAGCTCAAAAGTAGAACCAACCTCAGCAAATCCTAATACCTAAAGCAGGCAGACTTTATTTCACAGAGCAGAGGAGCAGCCAGAGCAGCTGAAACAACATCCAGTCCACCCCTGCATCATCAAGAAGCAAAAAACAACTGCAAAATGTGCCAGATGCGGCACATCAGGGTCCAGACACCTGCTGCTTGAGGGAGGGAGGACACTGAGGCAGTGGCTGGGAAGGACATTTTGCACGGCTGTTTGAGATAAAAGGAAGCACTCTGTGGGCGTGAGGTCAGCAGAGTTCCAAACAACTTCCAGCAGAACTGCTGCTCTTGCTGCCCTGCAGCCTGGTGGGGATTCCGGGTCGTGGCAACAGCTCTGAAAGCTACAAAACAAGCGGGTTGCCAGCTCAGCCACCTGCATTTTGAACCAAACTGTTCGGTGGCAGGGCTCTGGCATTTATCTTAGCAAAAGTAAGTCGCCAAGTGCAGTGACTGACAAGTGAGCAGCAGCCTTTGTGGAATTACTCAGCCATCCAGACCCCTCACACAACTCACACTCTCTGCTTTCCAGGTATCAGCTAAAAATAAAAATGGAAGAGGACAGCCTAAGCCTGACTGAAACGACTGGGGCAATGAGCAAAGAACAAAGTATGTCAGAAGAAAAGGTATTTTTCAGAACATTAGGCAGCTGGAATAAAAAGGGTAGTTGTTCAGAATAAAAGAAATGCAGGTAAAAAAAGCACATTTTACCTACACAAAGTTTATTTTTAAATGATTGTATTGAAATACAGTGCTTTGAAGGCTATATCCAAATATCACAGTGCTCCTTTAATCTTGAGCTACAAGGATCTTATTTTGCTAAAATAAACTAGAGAAAAGAGGAATCTCTGTGGCTTAAAATGCCATGAGAATTCTGTATATCCTCCTTGCAGGAATACTAATCTGCAATGTAATGGGAGAAAAGGAACAAAACCAGGTGGTAACCAGCCCCATGCCCTGACCTTGGGCTGCTCTGGACAGAAAACCAGAAACTCAGAAAGAAGGGAAGCACAGTGCATTCAACAGGTCTGCAGAGCTGAAGGACTGGGATTGCTGGCAGCACTGTGAGAGGCACCTGTGGTGCTGCTCACAGCAAGGCTGTGGGATGGCAGGTAAGACACAACACGTTGCTATGCTTCTGCCTGCCCCCTCGGATCTCTGGGCTCCCCATCCCCGGTGTGGTGAGCAGGACCACGCTCTGCATGCTGTGTGATTCCAGGGCTGCCTGGCTTTCCTGCTCTACTGTTACACAGCAAAAACAGTGAAACTCCTATGAGACAACAGCCAGTACAAAGCATGACCAGAAAACCCCTAAGTAAAAGCCACCCCTAACGACAACAGGGAACTCAGGGTGCACAGAACAGGTCTGCACCGTTAACAACTTTGTGTGAATGACTTCAGAGCTCTTTTCTACTTCTACCCTCTGTGAAGTAATGAAAGGTTTAAGTACTCCAAATGTCTGACCCTAAGAAGCTAAAAACTTGAACAGAAATTGCACAAGGAATTTTGTTTCTTTCATAAGCTTCAGAAACACACTCTTTGAAATCCCCAGTGCTCATCCATCAAACAATGTGGAGCTGAATAAATGAAGCAAAGAGTGAAGGTATTATGAGGGCAGCCCCTTCTGTCTTTCATTGCATCATACAGCCTTTCACCTTGAATAAAACCTCTGTCACTGTCTGACAAAGACTTGCACTTGCTTTTTATCAAAAGATACACATTCTCAACAGGTTTTTTTCCCCTCTCCAAGAAGAAAGTTTTCAAATGCAGATCATATTTCTCCAAGCTGCTGCTGGTACCAATAGCTCCCATGATGGCATTAGCTGTACCCTACCCACAGAAATGATGCCGCTCCGATGGCTCATTCTGTTCCTTCCTTCTTCTGCCTCGAAGTGCTCAGATGAGATCCTGCCCTAGAGAAAAAGCAGAGTCAAAGGCCTGGCATATTCAGCGCCTAGCCCTGAGCCAGGCTGCAGGATGACGGAGGAGTGCTGGGCTGAAGCAGCACAGAAGGCAGACGTTTCACAGCGCGCTATCACTCACCCATCAAGCATAGGTAATTGAGAGCATCTGAATTTGAAACCACTGGTCACCATCTGGTGATAAAATAAAGAAACCCCAAGTGAGTTAAAGCAAGATTGTGAATTCCAGAGCACTTTCCCTAACCTACACAATGAAAACCATCATCATTCACCTGTGGAACTGCATCCCTGCATTCACACTGTGGAGCCTTGCCCTGGTTAGAGGTTTAATACAATTTGTACTGCCTTTGTTTCTCCTCCTTGTGATTGCAAGCTGATTTCATCTTTCCAAGAGATGATTCGCTCCTGAGCATACACACGATCTTCTACTTCAGAACGTTTCTAACATGAAAGAAAGTTAAGCACAGAAGGAAGCAGCTGAACCTTATGGAGTGGTGCCGCTCCTAAAGATAGAAGCAGCTGACAGCCATTTGGATAATAAGTATGTTAAACGGGACAGAATTAAAGGGTTAAAAAGGGGCAGGATTTGTTCTCTCCCTGCTTCACAGCTCTTGTGTGTGCTTTTATGAATCCTGAGATGGCAGCAAAATTAGGCCTCGCTGGCCGCTGTGAATTAATTATTTCCTGACATGGCAAGATGTTTTTCACGTATGTAACTGCTTCGAACAGCTGAAGTGCTCTGCTTCTAATTATTTTTGCTACACATGAAATATTTGAGGAAAATATCTAGGATGTCTTTAATTTGTTAATTACCAGCTGGCTCCTACTGTGACTTATTAAGCCACTACCGCAGTGACTAATGCTTCTGACAATACCAAGTTAGCAAAAACACCTTGTGGAGTGATGTGACCTGGCTGGCCCAAGAAGGGCTAGCTGCAGGTGTTTATTTGCAAAATGAGATGGTTTATTGACCCAGACATAAGACAACCAACACCAGTATCACACGCTGAGTGCTGCAGCCAGCACAGCCCCGTGCCATCAGGCCTGAGCCAGCCTTCCCATTGTTCCTTGCAAAGTCCCCAGCCCTGCAAGCGGCCACCACTGCCTCATGGCATACTATGAAGGACCAAGAGCATTTGGGATTTGCCTCGTGTGCTGTTATGCCTGCTGCAGGGCGAACATGTGGAAGGAAGGCAGGCCCAATGCCCCTCGCTCAGCTCACTGCCGCAGGGCTGCCCAGCGGCGAGGGGAAGAAGATAGAGAGGCGTCAGGGAGGGCAGGGGCTCTGCATCTGGGAAAAGGAAGATGATGGAAATGTGGTTGCCAGTAAAAGGCTTCTCTGCACGCTTCCAGGCACATCCTTTTTCCTCTCGCCTCTGAATACAGGTCTTTTTTTTTCTCAATCAAAGCACTTTCTGCTGAATTGATTGGGTTAATAATATTATGGCTTGGACAGGAACTTACACTTCTTAGCACTAAGTGTGTGAAATAATGTTACTCATGCTGCCAAATCCTCCTGGCATGGTTAGAAAAGCCGGTCTGCTCCTGTGCCGCTGCATTATAAAATCGCTGAACAAACCTATTCTGCTGTAATGGGAAGGGACACGTTTCCTTCCCTGCCATAAGTAGGTCAATGAAAACATGATGTTGTGAGGATGAAACAGTTTTCCTCTGTCCTCTTTCCCCTGATGGTAGTTTCAAATCATTCTGATTTAATTACACAGTAAAGTTATTAACGACTGATCTATTGGTGGTCCTAAAGCCAGGGCGTTGTGCTTCCTTGCAGGCTGGTTCTAGCCTTGGGTACACATGTACCATTCATACACACAGTGCATCATTGCACAGCTGAAAAAGCCTGCAAAGAAATTTGGATGTGGAAATGCAACCATACATTAAGAACATGTGAAATTTTAACTCCCAGCTCGGAGATTAACGCTGAGCTTTTACGTCAGTAGGATCTCTGTTTGAGGATGAACTTCCAATTATCTCCTCTACATCTAAAGTAGCCACACTGCGAACAATGAACTTGCTCTGAATTAGTACTGCCATAAACAAAGCCAGAGTACTTTCAGTGGTGCTATTCTAGCTCACCACAACTGGAGATATCTCTGCATGAGTTTCATCAGAGGGCATTAACCAGTAGCTAGTGAAACATTTTACTTACAGTTATGCCTATCTATTAAATGCTAATTATAGGTTATTGGAAATTAAAAAAAAAAAAAAAAAGATTGGGGGAGAATCCCTCCAAAAAAGCAAAAAGGAAAAAAAAAAATTACACTGAAGTGAATACAGATTGCCTGAAGTCTTAGCAAATAAAATTTTAAAACCCAAAACGGGTTCTGCTTTTTCACTGACTGCCTCTCCTCTCTTTTCATAGAATCATAGAATTGCTCAGGTTGGAAAAGACCTTTAAGATCATCAAGTCCAACCGCAACCTAACCATACTACCCTAACTCTAACAACCCTCCGCTGAATCATGTCCCTGAGCGCCACATCCAAACAGTTTTTAAACACATCCAGGGATGGTGACTCAACCACCTCCCTGGGGAGCCTATTCCAGTGCTTAGCAACCCTTTCTGTAAAGAAGTGTTTCCTGATATCCAACCTAAACTCACCCTGGTGCAACTTGAGGCCATTTCCCCTCGTCCTGTCTCCTGTCACCAGTGAGAAGAGACCAACCCCGCTCTCGCTGTAAGCACTTTTCAGATACTGGAAGAGAGCAGTAAGGTCTCCCCTCAGCCTCCCTTTCCCCAGACTAAACAGCCCCTTTTTTGCCAGATGGTGTAAATTAGTTTTGTTGACATTAACTGAAAAAAAGAAGAAAAGTAAGAGCAATTGATTCCCCCAATATAACACCAGTTGTGAAGCCTCCCTCACCCCCACAGGCACTGCAAAGGCCCCTCTGCACACAGATGCTGGCCACGCGGGGTGACACACTCTCATACCCCCCAACGCACCCATCCCACACACAGCAGTCTGCCTGGGACAGCAAAGCCCTTCGTGTACAAGTGGAGGCCACTCGGGCCTCAGCATGAAATCTGTACCCTATAAAAACCCATGACTTCAAAGGGGACTCGGATTTCATCCTAAGAATCCAATTACGTGTTGCAAATTTAGGATGGCTTGTCAAGTGCCAGCTGACAGAGTGATGTCTCCAAGTATTTCAGGACGATGGTATTTGAGCTGAAATGCAAAGCCAGCTGTTTGTGTCTTAACTACTCACCTAAGGAACATTTCAAAATGAGGAAACTACACGATGATTAAGTGCCTCTGCACCTCAGCAAAAACTGTCCTGCTCTGCACAGAGACCCCTCCTAAAAGAATTAAGGAAGCATGTACTGCAATAAGAAAATAATTCCAGGCACAGGATTATCACCAGTATCAGCAAATCACAGGACGGACAGAAAAGATCCGTAATCCGCCTCCTGCTGCGAGATACAGCCAGATATACTCATGTTTATTAAAGCCATTCCTAGCACCTCCAGAGATGGATACTCCACAGCCTCCACCGGCAGTGTATTTCAGAGACAACATTTTCCTAGGGCTTACCTCATCTTCCTTGCTTCAAGTTACAGCCATTTCCCTTTGTCTATGGGCAGCCTGGTCTAGTGGCTGGCGACCTCGCACACAGCAGGGGGGTTGAAACTAGATGATAATTATTGTCCTTTTCAACCCAGGCTATTCTATGATTCTATGATATGATTTTATGACCAGCCTCCATTTGGCAACAGCCTGTTCCGCGCTTTCTGTGCTGGGAGAACTGCTTGCCTCCTACCCTACCTGCCAGACTCACAGAACCAAGGTTGGAAAAGACCTCTACGATCAGCCATCAACCTACCATCACCATGCTGGCGTAAGGGCACTAAGCCAATCTGCTTTATGCCCTCTTCAGAGGGAATACACTGTTTCCAAGTGGGTGCACATTAAATAGCACAAGGGTTAGTCCAAGTCACCACCAACTTTTTATTTCCAGTTGCTTTGCTAAACTCTCTGCTTGACGTGAAATTCCACGCACCAGATACTGCAGTCAAACAGAATGTTTTATGTGCATACATTCAACAGTTTTAGAAGCCAAAGCTAAAGAAAGGAGATAGTCCCACCTGTGCTAATAATAATAATGATGATAAAATAATCAAAAATAAAATATTTTTAATTCTTTTGCTAAGAACCGTGTACTTCTCCACATTCTCAAACAAAAACCAGTCTTGTTAAAAGGTGTATTTTGAAAATGTATTGGGAAAGGCTAAGATTAATTCTGTCTGCAGCTGTTATTTGGTAATGAGTACCCAAGGACAATGTAGCTCCAAATGTACTTTTCTGTGCTTTAGCTGTGTTTAATTTTGTTGTACTTGAAAGAACTAGGCACTAGTTGTCAATAAATTGTTTTTAATGCCTACTTGCTCACAGACTTCTGCGTGTCTCATTCCTTTTTCACTGTCTTTCTTCTTTTTGGGGTTCCACTGAGTGCAAACGTCCTTAGAAATTTACAGGGAGGTATTTTATAGTGCAGCCTTATCTTTACAAAAGATATAAAAGAAAATAAGAACTTAGGTACCACTTTTCATCCCTTGATTTCAGAGCAATCGCAAACAAGGCGACACCAAGCCCCCACGCGGCTTATCAGAGATGATGGGCAGATACTTGCTGTCTTCCGCTCCCTCCTGTGCCCCAGGGAAGGTTAAGTTCAGCAGACGCCACAAATAAATTAATAAACAGAGATTCATCGTGCCCAGCGCTTTCTCATCCCCTCTTTATTACTCAGAGCACACATCTCAGTTCAGGTTTTATAGCCAAATGTAACAAGAGGCCATACAATTGGTTCAGAAACCTGGCTTTGTGTAACAGCCCCCTGGTAGGGAGGGCAGCTTTCTCCAGACTGTTAAGTATCAAAAGCTTTCTCAACTACCACTGCTGCAATTAGATGCATTTTTAAGCATCCCATTAGTGGGAAGTCTCACTGTATTTCCAGGTAGAGTCACTTCATACAGAAATAATTACAGTAATAATTAGCTCAAGAAGTGCTCTGTTGCTTGATACTCAGGGAGCCAGGATCAATAGAGAGTGCAGGACTTGCATGTATTCCCACTAAATGCAGCTGTGAGAGCTCCTGAGCTCTGAGGTCAGACGTAGCTACACAGGACATCGTAATTTCATTAGGTTTGGTTGGTTTTGTGTGTTTTCTTTCCTTATGACAGAGATACAAAATTACAGACTCGAGGCTTTCTGCAGTGTGGTGCCTTGTATAAGGCACTGCCTGTCACATTCTGCCAAAACAAATTAGCTGCTGGCACTAGAAGTAGATTCATTAGGACCCAAAGGAAATTATATCACTGAGAGCTGCTCCCAGGTGCTTGTGAGCTCAGAAACATGCCAGCATCTTCTCAGGGAACCTTGGGGAAAAGCCCTTAAACTTTTTACCAAGCAATTCCAGACAACTCTCCTCTTTCCTAATCTTCAGCAGAATGATCACTGAAAAAACTTTGAAGATGAGGCTAGAAATAAAGATGTACAATAGAAAAAGTGATCACAACAGAAAGGAAATGGGAACCATAGGCAGTAACTGTAGAGTCTATTAAGGTAGGATTATAAAGCCCTTATGTACATTCCTGCCACTGCTTTTAGCAAGGTTCACATTGGAAGAATCGTATAATTTATTAAAGGAAAAAAATGTTGCAAACCCATTTGTACCTTGCATGACTTTCCTGAACTCCCATGACAAAGACACTTACAATTTGATAGTAACAGGCAAGAGGCTGAGGCCTGCCTGCTCCGAGACCAAGCATGCTACTAGCCATGGTAAAGCAGGGCTTGTTCCCAAGCAAGCAGCTCCTCTGAGCAGGAATGTGTGCCACACGTTAGTGATGGACAGCACATTAGCATTAGGGCAACACTGCCCCACAAATACAGCACCCCAAAGCAGGAGGCTCCAACGCTGCAGCAATTGAATTGGCACGTGCTACACTCACTGCCTCACCTGCACTATGTCACCTTCGTGTTGCTGGGTCACCAAACACAGGTCACATCATAGTTGTCCTAACACTGCAATCAAAGCTGGCCAGGGATTCTCCATCTCAGAAAAACATGCCAACACTACAGCATATAAACTATAAACTATACCAAATGTATCAACATTTTCTATGGGAAAACAACAGATTATTAAAGATTTTCCATTTTACCACTAAACCAAATTAAAGTTGTTATTTCAGACGGGTTCCACATATTTTTTAAGTCAACCCAACACTGCATTGCAGCTCCTTATTCCGGGAACGTCTCTTCCCGGTTCAGATGCCTACTTCTTCCAGGAACTGTTTGTTTCTGGCGGCTTCACTTCCCACAATACAAAGCGGGTTTCCCTCTGACGAAGCTCTCCAGCACCTCTTGGACATTTAATTACGAGAGAAGGGCCTCAGATAATGAAAAGGGAACATCACGCTCCTGAACCAATGCTTCTGAAAAGTAATAAACTGTGGTAGGGAAATGCAATTTAATTTTGAACTGACTCAGGAATTTCCCATGGAACATTAATTCTATTTTCTGTTCACCTCTGAGCGTCAGTCTATTTTTCTTATGCAGTTTAGGAAGGTTGTAAAAGGTGTGGTGAAGCTCTGCTTACAACTTTGTGAATTCACCATCCCTGCCCCCTTTTGCCATAGCCCTGGGGAGGGGGATGCCATCTGAAAACAGAAGTCAATTGTACCAAGCCTTATCAGAGGAAATGCCTATTCACTACAGGACCTGCTATCTAAATACGAGCACTCCCTTCCATTTTGCAGGAGCCTAGAAAACTCAGCTTGCCTAAAGCTGCACAGGAATCCAGTGCAAAAGCAAGAAACAACCACAGCTCTGCTAAGACCCACTGTGATTTTTTACTCATGCCAACGTATGTATTTTTTCTCAAACTACTTCTTCCACTTCAATACCAAAACAAAAATTACACTGATACACCTTAAAGTAAGAACCAGCTGGCCCGGATATTTTGCATGGGACTGAAGTGTTTAACTAGTCCCAACTAGTTAAGAAAACATCCAACTATTGGCAACAATCAGAGAACTGGCTTAAATGGTATTTCTCACTCCCGTCATTGTTCTTCTCTCCTTAATTCCACTAAAGGTTCTGCATTTCCCTCTCCTTCATCCCCTACATTTAACCACACAGAAAACAATTCACGGCAGATCACAGAAGTACAGAATCACCAAGGCTGGAAAAGACCTCCAAGATCATCCAGTCCAACTGCCCACCTACCACCACTATTTCCCTTAGTCCAACAGATCTGCTCACCCAGGTGTTCTGCAAGATTCTAGAAAGCTGATCAACAGGTTGATGAACTTGATCAAACGGAAGGAAGACAATAAAACATATCAGATCTATCATCTTCCCTTCAAACATTTCTATTTTACTTCATTTGCTTGCACGTACTTTTTACAAGGCACAGGATGACACTGCATGAGTCTCTTTGTGCTTGTATGTATAACCAGAAATGCTCGGTGTTCCAGGAACCCGCAGGCAGTACTCACTTCCTACAGCCCTCGTGGGCACCACTGACACGTCAGGAATGCTGAACGCATTTGGGTGAATGGGCGCCGACACCAGGTCTAGGAGCATCCCTGCCTGCCCAAAATACGTGATAAAAATGATGCTGCCATTTAGGCAATTCTCATAATACAAACGCTGAGGAAACTCACTATATGAGTTCTTGCTAGGCAGCAAATTTTACGTCCAACTTCCCACTGAGTTACCGATATTCACTTGTGATCACAGGAAAAGCACAGCTCCACCCGAAATGTTTGGGAAGTATACAGAAAATATCACTGATCAATGCAGAGATGAATCCACTGGATACTGAAATTACTTTGGTAAGTTGTGGAAAGAACACGACAGTTTGATTCTTCTTCTTAGTCACAAACTCACATCTTCAGTAAAGACTGTCAGGGGAATGCATACGTTTTTTCATTACTGATAGAATTGATTTTGTTTAGGGAAGACATAAAAACCAAAATGTAAAAAAGCATAAATGCCAAAAGCCAAATAAGAGCATTACTTGAGAGCAAACAAACAAAAAGTTTAAAGATAATGAATGTTGTGTTGTGATCAAACTCACACGAAGGAAAGAGCAAGTAAGTGAATGCATGGCCAAACAAGCAAACAAATACTGATCACATTTCCTGCATTGTGGAAAACAGTTAGCTTTTCAACTCTGCAACAAAAAGCAGCATTTCAGGCAGCACATCTCCCTGATGAAGGGCAAAGGTTTGTAACAAAATCCAGCTGATAGGAAAACAGCACTCAAAATTGTAATGGGAAGATTATTAAAGACAAAGACTCCCTAAGTACCTCAAAACAAGAAACCTTGTGAGTTAACCCTTCATTGGAGAATAAAGTTCAAACAATCTGTATTGGAAAAATAGGGCAAAAGAAATCATGAGGGAAAGCATTACTTGCATATCTACCTTAAAGGAACTCCTGGGCTCTGAAAACTGAGCTCCGAAAGCAGAAGCAAAGCAGAGACGCCACCACAGCAAATGGCAAAAGGCAAGCTTCCTACTTACCCTATGGTATGCACCATGATCCCTTCTGCCACCTCAGTAATTCCACAGAATCCAGAATTATGGTACTTTTTAAAGGAATATTAGAGTCTTGAGAGGAGATAGAGGAAAGCTGACAGGCAGAGCTTTGCGAGGAGCCAGGCGGACAGGGATGAATTTAAGCCCTGGCTCAAGATGCTGTGTATTCTGCGTCTATCTTTAACTTGTAAATGATTTGGTTTCACATTCCTCCGAAGTCCTGCTGGCAGATGCCTTTGTGGAGCTCTTACCAATCACAGGCACCCAGATCCCCTCCCTCCTCTCCCTCTCCCCAAGCCGACATTCCATCCCCACCTCGCCCCCCATGCACAGCACATACCTCCCACAACACAACACACACAGCACACGCACACTCTTCACCCCAACAAAAATAACCCCTCTGCAAGCGGCTCGCACGCACTGCCACCAAACACCACATTCTGAACATGCTGGTTTACATTTTGCAGGCTCGCTCAGCCTGTGTGAATGCACTAAAATAATCCAGTCCTTCCTTGGAAGCTGCTGCAAAACACGCTGTTGTAGCACTTGGGAATAAAAATGCTTTAAGTGGCACTGCTTATGTTCAGTGCGTGGGGACCTGGGATCATCGCTCGTGCCAAAATTACTATCAGCCAAAGTCTCCGAGTTTGAATTCTGCAGTCGCCGATTTAATCACAGTAAGAAATAGGATCACTACAAAGCACTTTCCGTAGATGACTGCAAATGCCACCAGCAAGGGAAAGAAGGGTGCAGAACAGCATTCTGTCATGTGAAGCTCCCGCAGAAATGTGTATGTGGGTGCTTACAGCACCTTTGCCCATACAGAGATCTCTAGAGAGAAACTGGGTATAGAATTGAAAAAGACCACACTCGATTTCAAATGTTAAGACTCTGAACTTCTTTTCTTTTTAAATGTGTGTCTCTTTACGGTACCAATGCATCGCAATTTTGTTCAGAAGTCAGGCTCCGAAATCATTAAACTACTGATTCTTGGCAGCTTTCAAGGCAATTAGGTGAACAAAAAAAAAGTTCTTCCACAAAGCACAGAAAGTCAGGATTACTATAGGTGACTTCAGGAGTCGATACTGTTGATGCAAACCCCTGGCTCTTGATATCAAGCCTTAGGAAGCAGCTGGTTTGTAATCTGTAAATGTGCATTCGGTTGAATCCTGCTTGCCATCAGGATTTCCTTATCTCAAAGACTGGTGAGAATGGAACAACGCTGCATGTAAAACACATGAATTATTGAACATTTGGTGTTAAAACTGGAAAACACCAATTTACTGTCACGACAGTTCAAGCAGAAAAATACAGTAAATATCTCTGTTTCACAGTCCTTAGCCTCATCTTGCTGCCAGCACAGGTCAGGGCAGGGGGTGTGAGGCCAAGCTGTGTCCATCATCGCTTAGCTAAAAGCACAGTTTATAAATGCTCTGCCAATGGCCTATTTGATGAGCCTTTACACTTTCCAGAGCACCCGTGTTGAGAGGCTAGGCTGATCTAGTAATAAAAGTAAGTATGCATTTACTCCAGGCTAACAAAGACGACAGCTCAAACTTGGAAAGGCTGAAAGGGCTGCAAAAGGCTACTCTGAAGGGCTGTACGTTAGTGAAAAAGAAGTCTGCACTTCATCTCTGATGAGCTACTGTTAACGATGCTGCTGCAGGAGACAAAGTTGGATAAAAACACAAAGTGCACAGCCCCTGCTGTGGTCGGTCCTGCAGGCAGGAAGGCAAGAGCTCCTAGCTTGGAGTCAGCTAAGGTTCACGTACCTGGAAAAGCTGCCCGTAACATATAAATATTAAGGAATAAACTAGCTGACAAGATGACTCCTGAAGAATCAAAAGATTTATTTTGAGTCGCTAGTCTTTTTTACTATTAGCAAATAGAGACCTCAGTATGTTTAATGTCTGCTTTGCAGAGAGATTTAAAAACTCCAGAAAGCAAAAAATACGCCACTGACTTCCTGCCAGATATTAAGGCAGTCGCTCAACTTCTCCTCTGCCTTGGGTCCCAAAACTGTGGCTTGCTGATAGCAGGATACAAGGAACATGTCTATTATTCAGTTTTAGGAGTTGCTGTGAACTGCAGGAACAATGCCTAGCAGTGATTTCCAATAGAGCCACATCTACCATCACAAATCCCTCACACCAGAGAAAGTCCTTACACCGCAGTGACTCCCATTCAAACAGAGCAACTCCACGCTGTGTAATGACAACACTGTACCTCAAATCAGTGTTCTTGAACTGTTCTGTAAGGATGTGAGACCCAAAGGGCAGAAAGCACCAGAAGCAAAGTTAACATTAGGTCCTCAGAAGCACAGTACTTTAGAAGCTCAGAGAGACAAACAAGAAAGAACAAAGGCAAGTTGTGCTTTTGTGGCTGAGGGCTCCTTTTCATTAACACAACCATCAAGGAGGAAAACAGCTCTCCATGGAAGAAAGTGTGATGCACCAACGTGATGGATCAGAAGTGAGGTGAAGAATTAACACTGAGCTGGTTCTTGGACTCCCATCTACTTCTAGAGAGTGCTTAATTGTAGGGGAAACAATGGAGGGAAATCCACAAAAATTTTGTCTATCGCTTGTATTTCCTCTACTAGATATGAGGAAAAAGCGATTAGGTTTTGGATTCTCTATAAGAATACTAAGTGTATGCTTCTCATGTCTTGTAAAATGTTAATTATAAACATAAGAGTATGTAGAGGTGGAGCTTTGAAAAACTGGATGCTTCAAATTTCTAGGGAGGCTTGGATGCTGATGGGGACAGCAAGATCCCATTCCCATGAATGGGACAGAGAGGTCATATGTCCAAAAACTGTGTCACGTAAGCCAAAGGAAAAGACAGGTGTCCAGTTTCCTCAGATGAAGAGGTGTACAGCAATACCAGTGCCTAACGTGGCCAGACTTGAACATGGCAGCCAGCACAGCGCACGGCTGGGAGAGATTTACCAAAGCTGGGGGGACTACTGCTTCTCCTCTCTTAGCAGGGCCTGTTGCTTAAAAACATCACCAAATGCAACAGACTGGGGAGCACCGGTACCATTAGATTTGAGACATATGAATACAGACTAGTAATGAGTTACTGCAGAAGCAGGAGCTGGAGCAGAGAGAGAGATGAAGAGGTGAGAGTAATTTGGTACTAGTCTCAAGTACAAATACGTAACATTTGAAACCATGTGACTTCCTACCCATTTCCAATTTAGCCCAGTGCCTAAGAGGCATGCTCTGTCCCTTCATATTCAGCTATTTTTAATGTGCATAGAATTTGCTCTTGATCTTCCCTTGTCTGTCAGCATCTTGAATTCATTTCTCTTGACAGTCTTAAGATTTGGGCTTACTGGGACAAGCAACATTTTTCACCCTACGGGCTCTGTCCTTCTAAGTCTTCCTCAGAGTAATTCTTGCTCGTGGGAACAATCTCTTTAACCTCTACAGCTGATTTCAGCACGGGCTCGTTCAAGAGTAAGAGTTTTGAGTAGAGGACTGCCGTTACATTGACAGGAATGCAGTTCCATGCGTCATGGTGGATCATACGCATGGCCTTTTTTCAGTGATACTTAAATTGACTCCATTACCCCCAGTCTATCTCCAGACTTAATGACTCAGCTGCTTGGATACACCAGAAGCCCTCTCCAGTGAGGTCCAACAGGCAAGGCTTGGCCAAGAATTGCCCTACACACTGCTCCTCTCCTACTTACCACCTTTGTACTAAGCCAGAATAGTATATCCTGAGTTAGAAGGGATCCTTAAGAATCATCCAGTCCAACTCCTGGCTTCATACAAGAGAATTCAAATTGAAAGCCTATGCTGAGCATGCTGTCCAAATGCCCCCTGAGCTCTGGCATCTTGGGGCTGTGACCACTATCCTGGGCAGCCTGTTCCATGCCCACCTGGTAAAGAACCTTTTCCTAACCCCCAGTCCAAGGGTACCCCCTCCCCTGACACAGCTCCATGCCATTCCCTTGGGCCCTGTCACTGTCAGCAGAGAGCAGAGCTCAGCGCTGCCCCTCCACTCCCTGTGAGGAGCTGTAGGCTGCCATGAGGCCTCCTCTCAGCCTTCTGACATTTGTTGAACACTCTCTAATAGTTCTATGCCCTTCTCATAGCGTGGCACCCAAACCCACATCCGATGCGGGAGGTGAGGCCACACAGCGCAGAGCAGCACAGCTCCTTTCTTCACCCACTGACAGTGATGGGCCTGACGCACCCCAGAGTACAGGTGGCCCTTTGGGTTGCCAGAGCACACTGTTCTCATTTAACTTCTTCTCAACCAGAACCTCCTTTTTGTGGGGTTGCTCACAAGCTTCTCATCCTCACTCTGTATATATATCCAGAGTTGCATCATCCCAGGTACAGATTCCAGCACTTTCTCATGTTGAACTTCATGTGTTTGGTGGTTGCTCAGCCCAAGAGAAAGAAAAAAAAAAAAGACTGAAAGAGATAGAGAACAGCTGGTGAAGTCAGTGGGGATGGGGGCTCTTGGTGTCATCCCACAGCACCTACCCCCCTCCTGCTCTCATGACACAGCACTGAGAGGCAGCACAGGGGACCAGCGTGGCCTCAGCCAGGCACAGCACAGCCCCAGCTCTAAAAGAGGAGACTAGCTGCTCCAGGGAGATCTGTTCTGGCACCTGGGCACTAAGATGAGTCCTCCTACTGCTCGCAGGAGGCTCACCACCTAAGAGTAGGCCATTCAGGCAGATGCATTCAGTCACCAGAAACGCTCAGATGAGTTAGCTCCTCTGTAAAACATTCACATTGCTTGTATTCTGGAAAAACATCAGTAAAGTAAATGGGGAACATAATTTGTAAACAGTTTGGCAGTAACAGAGGATTCTCTGCACTGGCTTTCCTGGTTCTAATGTCTGTATTTCTCTGATTCAAGTTATGTTGAATATGGGAAGTATCCATGCTTATGTGCCTGAGCTTCAGTAACAAATAATATTTTCAGTTAATCAATTTTACCGAATAAAGAAAAAAAATCCATTATTTACTTTTGAATGTTTCTCCTCATTTTGCTATGTTTTGTATCTACAGTTTGTGAGGCTTTTTTGGACAGACCTGTGGTTTGAACCAGTGCTTCCCATCATTTATAAGCACCTCACATCTAAAAGATTTTAGCTTTATTTTTCTACACAAGAACAAATAATGAACATTAACTAAGAAAAATTAAGCAACTTCAGAAAAACCCCATGCACTTGTCTTGTTCTCTGCAAAATAAAAGCATTATTTACTAGATGCATTGACATTCAGTTTACTTGAAAAATACCTAAGAGGACAACCAGAATAATTCTCCTTCCATTTACCATTAATCCAAACACTAAATAAATGAAAAAAGACTACTCTTCTTGGTAGACACCTAAATTGATCAGTAAAACAAAGACCTCTGAGATTTAATAAAATCAAAAGAACTTAAATCAATAAGTCATTATAAGTCATTTTTACTTCACTGAAAGGAAAAATATGTATTTTTTAAAAAAAGAAACAGCACAAAAAAAAAAAAAAAAAAAAAAAAAAAAAAAGACAGGTAAACCTAATTCTACCCAGTGCTGAGTCTTGGAAAAGTCCTTCCTGGCCTGATGGTGCTCACAGATAAATAAAAAAGGCTGTATCATCCATTATTGGTTCCCTGCCTGAAAATGCTGAACTTGAAAGGTTTGAAGTGACAGCTGTATTTCATTAAAGTTGCTTGGTGAGCAGTGCATCTAATGAAGACTGTTTTCCTAAGGATTTAAGGACCTTGTTAATTACTGCTCCCAGTGACAGCAATCCCTGTTTCCTCTAAACTCCCATCAATATCCCTATCCCTCAGGAACTGAGAGCTGCCCATGTCTACCCTCAGCTTCCTCTCACCTACCATGCGATCATGCTGCAACACTATCTCCACAATGATCCTTTGAATTTCCTCAGGCCTCCACAACTGTCCTTCTAGCTGCTGCCCTAATCTGGTTTTGAAATCATGTCTGTTCTAACCCTGCATGCAAAAGTACAGATGAGTGCTAAATAGGAGAGCTCATAGCACGCAGTGCCTGAAAAGAATGGCTGAAACGTTTGTCAGACTAAAGACCACAGCACCAAAATTCATCTTGTCACAACCTTATCCTGATATTCATGTCCTTATTCCTGAAATTATGAAGCAAACGAAATATTTTTATTAAGAAAATGGCTCTGCTATCCTTTCTCATTCCAGTACCTTGGATTCATTGCAATGCTATGTTCTGAAGTGAAAGAAGACTTCCAGTAAATTCTTTCACTAAGGTGCCACAAAATTTAGGTATTTACATTTGCCTAGACAGACAACCACAGGCCTTTCGTGGAAAGTTGGCCAATGTCTGAAGTGTGCGTGCAGGCAGACACGCGTGTGGATGAAGAGACATACACTTCTTTCAGGACTGGGAGAAAATAATCTATGAAATACATTCTCTGTTCAGTTTGGCCCAACACAGGAACATCCATGTTTCATTCATCCCACATCCCACCAGAAAATCCCTCCCGCTCTAAAACAAATCATAGAATCATAGAATGGTCTGTGTTGAAAAGGACCACAGTGATCATCTAGTTTCACCCCCCCTGCTATGTGCATGGTCGCCAACCACTAGACCAGGCTGCCCAGAGCCACATCCAGCTGGGCCTTGAATGCCTCCAGGGATGGGGCATCCACAACTCCTTGGGCAACCTGTTCCAGTGCGTCACCACCCTCTTTGAGAAAAACTTCCTCCTAATATCCAACCTAAGCCTCCCTTGTCTTAGTTTAAAACCATTCCCCCTTGTCCTATCACTATCCACCCTCGTGAACAGTCATTCCCCCTCCTGTTTATACGCTCCCTTCAAGTACTGAAAGGCCACAGCAAGGTCTCCCTGGAGCCTTCGTTTCTCCAAGCTGAACAATCCCAGTTCCCTCAACCTTTCCTCATAGGAGAGGTGCTCCAGCCCTCTGATCATCTTAGTGGCCCTCCTCTGGACTTGTTCCAAGAGCTCCACATCTTCCTTGTGCTAGGGCTCACTTTATTCAACTCTCCAGACAAAAACCTTGGTGAAAGGGGAAAAGAAAACTTTTTTTTAAAGAAAAAAATACCTAGCAAGAATGCAGGAGGAGGCCTAAAAATCTCAGAAGTGATGATGACTGTTGGAGCATAAATATCTAGGGCAGTGACAGGAATCCCACCAGATCAGTTATACAAAAGCCAGAAGTGTCTGCCTCACACTCCGAGGTGTGTGGGGCTCTGCAGACATCGTGGAGGGTGTCATGGCCACGCAGCCGTCTCCTGCCATCTGCATCCCGATCCGATGGCACCCACACATCCCTCGGGCTGGGTCCTGCTGGGAGAACAGGGACAGAAGGGGATGCCGCTGAGCCCGGGGGTGCGAGCTGGGAGGGAGCATGCAGGGCGAGACAGCCTGGGAGAAGCTTGTCCTACTGCTCCCTCTGCTGTACCCATCCTGCAGAGAAATCCCAAATGTCAGCCGGAGGAGCCGGGATGACAGATGGCAGCTTTCAGCGAGAAATCTGCACGGACCCAGGTGGACTCGAGAAAGGAGAGAAAGCACTGATGAGGAAGGAAAGACCACCACACGCAGGAGATGGCGCGATGCGCATCTTCCCGCATTCAGCACATTAAATCTCTTTTGCTCTGTACCTGCTAGGAGAGATGTTATCCTTCCGCTTCCAGCACGGCGCAAGGAACACGGGGAAACAACGCCTCTCCTTGAGCGCGGTCTTCCCGCTTTATAACCTATATTTAGCTCATGATCTCATCCTACGAGGACGGGTGTCACGATCAGCTGCGCGGCTCAGCCTGCAGAGAGGCGCATGAAGCTCCCCAGGCACGGTTGCTTACAGCAGCCAAATGACAAGTTATGCAATGCCGGCAGCAAATGCCTCGCATACCGTGAGCTCCTCGCAGACATCAAACGGGAAAAAACACCCGACCTGAGAGTCACGTTAATGCTACACCGAATTTCACAAGACGAAGCACAGGGAAAAGAGGTGAAAGGGGAAAATGGGCTTACAGAAAGGCAAATAATGATTTGTGAATTATCAATTTGACTGTCGGTGAAAGAGTGACTTTTTTAACCCACCACCACCTGAACATTATTCCGGTCAAAAATCCCACCGTGCACACTATTTCTGAGAGCTGAGAAATCAGCAGCATTGAATACCACCTACTAAGGACATCTGCAGCTGCCATGAAAATCTTTCTTTGAATACAGTGAAAACTGGTACCCCAAGAAAAATACATACTTTCAAATGCTCACACATTACAGTGTGCTTCTCGCGATCTTCAGAGCAATATTTCAGCTACCGCAAACTTCCCCTTCAGCCCTGATTTATGGAAATTCAAACCAGAGTAAAGACTACCTCAGATGAAGAAATCACTCTCAAGAGCTTTTCTCCGAGAAGGTGCAAACTCATCAGAATGGGAAGGAATGATTAGAAGAATCAGCACCTTCAGGAGAAGCATACATTTTCCATATGAAAAGAGACGATTAAGGGCTGCAAGTCCAAAAGGCTGGAGTGCAGCATTTAGGATTTGGTGACTTTGAACCTCCAATCATATGCTCATCTTAAACCGTACAGAGAATTTCAGGAACTTCATACAAATTTTACATAAAATAAAACCTTAAATCTTCCTAATACCAGTATGAGATTAAAAAAATTAATTAGTGAATTTTAGAAATTAACGGATTAACTGCATTCTCTTTTCCTCCATGAACTAAGTATGATTTCCTTTTACATTACAGAACATCTCCCAGTTAATGAAAATATCAGAAACTGGATTTTATGATATAACATGGTGATAAAAGTAAATTACATTTAAAAGTCAATGGGATCTATGGAATAGAGCAAATCCGAAGAAACGCATTCAATAATTTTAAAGTTGTGAATAATTAGCATTCATATTCAAATGCACTTGGTCATGACCTATTTCTTCTCTAAATGCTTTAATGTTAGCTTTTACAAAGCTATACAAGCGAAGCAGTACCACAGTAGCAGAACCAATGCAACTGCAGTACTGAGACCTATTGAAAAATCCCACCCTGAAATGAGCAGCTCCAGCAAAGCAACAGGAAATGATGATCTGGGGCAGAATCCAGTCCATTCTTTCCAATTGTCCTACTGAAGATTTACATAAATACAAACAAATGCAGTTTAGTCTGAAGACAGACATAATTATGTGCCTAACTCACACTTCCTCAGTTTCCATGAAAAAAGAAGTAATCTTGTCTACATTTATAGCTGGAATGGAATTGAACGCATAAACTAAATGAACAACTTCCAGAGAAAAAGGGATGTACAGAAAAATATTTTATGCATAAATAATCCAACAATAATTACAAACTATTTTAACATTGCTCTGTGAAGCATCATGACAAACAACCTGCAAATGTACAATGTGTATGCACAGAAGCTGAGCATAGGTCTGGACGTAATCTACTCGCTGTCAGATAGCACAAAACTGCTTTGAATAAACATGTTTCTTATTACAGCACCTCCTCCCCTCTCTCTGAATTCATCTTGTCTATCCCCAAATAAAAGGAATTTTTTTTTGCTTTGTTTGAAATAGCGCATGCTTTATCTAGGAACCTCAGACATTACAGCATAAATTATTTGTACTCCTTGCTACACCAAGTCTTGCTCCAGGACTTTGTGACTGAACACAGAATACCTGAGGGAAATCAAATTAACAGCAGCTGAGACAAGACTATTAAAGGCATGTTTTCCCCTATGTACAGTAGTTTGCTAATGGCATCAAGACCATCCACCAAGGATAAAGCAAGGACAATTCTCTGAGACCTCACTGTATTTCTCATTACTGTCTATTTCTCTGAAGCAGCTGTGGACACAGTGATATTGATGGGCACTGGGGTTCCTCGAGTCTCAGTGTGAGCATGCAGATCTCCCAAGCATGCTTACTACAAATCGTGGAATGGCTCAGGTTGGAAGGAACCTTAAGATCATTCCAAAACAAATCAAGTTAGCCTTTGCTCAGGAATTGCTATGTTGTTTCTGGCTTTAGGAGCAGCAAGGCAAGGAAACGGAGCACTAAAAGCCCATCTTCCCCACCCTCTCAGCCTGCTGGGAGTTCCTATTCTCAGGGGGTGGTGCCAGATTCCTCCAGCTCCTGCACTGAGTTTGGGATGACACCTGTCAGCCTCCTGCATGCCCTGCAAGAGTCAGGTGCTCACCAAGGAGAGGGCAGGCCAGCCCCACCACCCACCAGCCAGGCTGCGGGCTTCAGGGGACTGTGAAAAATAGGCCAGCATGAAGACAGTGCGTTTTGTCCCGGGCACTGAAGCTCCCACTCATCCCTTCCCCTTGTAGCTAAGTTACAAATTGGGCCTAAAAATACCAAGTACCCATCAGCCACATTCAGTAACTTCTAGTTTCCAGTCTAGCCTAGAGCTGCTCATTTTTACCCTCAAGGACGTTTGTGGCACTTGGAAACAGTTTCCCAACCCCCTCTTTAAGTGAATGTTTCCTTTGTTTACCCAGAATGGCTGAGGCTGGCAGGGCCCGATGGACCCCAGGCCCACCTCCAGGCAGCTGCTGAAGTTCTCCGAGGAGCAGACCCCACACACAGCCTCTGGGCAGCCTGTGCCAGTGCTCCGTCACCTGCACAGCACAGAAGTGCTCCTGGTGTTCTAAGGGAACATCCCATGTTCCAGTTTGTGCCCACTGCCCCTTGTCCTGGCACCGGGCAACAATGAACGGAGACTGACTCCATCCTCTCTGCACCCTCCCTGCAGGTATCTATAGACACTGATGAGATCTTCCTAAGCCTCCCCTTCTCCATACTGAACAGATCCTCCTAAGCCTCCCCTTCTCCATGCTGAACAGCCTCAGCTCTCTCAGCCTCTTCACAGGAGAGGTGCTCCAGGCCCTTCATCATCTTCACGATCACTTGCTGTATTAATAGTGCAATGAATGAGAAGACATCTCCACTGCTTTCAGAAGAAGGCAAAGACAGTACAGTAAAATGTTTAGTATGATGAGGATTGCTTTGCAATTGGAAAAACCACTCTGAAATGCAGTCACTGGGTGCCCGTGTCCCAGAAGTGGCCACACACGGCCCTGTGCTGCTCAGGTAGTACCTAAGGGTTAGGGCAGTGTGGGCCAAGCACAGAGGTAGCGGCAGTGGGAGAAAAGCAGCACTCCTCAGCTCTGGGTGCTTAGAGCAACTAAAACTTCAAGCCAGTACCTCCCAGCACTGCTGCAGCTAACATACTGTAAATTGCTAAAGGAGTATTTTCATTCCATTTAGGAAATGGCAAAAAATAACTAGGTAAAAGAAGAAAAAAATGCAGCTCTCTTCAAAAGCCTCTTTAATCAGCCCCAGAATCTGAATCAACGCTGAGCACAAAGACTTAAATTTGGCGTAATGAAAACTGAATAGACCAAAAAACAACAAAAGAAGTATCCTTACAAAAGATACAGATTCTACCTCACCAGTAAATAATTAAAGCTCCTCTCTGTTCCCTTCCACTTTCTATATTAAAGCTTTTCATTACGTGGGATCAAAGTCAGCTCGAGTTGGAAAGAGTTAGAGATATCCATCACAGAGGCAGGCCGGCTAGGTGATCTCAGCCTTGGTGGCAGCAGCAGTAGTGGCGGTGCCACCTACTTGTGCTCCTGGAGACACCGGCAACGTCAGGGACACAGCCTGAAACCCAAGCCAGGGGTGCAGAAACCCTCTTCGCTCAAGCAAACCAAATAAGTGACTGTAAAGCTGGCATCAGGACAGCACTGCCTGTAGCCAGTTCAATAGGGAGGTTAAAACTGAAAGGCAAAGCTAAAAGAGATTAATGAAAAGTCTGTTCTACCTTTTTAAACCTGAAATGTAGTTTACCCTGTGGAGCTGTCTGCATTATAATATAATTGGGACCAAAAAGGACTATTAAAAATATTCATTAGATTGTTAATGAATTCCTGCATGTTCCCATTAGAAACTCATTTGTTTTAGAAAGAAAGGATATAATCCTTAATGAACCTTGCTTTCTTTAAGCAACAGAAGACAAATATTTATATTTCCTGACACTAGCAATGATTAAATGTCAGGGATTAAGAAGAAAATTCCCCTTTTGTCACGTTATTTCATAGCTATCCACAGGCCTGTTCCTGAAAACTGTCAGGAACAATGCACACGGTCAGATCCAATACAACAATGTTTGCTTAACTCTAAAGTTTAGTCAAGAGATTTCTGCGTAAAACTTCTGTTTAAGAAAAAAAAAAAAATAAAAACCAAGGAAAAAAACAAAAAACATTAGATTAAAAAAAAATTTTTTTCACTCTGCCAGTAGCTAGCAGCACTTGAAGATGAAGGCAGCAAGCATACATCAACTCTACTTGCCTTAGTGTGTAAAAACACCTTGCCCAAGGTTTGGGCCAAGGTACATTAATTCACTTCTTGGAACTGCTTGACATGTTCCACACAAACGTGACTTCTGGTCTGGCACCGTGGTTATCAGCACTTGCAATTCTGGGAGCTTCAGGGGTCTGCCAGCAGATGAAGACTGCTACTACACCGTGATACAAAAGAGAACTGCAAAACTGTTACAGATTAGAAAGATATCTCATCGCTGTGAAATTCATGCAAGTCATTTCTCAGAGTCTACCAAGATGAAAACAAAGAAATACAGCACATCGCTAGCCGGCAGAGCTACTTCAAACCCTGCTCTAGGTCAGGACTGCAGAGCAGGACTTTTCCCAGTGGGAAAATGCTCACTGGGGATGTGCAGAGGCCCCAAACAGTGACGTTCTCGTGTACAGCCTCATTAGTGTCTATGTGTGGGAACAGCTCCTTTAAGTGTGTGATTCTCCAGTTTACTTTGAGGCGGTTGTTTAATCAAATTCATGAAATTACTTTCAGCTGGTAGCAGACAGATAAATAAACCCACATTATTCAGGCTCAAGAGTTCCTCAAGTGAAAAAAAATTACAATTAAAAAAAAAAATCAGATTGGAAAGGTTTTGATGCTTTATGTGGGAGTTAGCTGCATGCAGAATTGAACTGTATTTCTTGGTTCAGCTGAAGTAAGCTGTACTGACAAGAGCATGCTGAATTAGATCTGGTTGTAACCCGAGGTGAACCTGCAGGATAAACCTTACGTCATTGTGTTGCTGCAGTTCTTTCTTTTTTTTCCACGAGCAAATGTGGCTCGCTTCCCTCAGTCTCCAAAATGCCACATCGACAGTGCTGTTCATGGGGTATAAGTCGAAATACAGCATGTTTGGATTTATTCATTTCAGGCCTCTGGGAATGGAGCTGAGCTACAGAAAGACTAAAGTAAGACTGCAGAAGCGTGAGAGAGGCAGAAGAGAAGATCTCTTACGGATAACAGTGGTTATAAAAACCTATCTTGTGTTGAAAGGCATTCACGCATTCCTGGTTTACACTGATGACTACTCAAGGTCAGACCAACTCTGCACTCCCTCTTCCACAGATTTGTAAGGAGATTTTGCCTTGCATCGGGGCAACTGAAACCAAGGGGGGCTGATGCCAAGCCCTTTCTGGCTTCAATGTGTAAAAAATTACCTAATTTCCACAGCATCCTACACACAAGCTTGCAGGATAAGATACTGCTCTCCTCAACAGCCAATAATTCTTTATGTCTGCTTTCCAGTAGCACGAAGGACAACAAGGACACCAGGTACTTGGCACAGCAATCCCTTCTGCCAAATTTCCAAGATCACATCATTGCTTCAGAGACATAGCTGTGCAGAAAATACTGCCCCTACATTTGGCTTCGTGGCCATGCTCTGTGTTCCTCCTTAAGACACATTTCTGAGCACAGATCAACTTTGTCTTTGTCAGTCAGCTGGAAGGCTGGGTGGCATAAGGTGAACAGACACTGCACCATCTCTGTATCTGAAGGCTCCCTTCAGATGATCACTGACTTCCTGTGGCATGGCTGACTGTACAGGAGTCCTCAGATTAACTTGTGTAGCCATGAGAAAAACAGCTCTCTATGTAGTTCTGCTAGCTAGGAACAGACAGACCTCTGCTCCATCGCACAGCTCTTTGCCTACAGAGGCCTGGAAGAAATGCTCACCCTGCTCAGTGGGACTGGTAGGACACCATTACATTGATTCAGTACATAGGTTTGGAAATGGAAGGCAATTACTCAGTGCACACCGCTGCTGACTGTGAAACACTGAACTGCAATCCATCGGCTGAAGCACCTTCTGCCTTCACCATAAAACAAGTCAGCCAGAGTGCGGGGCTGTGGTGCACAGATAGGGCGGACAGCTGGCCTAGGCCTGCGTCCACCATCACAGTTACAGGTAATGACCACCCTGCAGAGCAAGCATTTCCCTTGCTCCAAATTCTTAAGGAAGATATCCCCGCCATTTTCCTTATTTTAAAAGTATTCTTCCTTTCCCTTTGCACTGGCAGCTGTCAACACACAGCCTGCTTTGATGACCTTCCACAAAGTCAGGAATTACCCTTCTCTCTCCTAAGGGCTACGGTGCTAGCTGTTATTTTCCAACCCTATATAACCATTTATTTAAAAGAAATTCAAGTAGATAACCTTGATAATGATTTTCTCATGTATATTCAAGCTCATATGCAATGGAAATGTTCTGGAGACACTGCAATTTTGCTTCATAAAAATATAAATCTCTATACAATTTCATCACCTTAGGCCTTGAATAACTGGAAATCTTCCTCCTACATAATTTGTCATGATTTCCTCTGTGTGAGCCTAATCTAAGAAGTGTATAGCTAAATTATGCAGGACTATAAACTTGCTTAACTGTTGTAAGAAAGGGAAACATAAAAAATAAAGAAGCTTTAATATTCAGGAACATAGAAAGACTCAACATTAAGCCAAGGAAAAGACGATTTATAATTTGTCCTTTAAGTGGACAGGTTTACTAGTATTTAATTAGTATAAATAGAAGTAAATCTGAGAATATACTGTCACTGCTTAAGACATATGGAAACCAAGAGCTGGCAGAGCTAATTACCAAGCAGCTATACAAACAAACATAAACATAATATGTAGAAAGGTCAAATGATACTGAGAGATCACACATCTCTTGCCTTAGTTTACCATCTCAGAACTACAGTGGATGCATGCATGTGGTTCAGCGATATCACCTACATAAAAACAGAAGCATTAAGCATCCATTGCTAATGTATACTTCCTTTCACTGCCTACCAGGAGGTTCATCAACAGTCCCTCCTCTAGGCCTTTGTTAGCCTGCATTACCCTTCTTCTCCTACAGTAGTCTCACATGACATTACATTATGCATGCTTTCTCCTCCTCTTACTCTCAATGCAAAAATCAGAAGGGAAATAAAATTCACTAGTCCTCTACTTGCCATATTACACCTCTCTCACACTGCCCATCATTCTCTGAGATCTTAGCTCACTACCTGCAGGGCTGTTCAATCCTTTAGACGTCATCTGGATGCTGTGGGCAGATCTCTACCACAACTTGCCCAAATTGTCATTTCTTTTTCTAGACCCCAATAAGGATCTTTGCTCTAATTTTCAGTCTCTTCTACTTCTGCTGAAACAGTATAAAGTATTTTTACAAGGTGAAATATATATCCTTATCCAGGTGTTCTTTGGCTCACAACGAAAATCCTGGCAAAGTACAAAAGAAACCTAATAATGTAAGGCACTGCTGCTATAAAAATTATAAGTAGGTATGACCAGGAGTTAGGATGGAAGTGGGCTCCGTAGCAAACATAATCTTTTCAGAGTAATCCAAATACATGCATCTGGAAATTCTTGTGGCTGTGTCCCAGGTGAATTACAGTTTGAAACTCCCTTGCACTGTTTTCCCTTTAGGTGTGTGAATGAAGCATGGAAACAATCTGCTTTATCAACTCCATTCTCACAAAAAATTGAAATTAGATTAAAAATAGCAATAAGGCATCACATTTAACAGGGCAGTCCAACAGAACTGTAATGACATCAGGTTGGCTCCTCCACTCCCACAGTATATCCTGCAAAGGGAGGGTGGCTGTAGCACTGCTTGGGATCCTTCTACCAGTTTCTGCCTTGGGAAAAGGTTTACTGTGAGGAAAGTCACTGTGGGACAAATGCCACATCCCACCTGTCCTCACAGCCCCAGTGCCATGTGGCTGGATCTGCTTTGGTCTCTAGCAGCCTTTTCTGTGGTCATGCTCTTCTGATATGCTTGCTGCCAATCACTGTGGGGAGCCATTTTCTATACAAGGCTCCTCAACATACATCAGCTTCACTGTAAACCTAATGCAGGTTGTTATCCTAAATTTTGACTATCCCATGGGTTGACAGCAGTACCTATAACCACAACTTCTCTCTCTCCTTCCCTACCACACATGATGTGGCAAAGCCTGTACCTCGGGCCACAGAGAGACCAGTGACATGGTAACTTCTACTGCTGATGTCTACTGCTGTAACTACGGTTCTTCAAAAACAATGGGTATGAATTTTTCTGAAGGAAAAATTTTGTCTGTGATATATAGGTACTACTCAGCTAATAAGACCCCTTAGTTGGTCTTCTTTAAGATGCATGAAACTGTACTTACTGCTTATTTTAGATTGAAGATGCGGGCAAATAGGGATAAGAAAACAGAGAAGAGGACAATGCAGATAGGTTTTTTCTTTTTTTCTTTTTCTTTTTTTTTTTTGCTTAACATGAAGGTTTTATACTTAAGAATATATTTGCCTGCTGGTATTTAAGAGATTTCTCAATGGACCACTCATGTAACACTGGCAGTAAATCCTATAATAAATGCATATGCACCATTTCCATCAGTTCTAGCAGATTTATTGGTGAAGTGAGGTTCTCCTTGGTTCACAAATTCAGCACAAAGGCCCTCTGCTGCACTGAAGACCCATGAATGTGCAAAGGAGCTACCCAGGGGCACCTTGCTGCAGTCTCTCACACACTGCTCAGCAGAGATTCTGCCAGCTGCATGGAGGCTGTCACACAAGGACCTAGGAGCAGGCTGGAGGAGAGAACCCTGGGACCTGGCAGTTCATGAGTCCTCAGCACAAAGCACTGGCAGCAGTAGCTGACTTCAGCTGAGAGCTGCTCAGTCTCTCCTACCCCTCAGTGATCACAGAATCATAGAATGGCCTGGGTTGAAAAGGACCACAATGATCATCTAGTTTCAACCCCCCTGCTATGTGCAGGGTCGCCAAACACTAGACCAAGCTGCCCAGAGCCACATCCAGCCTGGCCTTGAATGCATCCAGGGATGGGGCATCCACAACCTCCTTGGGCAACCTGTTCCAGTGCGTCACCACCCTCTGCGTGAAAAAATTCTTCCTAATATCTAACCTAAAGCTCCCCTGTCTCAGTTTAAAACCATTCCCCCTTGTCCTATCACTATCCACCCTCGTAAACAGCCGTTCCCCCTCCTGTTCATATGCTCCCTTCAAGTACTGGAAGGCCGCAATGAGGTCTCCCCCGAGCCTTCTCTTCTCCAAGCTAAACAATCCCAGTTCCCTCAACCTTTCCTCATAGGAGAGGTGCTCCAGCCCTCTGATCATCTTAGTGGCCCTTCTCTGGTGCCTCTCTAAGAGCTCCACGTCCTTCCTGTACTGGAAGGGGATCCAGGCCTGGACACAGTACTCCAGATGAGGCCTCACAAGAGCTGAGTAAAGGGGACAGTCACCTCCCTCTCCCTGCTGGCCACCCCTTTTTTAACACAGCCCATAATACAGCAGAAGTGGCCACCCCTGAAAAATATGCTAAGCGTAGGAAAACCAGTTACTTTACTTCCCGTAGTTTTATGCACAAATGCCTAGCGCCTCTCCGTCTAATGCATACATAAATTAAACCGCAGCTACCGTGAATTTTGTTATTGGCAAGAAAAACATGCAATGATACAAGTTTTCCTAATGCTTCTGTCACATGCAGAGTAAGCACTGTTGTGGGAGCTGTGCGCTCAGGATGTGTTAATTGCCAGGTCCCAAGAGCATTCTCTTCAGCCTTCTGCACATCTTCCTCTCTAGCAGCCTTTACTACAGAGTGATGACAGTCACTGACCCATATTTTAAAGGTAGATTATGATAGTTTACATTTATAAGATAGTCATTAAATATAAGGTCATTTCTCAGTAAAACTCTGCTGCAGTTTGCTATGATTCTGCACTACTAATAAATATTTACTTGCCCTTAAGTTACTCTGGAAAACACTTTTTATGTGATTAAATTCAGTTCCCTTTCACAAGAACATATGTACCATTCACTTGAAAGATAAAGAAGACAGCAAGTGCAATTCTATTTGTATCCTATATCCCAGAACCTTCTTAGCTGCCATTTATAAAAATTATATTTTGAACAAGCCAAAGAACACTGTAAATCCACCCCTTCAGTGCTCTGTTTTATGTCTCCGTCGGACCAACAGCATCAGGACAAGAAAGCCATTAACCTCTTTTGTTGGGGGTCACTGCATTTATGACATGTCAGAAGTACTAGCAGAGGGAGTCACACACACTTAATGGGGTATTTGAACATAAAATAACCAAATGGTCAAATGAAAATAGTTTGCCAGGCTCTGTATCTTTGGTCTCTACATTGCCACACAACTATCAACAACTTGCATGTGACTTCAGTGGCAAGAATTTAGAAAAACCCATAGAAGCTTAGAAAGGTGAGTAGATAACAAAATGTTTTGTCTGTCCAAGAATGTGACACATCATTAGTATTTGACAGAATGGATTTCTCCCTTTGCTAAAAGAGGCCTGCTTTTCTGAATGCTCAGCTTGGCAAGTGGTGTTACTGTTCCACTGAGCTACTTCTTCTGCAATTGTTTAAGAAAATTTGGGGCAAACTATAAGCAATTTTTTCTTGAACTATTCTCTTCTTTAGATTGCAGACAAATATGCTTTTACAACTGCTGTTCTCACTGGAACCTTTCCCCTATGTGTCCAGTGCTGTCATTGCCCCGTACCTTCACTTCTTACTGCTGGAAGGTCACAAATCTGAATTCACCACAGGATCTACCCAAGGGTAAAGAGATGACATCAGAACATGACAGCTACACGCCACAGCTAGAAACCTCAGCCCCGTACACTTTTACAGGCATTTATTGACTTTCTGCTATTTTCTCCGAGTTACTAAATCGGACCCAGCAAAAACCAAAATAAAGTTGCAAGGTCACTGTTTATAGAGCATACAATCAATGATAAATTCACGTAAAAGTTTTGCATATCTAAGTAGACCTACATTAGAAAACACAGCATACCAAAAAGGTGACAGTGTACGGTAGGATTTATGCTGAATGCAAGCATTAGCCCTGCCTGCTCTCTGCAAGGTTACTTGTTACTGCGAGGCTTCCATTTTGATTTGCAAAGCCAATTCCTGCTTCTTACTGCTGCTGATACAATTCCAAAAGCAAGGGTCAACTCAACAAGCATATCTATTACAGTGCATTAGAAAATGTATTTGCTCTGTACTAATATTTGCTTTCCATGCACAGTAGCTGCTTCCTATCTAGTATTTTCAAAGGCACTTATATCCCTTGCCAAGGGGTCTCATTTGTTAGAGTTTAATTTCTTACACAGTTTTATGCATGGCCAGTTATAGTATATAAAACAACACTAATGCCATTCCATGCTTTTTGCACAGTCAATGTTATCAGGTAAAGTCTCAAGATTCTATTAAAATGTTAAAAGAACAATTACCTTTAAAAACCAGTTCTAGTTAACAAAAGGGACAGTACGATCATCCAGTGACAATAAGATCATATCCCAGGTAAGGAGTCTAGGCAGCTAAGCTATGGAAAAGACTCTTCAAACACTGAACATTTGATTGCAGCTTTTGTAATATATGCACTGTCACCTTAGCAATGCCAATTAGAGGAAATACTGGGACAAAACCCAAAATACTGATTCACTATTGACTTTCATTTTAGTCCATTGTACGGAATAAAATTGCACGCTGGCTCCTGAAAAGGAGCTAAAAAAGTGCATTAAGACTTGTTGTCTCAGAAGAGAGCGTCTCTCCCCTTTATTACCCAACTTTTGCAAGTAATCTGGCAAAGACCGAACAAGTTAGGATGCCCACTTCTGCTAAACTGCACAATGTGTATGATCTTTTTTGTCTTGCCTCCCTCACGTGGGTTTCCTGGGTATTTAGGAAGGAACATGGAACACACAGAAACCACAACAGATGTCACGTGGAGTTTTCTCATTAACGTCAATGGTCTGACAGTCCATCTACCTAAGATGCAAGTGTTTCCAGGAAAAGCAGGAGACATTGAGCAAAGGGCACAGTCATGTTTGCAACCTCATTCTCCGCACTGCAGGTATTTATTTTGTCCTACACAAAGCAGATGCCTTGTCTATGGAATGTATTCTATGAAATCAAATTCTATTTATGTCCTTGCCTACATTTAACCTCAGTTAAAAACATTCCCTTTTCAAAATCACTGAGTTCTATTGAAGTGCTTTCTAGGGAAATACCGTCACTTACTGGGAAAAGAATTACAGATCTAGAATAAAGCTGGCAAACTCTAAAACTTTCAGAACGGTGCTCACTTCCAGGGCTAAGACATCATGGCTGAGTCTGTCCAAAGCAGAAGGGAGCCCCGGGACCCGGAACTGTAGAGGAATTTCAGCAGTAAGGGCGCTAGCAGCTGGAACAAGGTCAGTGCAAAGCAGACTTGCCCAAGACCAGGAGAGAGGAAAAGCAGACAGATACCTAGCAAGCCTGCAAGCCACTTGGAAGTTGTTTGTAGGACCCAAGGTTTGAAAGGAAATTCATAATGGCAATTTCAAAGTAAAAGGAGAGAAATGAGACTTGCTCAGTGGTCTGTGGAGTAGGGCCCATTAAGTACACACATATTACGCTGCAAAGTTGCACAGTTTAAGTCAGATTATACACATGCACTCAGAATCCAACTAAGGCAAACTTGATATATGTATTGAAAATAGATTTAAAGTCCAGTCAAATGAGAACGTCTGAAGATTTCTTATAGATCTCGTACTAAGCTGCTGTCCTTTTCCTGAACTAATGAAGTTCACTTGAATGCAAAGCAGAAAGGACTATTTTAAACCACAGCCTTAGCCCACATGACTGTGATGATCAATGAACGCCCTTCAACCATATCAGGGCAGAAATAACAGGGCAGGAGAAGCCAACACCAACTTTGGTTTATAATAATGTCCATGCTGGTAAGGACTACGGGAGCTCACACGAGTGCACCTCAGTTGGGAAACTGTAAGTTCTCCATCTGCCTGATGTATTCTATGAATGCTCTAGATAAACATGGAAATTCAAGGCAAAAATCAACATCCACAAAGGTTCTACATACTTTGCATGCTTCCATTCACACAGAGCAGCCACTCTTTGCAAAAAGTGGCCTAAGAAATTAACTTTCAGCTGGCATGAAACTTTAAGCCATTGTTTGTAATCAGTCACTTCTGACACTGTTGCAAAGGTGTATTGCTTCAAAATGAACCAACTAACATTTGCATTCTTATTGACTTACTCCTCTTAAATACAAGCCAAATTTAGAAGCCTGGACATGTTAATTTGAACCCTTTTACATGCACATATAGGAGCTGAAAACAAACATTCACAGAGTTCAAAGCTCATGATTCTAAGTGACATCACAGGAAAATGCAGAGAAGAGGGAAGTTGGTGGAATGAAAAAGTTAATAAAGGAAAAATGAATATGAGGAAATGAGTGTATTTTTGACAGTAGACCTATTATGCTTTGGAACATTTTCCCAAGGGAAGCAGTGGGAGCCCCATTTCTTCGATAATTTAAAATTAGACTAGCATAAAAGCAGTAAATGTACAGCACAATATAGAATAATTCTATATAGGAAGGGCAATGAAGTAGATGACTAATAAGTCTTTCTTTCTAACAGCTATGATTCATGCAAGCGTGGCTGTGGCTTGACACCGAAGCTCCTATGCATGGATGGTAATGTAGACAGCCTGTCACATGGAAATGGTTGGAGGAACCAACTTTCCATATGCAATAAAACATAAATACACATGTGATTAAAGAGTCTGCCTAAACTCTACAGCAACATCACATAAGGATGCTTTACTCATGATCCCCTCTCCCCAAAACAGTAACAGCAATACCTGGTGTTGTTGGGACAGAATGTCCTTAGCTAAGAGAATGTATTGGAACTAATTTACGAGCCAAGCGCTTTACGTGTAACCAGAGATACAAATTTCTGGTCACAGGTTCCACTGTGCTCTACTTGAGTTTAATTCATTCTCTGTGCAAAGGCATACGTCAGAAAAACATTTTATTTTTTGAGTGAGAGTTCAATATTTTTGGAGAGTAATTGAGGGAAAGAATTCAGCTAGATAGTGATACACAGGAATCACAGAGGATGCAGTACAGGGTAAATCATAAATACTCATTTTTCCTTCTCATGGCAAAACACATACCAGAATCTAGTAATTAAATAATATTCTTTTCCTTCTCATGCTCTCACAATAGCAGAAGAAAACTGAAATAACAGGAAAATCACTGCCAAGCCAAGGATGTTTACCCACTTAAGACTCGGGTGGAAATCCACCTCAATGCCAACAGGGGTAGTAGTTTAGCCAGGTAGGTCTGGAATAATAACTTACCTTGATCCGAATCCCACCTAGCTCTCTTATTGTACACTTTTAATTAACCCATACTATCACTAGAAGAACAAAATAAATAAATAAATAAACGCTATGGATATATTTTGACACTAACAAAGAAAGATCGTTAGAATTAGGACAGTACCACTGTGAAAATGTATTTATATTTCAAAGAATGCATTTTAATAACGTTTAGAAATAAAATCCATTAGAGGACCTTCAAAGCATTTTGGTCAGTGGACACCAATTCACAGAATCACAGAATCACAGAATCACTAAGGTTGGAAAGGACCTATAAGATCATCTAGTCCAACCATCCACTTTCATCATTCAAAGTCTTCCAAGTCCCAGAACACAGTGACTTCTGACTTAGGGAAACTGGCCAAAGTGAACCTAGCTCTTTCATCTAAGTAAAACAAAAAGTCATAGCATAGGGAATTTAGGTTTTCTGTAACTACCTGTCCTGGGAGATGACCAGCCAGAGGACACTTCTTAACGCTGTGCATAGCACAGCTTACAAAACTCTAAGCATTACAACTGTCAGAAAATACTTTTTAATGAGAACTATATGAACTCTTTCCATTTTTGCAGTATTTCAAAAATGTCTGCCTTCAAAACACACTTTCTGCTGAGCTGGTGGTGACCAAACGCAAAGCATGATCCTGGGGTGCAGTGAGGGTGCAGCAGGATGGGGAAAAGGAGGTGAAGATACAGAGGTGGGATTATTAGAAACTCTGGCATCAGCTGGGTAAGTCCTTGAAGGTCCATCTTCAGTTGAGATTATCAGGACAACCTTACCCATGCAAGATGCTGAATGCCTTCCTATGAAATCTAAGTGCCCCATTACTTCTTTCGCCAGAGCAGGACCTGGTGATGTCTCAGCTCTTCCTACTAGTGTGTCTGATGTACTCCGTGCAGCTACTGATGTTAGCATGGGCATGCAACTCTTAAGCGATTGTATAATCAAGGCCTTTAGGCTGCAAACAGTCAGTGGCTTCTCTGCCATTAGCAGGTCACTGATAAACTGTGTTTTCCTTCACATCTGACAGAGGGCTAGACATACATCACTGACATTTTCCTGTTGTAACTTTTAAAATGCGAGATCAGATTTAAAAGGCAATCTATAGCAATTCAGTTGCAAGCATCTGTAATAAAGTGCAGCCGAAATGATTTGGTATTAGATTTTCACCTGAAGAGGCTTAGGAAAAGCTTTTCTCAAAGCCACTTTATGTGTCCCAGAAGAAGGTAGAGGTGTTTATCCCAGGCTCTGAGAGCCAGGCAGGATGACACACACTCAACGAGCAAGATTTCCACTGGGTTTCACAGCATAGCTCTTTGCATAAGGTTAGTGCTGCCATAGACCGCTGGTCCTGCTCACATCTATCTATTCTTCAAGAGCATATTTCTACTATTCTCGTATTACACTTAAGTATAGTTGAAAGGGTAACGATAACTATACATTCTTAAAAATGTTGTCAAGGAAGCAGTACTTCAAAGGGAACTTCAAAAGTTGTTCTAAAATATGTCTGTCAGTATACCCTTTCAGTGTACCCGTTGTGTTTTCAGTTGCTGAGAATTTTACTAGCAAAGGCCAGTACATGGGACAGAACACGATATTCAAATGCGTCTTACCCCCCTTCATTACATTTACAAATCTCATGCTTATTTCAGTTTCGCTGCTGTACTCACGATGCGAGTTCATCCCAGAGGAGCACAGGTAAATGCTGCCCTCATGGCAGGGTCTGAAAGGCAAAACCCCCTCAGCCAAGAATGAAGCAGACGTGGAGGCAAGGGAGGAAATACAGAAATAATCAATCCTTTCATTAAGTCTCTCCATTAAGCCAGCCTTTAACGTTTTCTGGAGCAACAGTGGGTGCAGGGCCAGCCATGTGATGTCTCTCGTGTTTGTGAATAATGACAGATTGGCAGCACTGATATGGGTCAAGTTTAGTGCAAGCTCTTCCACACTGCTCTGCCCATGCATAGCAGCTCTCTCTGTTCCCTGACTCCTAATCCAGCCTCGGCAAAGCGTGGAAGTCACAGGAGCTTCCCTTTTTGTCAAACACTGAAGAATGTCATTAATCAGACAGACTTTTTGTCTTGGTGCAGGAGCTAAGGATAAAGGCAGAATGAAACCCAGCACATCTAAGCCTGTTTTCAACTCTTTCCTTGAATATGTTTTCCAAACACACTTCTACAACAATTCTCTGCAATTCAAACTATCCTATTCACAACACAACTCACAGGAAGAGTTAGCAGTGATTTTCACTTGCCTTCTAAAATACGATTATCACTTTTTGGGTTTAAATGCTCCGTGAGTATCCAATGATCCTTGAAAACAGAAGTGATTCCCATTTTCAGATATATAAGTTAGAAGAAGAGGAAGGAATAAATTTATGCTACAATTCCTTCAGCAAAAGTATGAAAATATCAGTAAGCACTCATTGATGTAAATTGTCTCTGTTACACTCCAACTGAAAATCCATTACTTCTGCTCATAAAACTGGCCCGTTTGTTTGGCCATGCTTGCGCTGGAACCAGGAGCATCGTTCTTCTTACAACTCAGGGCAGGCAACAGCACCTGACACTACAGAAACTTCAGCATGGCAGGAAGGATCATAAGCAAGGCTTTCTAAAGCCCAAAACACAGTTTTGTCAAATAACAAACATTTTCCGTAATAGACTCAGCAGTGCTGAGAAGCATCTCTCACCTCAACTGTTCACAAGAACCAACTCTCAAAAAGGGTCACACACTTCCAGTTCAGAAGGATGATCATCTCATAGCAGTGGGAGAGCAGTGACGGCACAGCAAACTCTTACCCTGGTTCTACTGCAAGAGAACTTGTGGCTTAAAAAGACAGCAGTACACGGGAATAGGCGTGCAAACAGAAAGTACCAGGATTCTTAGGAAAAGAGGTTAATTTTAATACACAGGCAACAGCAACAGTAGCAAACCAGAAGAGCAAAATCCAAAGAAGAAAAAAGAATGACAGATCTCGATTCAAAAAAGAAAAATCCATGAATTCCTTCTATGAAGCCCTTCTATACATTTTCCAGCCATCTGAAGCTTTCAGTATACTAGTATCAGACTTTTTCTTCCTTGCCTGGAATTTCACTTTTCTGCTTTCTTTAATCCTGGCTTTCTACATGCCCTTTTTTGGATCTAAATTCCTCTCATCCCACTTTCAGCTCCTATTGTGTTGCCCTAGCAGAAACATTCCTTGTTTAACAAGAAGAGCTGCAAAACAATTTTTAGCCCATTCCAGAAACAACACTGCACTGTTTCCACCTGTTTTTTTTCCTTCACAAATTGCCTTTACAGAGGTCATTAAAAAAATATATACGATGTCCTACATCAAAAGAAAGCCACTCCATCAAAGAAAATGCTAATAGGCCTACAGCCACACTATGAAGATAGCAGAAATCACCACACTCTCTGTGCTTTACATTTATTTGCATGCATTCACTCATTTTGCAAGACTCCCTGTTGCAGCTTCCTGACATTAAGGGTGAAAGCCGTGGTACTGGGGGATTTCAAGGCGTAGGAGGTGAGGCCAAGGTAAGTGAGCAGATCTTTCTGGGGAGTCCCCACAGAGGCAGCTCAGCTAGAAGCTGGGGGCAGCTCTGAAAGCCTGTCCGAGATCATCAGCTCTGCAGGGTACTGATGAGATGTGCATGGCATCTGGGGGAGGTCTGTAGCTGATTCTGCCTTGCAGGAAGGTTCAGCAGCTGTGGTGTGGGTAGGGTCATTAGTAATGCCGCATTCATGACTCATCCTGTGGGTTATTCCCTTACCTACACACACGCAGGCAACGCTTTTTGTTTCTCTGGGCTCCAAGTCGGCCCAGACCTGTGCAAGGTAAGTAAGTATACAGATGTTCTATAGTATATAGATGCAAGGTAAATAAGTATACAGATATTCTACAGATGAGTTAGGCTGGTAAGATTACCACGCTGGAAAGAATAGTTAGATATAATGGAAAGGTGCTCACCGGTGTTATAGGCTCGCAAAAGAACTCCACAAGGAGCAATCTCCAGGAAGAGATCCTGCCTCAGTGGAAGTCAGCCCTTAAATGAGGTCTAGGAGAGGTGGAGCCTGGCTACACCCCTTCAGGGCACACAGGTGAATTGCCTTCACCTGTGCTCCCAGGTGAAGACTCAGCGCTTGCCTCAGGTGGTCAATCAGAGCTTCAGGCCATGATTCAACAGTTCCCATACAGACCTGAAACCCAATTTTCTTGCATTAGTCTGCAAGAAAATTTATCAGCTCATCGTGATGCCTTTCTTCCACCTTGAGACAATTGAGACTGGTTCTATGGTTCCCTGCATGTAACAACAAGGAGCACATCTCAGGAGAGAATCCTTCACAACAAAGGTATTCCCAGGTAAAAGTCATGCAAATGGTGAATAGGAGAGCCTCAGAAGAGAGCTGGTCAGCAGAACCAAATAGAACAGATGGAGTTTTACCAAGGAAGCACTGTATCTAACACTGAAAACAGAAATCTTCCATCATCAAAATCCAAATAAAGTACTGCACTAAAAGCCAGGTTTGATTCACGCAGGAAAATATATCACATTCAGAGCAGACGGTGTTTTGTATTGGGATAAGCTATGTTATCTGAAGCACCACTCTGGACTTCTAATTTTGGTGCCTTGTCGAGTGAACCATGGGGCTGCTTTGGAGCAGTGCATCTTCTCAGCATTAAACTCAAGCTCCCCACTGGGTACAGAGGCTGCATGCTTCTGACATATCGAGACAGATGTATCTCTGGACTGAGCAGGCTTACTGGGAGATATGAGGGGGAGGAAGAGTTGTTCTTTTTCAGGCAGAAAAAAACGTAAGTTCAGAGTGAGGTGAAAGAAAACAATAAATTTGGAGACGTGAAAATATTTCATTTCTATTATGAATTCCTACAACAAATTTTAAGAAATTCCTTAATGGGAAGCTTGAGTTTCAGCTACAGTCTTTTGCTGGTCAATATAAAGCAAGGCATTATACAGTACTGAACATTTATTTTTAACTTTTTTCAGCCATACCAATGCTCTGCTTTTTGAATCAATTCCTGTATAAACTATACTACAATAAAAGGAAGCACAAGAAAATCAATCTGCATATTCAGTGATACAACAGCAAAATTTGGACTGGTCGGTAATGATGCTTCCTACACTTAAAAAGCAGTGTGTTTACATTGGTGCCCATATGAAACACCTCAAATTCACTAGTGCTGAAAATAATAGCATATCTTTCTAAAACAGGGAAAAATTCCTTATCCTATTCTCTATGAAACTCACTAAAGTAAGAAATGCCAGGCAGGACCAAATCCAAATCCATATGTTCTTAAGACTCACGAGTGTTTCTGCTAATTGTGTAGAATATAACTCTATTTCTGATCTTTTTCAAAGATAGGATGTGGCAAATTGTTGTTTTTTTCCTACCCTAATAATGTGGGTTTGGTTCTTTAAAGCTCTTGTGTTTTCTGTGTGGAGTTTTTCTTCCTCTCTTTTCATAACAGCTGCTTTTTTCTTTGCTTTGCTTTTGAGAACAGGCTATGCAATTTTTAGAAAATAAGCACTGCAAATGAATCATCAAATGATAGTAGTTAAGCTCCAGCCATTGTGGATGCTCCCACGGAGGGGAACACAAGGGCTTGCTTAGGCGCTCATACCATAGGGGTGGGTGACCTTCAGTACAGGCTGTACAAGCTGATGAGTGCTACTGCTGCAATTACTGAAGGTTGCTAGCAGAGGCTTAACAACAGCATGGTATCGTGTGGAAGCGTGCTCACTGACTTCAGGCACGTTTGGTCACCATTAGCTCCAGTAGTGATGAATGCCAAACGACCTGGAAGGAAAGCACAGGTCCCTGGGAAGAGAAACAGAATTACTGCCAGGGTCCTCGGGAGCTGCACAGGGTGCAGACAGGACGGACACCAGCACCCCAGTTGGGACTGTGTTCCTTGCTCCCAACCAGGCCAGCATCCTCTCATAGAAAGGGAAATGAAGAGACTTTACAGCAACAAACCTATTCTTGCATGTTCTACAACCAAATCCCAGATCTGGCTTTAGCTCAAAGTAAGCTAACGTAATCTTAAAGTCCTGCAGCAAAGCAAAAAAATCTTATTATGCCAGTGAAATCATGGCTGAGGTAAATACATTCGGCATTTCTACTTTCAGACACTTGTAACCTACTAACAAATGCTGTCCTTTGGTCCAAGGATTTCACGTCTTGTCAGTTCAAAAGAGTACTTAAAAACAAACAAGCAAAAAAGGTTCGCCAGCTATTTTTCATCATCTGAAGTGCTGAGAAAAGAGGAAATAAATGGAGGAAACACGGGTCTAAATATGCAAAGTCACAAATTATTATTTTTCAGCCAGAGAAGCCTTCTCTCCATAACCAGGGGCTAACTTGGCATTTGACTCATGCTAAAGCAGTTAAGACTGTATGCAGAGATTGCCACTGGAAGTCACCTCTCGTATCTGCTCCCAGAGTCTCCAAGATGTCATTTGTTTCTACATACACTGAAGAAGTTATAAAGAAAGGGAGTTAACAGAAACATTTGTTATTTTACACTGTTATTATATAAGTCTAAATCTGACAAAACCAAATCATTACATGCAGTGGTGGCCAATGTGCTCAGAGATGCAGCAGGTAAATATCAAAGGAGACAATTCCACTTGGTTGGTAAATAAAACAATAATCTCACACCTCTTTAGGACTTGAAGTCCAGCAGTGAGAAAAGAGATGCCTGAATATTATTCATATTACAAGTGGGAAACAAGTTCAATCTCAGTCAGATCACCAAGATGAACAGAACAATTCCCAACACTGTAAATATTCCCCCTTCCCGAAACAAGGATTCATGCAGACGTGGATTCCACTCCATTTGAAAGGGCCTCTCATCATCTCAATGCATGTTCTTAGTACTTTAACTTTCTAGTTATTTTTTGTGATACAGAGCAATTTCATAAGCTACCTGGAAGTTGATTACTGATGTGGTTTTTTTGTATTACCATCATCTCCTTCCACTTCACTTTCTAAAATGCTAAGAAATTCAGTCATCCTACCTTTGCACACATGTATGTATTTGCACATTCAGACATTTACTTCCCTTCTCTGATGCATGTGTAGTTTGATCCTGCCCCAGCTGTTTGTGCTAGGCTCTTCACAGTGAGTAGTTTCACAGGGAACACGCTCAGAGTCAGAGCAGATCCTCTAAGAAGTTCAGTGGAACAACATGAATTCGTGAAGCTACACCTCCGCTGCTTAGGCTGTGTGTTACACAGTTCTTTTGCATGAGGAGACAGTTGATGCTTTGATTTCTGTTGTAAGGACCCCTGGACTGCGGTAGCTCTCTGCTGTACTTCTTGATAGGTGTTCCATGCATTTTCTTTTTAAAGGGGAGATTTAAAAATAGAGCTTAAACATAGAATAAATACAGAATAAACAAGTCTTATGAGGAGCGGCTGAGGGAGCTGGGATTGTTTAGTCTGGACAAGAGGAGGCTCAGGGGAGACCTCACTGCACTCTACAACTTCCTGAAAGGAGGTTGTAATGAGGAGGGGTTTGGCCTCTTCTCCCAGGCAACAAACAGGACCTGAGGAAATGGCCACAAGTTGTACCAGAGGAGGTTTAGGTTAGACATAAGGGAAAACTTTTTCTCTCAGAGAGTGGTCAGGCACTGGAATGGCCTGCCCAGGGAGGTGGTGGAGTTGCCGTCCCTGGCAGTGTTCAAGAGGCGTCTGGATGAGGAGCTACCAGATATGGTTTAGTAGCTTGTGGTAGCAAGGGTAATGGGAGGATGGTTGGACTAGATGATCTTGTAGGCCCTTTCCAACCTTGTGATTCTATGATTCTAAGAGTAACAGTACAAGTTACCATTTACAAATGCTGCATTTTTAGGAGCAAGTGCTGTAGGTGCTTTTGCTGAGAATTTGCCAAGTAGAAAAACACAATAATTAAGAAAACAGTTAATACAGATGCACAGACAGCATGGAGCAGAGCTTGATATATCAAAAACCACTTAAACACCTCACTATCTAATGACATTGATGATTCGAGCATAGCATGCAAGAAGATGCTGCCATTTTCCAAAACGAAGTCTCATCAGTCAGCTCTTTGAAAACAAGGGAGGATTTTCTCATTAAAAAACAGTAAAGGTCCTCTGAACGCTCTAAGATTTCAATCTAACTGCTCATGGAATGATGTAACGTATTCTAACAAATGGTTTTATACTTGAGGACTGCGTATGAGTGTATGCTGGAGCTTCCATTTAAATAACATTTAATAACATTTCAGAAATTGCTCTAGTGACTGGTAAGGAACTGCATAAAGTTCTAGACGAACACAGGCAGAAGTATGAAGTAAAACATAAAAAAAATGCTCTTAATGAATTTTTGACCCCTGGTTAAAAGATTCTATAGATTTAGCCAAGAAAATAGCAAGAGGAATCTTCACTCTTATGTGCCTGCCAAAGACAAAGTGTCAAAAGGAACACTTCTTTTGGTTTGGGGCTTTGTGAACAAAGCAACACATTCTTCTCAATTACTGCATTCCAAGTCCACCAGAAAAATGTAAACTGGCTCAGTATCTTGTAGTCAGTCCTTCAATGGAGACAGATCCACGAAGAGCTAACTGCAGCAGCCAACGCTTGCGGTCAATTCAGTGAAAGAAGTTGATAAAAAGAAAAGCAAACAAAGGAACACTAAAAATGCCACCATGAAAACCAAACACACTTTTCTCTACCTCCCAGAGCCCCATGAGGATCATCCCAATGGATGCTGACAGTTTTGGATCAGATCAGTTTGGATCTGATGAATTGAGTTTATCTGTCTGTAGCTTAGCAAAGATAAATGTGTTGATATCAACTAATTGGGGTGTAAATCATAGCACCAGTGGCATGATGTTCACTGCATTTTTCTCTCTGCTGAGCAAGGCCATAGCAAGTCCCTTTGAAAAAAAAAAAAAAAGTATCAAATTCAATTGCCCTGGACTTGGCTGTCTTATCATCAGGTGCTATTACTCCCCCTCTCCATCCTTGCATTTTGAGAGGGTCAGTGTAGCACAAGACCCACAGCACCAGTATATACAGCTTCCTTTCAATTATCTCTGCCTGAAATAAAAGCAAAGCCTTCTAGGCAAACAAAACGTGACAACAGTGACAACTCTCTTGCCAATGTCAAAGGAATGTCAGCCCTGCACCCTGCTCTGTGCTGGCTAAGTCTGCCTTTCCCAACAGCCAGGGCAGCAGTGCTGCTGTTCTCAACATGCAGGAGAGCCACACGTGGACTGACAGCTTCTGGTCAGACAACCAGGCCCAGCTGGCACGTTTGGCAGCAGCTTTCATCTCTCCCTCTATTGCATAATCTCAAGGTCTTGCTAAACGCATGTCAGTGAAGTATGGGAAATTTGGGTTTCAAGGACAAATCTCAGCAGCTGAGTAGTAAGATGAGATTGACTCAAAGTCTGTCAGAAGAGTCAACCTGGGTTTTTAAATATTTTTGCTCAGTTTTGAGCAGCAAACAGTATAGAGGAAATGAGACTACTAAGGTTTCTGCTAGTGATATTTTACTTCTGCTCCTTTTTTTCCCCCTTAATTTTTATATTTTCCAAAACTATGTCCTTAACTGGCTGTTTAGACTAAAGTGAGAGGTGTATTAAAAATACATAAATAATAGGATCATCAAACAGAGCATATGCAAAATGGTAGACTTTAGAAATATTCACTGCTAAAATCTCAGCTGTTAAATGTGTTTTGGTAGGCAAGAAAGACTCCGCAGCTTTTTTAGGCATGAGGAAATCCAAAGGATTACATCAAATCATGTTATAGGCACTGACAGATAAAAGCTCTCAAGCAAAACAGCTGTCACTAAAGCTCCCACAACTGCGTAGAATACATGGCTCCAGCCTCCTTAAAACCAAAACCATAGGGAAAAGGGAGAACCTTTAATCTATGCTCTAACTTCAGAACAGCAGAGGGGCTCCAAAAGCAATGCGAGCCATTTCTATGCCCATGGTAGCCAGCAAAGGCCCAGGGGCCACAACACAGCCTCCAACAAGCCTGCATGCCTTAGTGGTGACTGCAGCTTCACACATATTTTCAAGGAGAGCACTCACTGCTGCATGTTCATATCTCACTTAACAGCAAGGTATTCTGGACACAACATAATTTCTTACCTTCCAAATGTTGATGCTGTCTGAAATAAAGGCAGTAAGCACTGGAACAGCATCCAGCTGCTCAGATGCTGCTGTGTCCCTTCCCTGGGCAGCTGTTAAAGCTGTCCCCACACATCTCCTAAGGCAACAGCAGTCTATCACAGCCACCAAGCTTTTGCTGTTCTGTGGGACAAACAGTGCAAATTATTTACAGAGATCATTTGCATGTGTGGCCAATACGCAGCAATGGCTGAGACAGGAGGGCTGCTTCAATCCAAGCTTCATGGGCAGACAGGCAGAGCTTGAGGTTGTACAAAAGGGAGCATCTCTATGCTGGGGGAGGAAAAGGGAGACCAGCATCAGGAGTGGCTGGGCTGGGTCTATGGAAAGTTTCTCTGTAGAGCTAGGAGGGCACGAGAAATAAAAGCACTTGGGTCCAGGATACGTACAGAGATGACAGAAGGAAGTGTCACCTCTAAACCAGACTTTTTGCTGAACTTCAGGCTGCCCTCATGGCCTGAAGCTGAACAACTCTGATCCAACATTCGTGTCATTCTATGGCACCGAGGGAAGTACCCTCACATCTAATGAGACTTAGCGAGTCTCAGGCCTCAAAGGTATCTTTCAGAGCTGGTGTAATCTATCCCTATGTTACAATAATGGTGCTGCCAACTCACATAGTTCCCAGCTTCATTTCTGGCATAACCACAGAATCACAAAATCATAGCGGTTGGAAGGGACCTCCAGAGATCGAGTCCAACCCCCCTGCCAAAGCAGGTTCCCTACACCAGGTCGCACAGGTGGGCGTCCAGGCGGGTCTTGAATATCTCCAGAGAAGGAGACTCCACAACCTCCCTGGGCAGCCTGTTCCAGTGCTCCGTCACCCTCACCGTAAAGAAGTTCTTGCGCACATTGGTGCGGAACTTCCTATGCTCCAGTTTCTGGCCGTTTCCCCTTGTCCTGTCTCCACACACTGCTGAAAAGAGTCTGGCCTCACCACTTTGCCCCCCACAACTTAGATATTTATAGACCTGGGTCAGGTCCCCTCTCAGTCTTCTTTTCTCAAGGCTAAACAGACCCAGTTCACTTAGCCTTTCTTCATAGGGGAGATAATATTTGCACAGTAATACTGACAAATACATATTAATGCCTTTAAAAGCCATTTTCACAGGAAATACAAGACAGAAGACAGATCTAGTTGTACTCATCTTAAATCTTCCTTCTTTGTATCTTGCCCAGAGAACCTGCATCACTTACTGGCAAAAGGGTGCCCTCTCTCCCTGTCCCTCTGAGGTTCTCAAAGTCTTTCTTCTGGTCCTTCCATTTGGCTACTTGGTGAACCCCAGAGGCATTTGCATTGATGGTGCAGGACTTAGCACTAGATCTGTCACTTATGGTTAAGCTGCTGCTGGGCTAAGCTCCTTTTTTTTTTTTTTTTTTTTTTTTTTATCCCAAGTGGTATTTTCTCTTTGAACTTGATGAATTTATACAGCGGTTTATCCTTTCAAGTATCTCTAAAAATTCTTCATAGGATCTACAGCACAGACAGGGCGTTTTTATGAGAGAAAGACATGGTAGGTTTCCATGCTTCGTAGTCACTGTAATGTAGCCCACTGCTTCACTAAGTCCACTAACATTACATTAATTATATGGAATAGAACTTATGGTTAAGAAGCTGTGGTCATTTGTTCTGATAGCCAAGCACACCATCAAAAATCTGTCTGCTCACAACAAATCAAAAGTTTTATTATGCCCCACCACATGCTTTCATGCATTGAAAGAAAAAGAAAAAAAAGCCACAAATTGCAAAAGAATTATCCTTCTACTAGCTTACTTTTAAAAGGAAGATAAGAAACACTTAAGTGTAAATGCAAACAGTAACCATAATATGGTGTTTCCAGAACATAAGAAATGTAACATTCCTTTTGGAAATGTAGCAGAGCATTACAAGGGGACAAATATTCTACGAAATGTAATATACCCTTCAAAATGTATTTTCTCCATAAGGAGGACTGCCTAGTCCATGGTGCAGAGAAATGAACTAACGAGCTGCATTTAAGTTATCAACCTTATACAACATTTATCTTTTACAGCGCAAACAACTTTCATGCAGTCATCCATAATAACATCAGTCTCATATGACTAGTTTAAACAGGGGTTAAGCAAAAATTAGTGAAGTGTCTTTTACAGTAGACTGATGACACCTTCACAAACACTGATTGCTTTTAAATCTTCTGTAGCTGTCTGGAGGAACAGGAACCACAGAAATAATAACTCTAATATTATGGTATTTGACAGTATGTATCACCTTTCATTGCAGAAGGTTACACAGAGCAGGGTGTGATGCAGTTCAACTTCCAATATGCCTGTCTGCAGACTTGAAACATACAGCAACTCCCTGGCCTCTTCCCAGTGCCAGCACTTAACTGAGGACAAATACATTCCTACCTCAGCAGACTCAGTGATGAAAAGGAAATCAGCATCCTATCAGCTGGCATAAACAGATACAGCTTGACCCTGCTACTCTTAGCATACTGGTCTTCGCCCTGTAAAGGTCTTCTCAAGTGACTTTCTCATGTAAGTAGTCCCAGAGAAGCCACTGCAAGATGAGTCCTGCTCAGTCAGGTAAGGAGAAAAAGAACTATGTTGGAGCACGTGCTAATTTTCAATAACACAGTGCCATATTTTTCATCTGATTTTGGATTGCATTTTTTTCTTTTTCTTCCCCCCTCTCTTTCCTTTCTATTGGTTTCAGGATTTTTTTTCTTCTTTCCTTCTACCTTTCGCTTTCGCCTTGTTTTCCTCCTCCTTTCACACCTAACTTTTCTCCATCCCACCTTCCATTTTCCACAGCCCCTCTCCTCCATCCTGCTCTTCTTCACCTTTGCCCTTTCCCAGTCCTTTGCAGGACAACACTGGAGTCTTTTGTGAAGTCCCATCAGAAGCAGCTGAATGCAGGTGATAAGAAAACTGATAAAAATCACCTGAGATTTAAAGGCTATGTTCACCCTAGCCTGTGCAAAAAGGGAATGGTAAATGTGGTCCCTTCCAATGCCTATGATTCTTTGATTCTGTATTCATCCTGTCCTGGAGCCCCCAACACAAGGACATGGAGCTGCTGGAGCAGGTCCGGGGGGGGGGGGGCTCTTCGGCCTGGAGAAGAGAAGGCTCTGAGGAGACCTTATAGCAGTCTTCCAGAAGGGGGCCTACAGGAAAGCAGGGGAAGGACTTTTTATAAGGGCAGGTAGCGACAGGAGATGGTTTTAAACTGGAAGAGGGTAGATTTAGACTAGATATCAGGAAGAAATTCTTTACTGTGAGGGTGGTGAGACACTGGAACAGGTTGCCCAGGGAGGTTGTGAATGCCCCCTCCCTGGAAGCATTCAAGGCCAGGTTGGATGGGGCTTTGAGCAACCTGGTCTAGATGGAGGTGTCCCTGACTATAGCAGGAGGTTGGAACTAGATGATCTTAAAGATCCTTCCAACCTAAACCATTCTATGATTCTATGATTGCGCACTAGTTATACCACAGCACTTCTACCGCAAGCAGCTTTGTCTTCTGAAAGCTAGATCCTAAGAAATTACCTCATAATGTCCCTTCTTCAAAACTTTCCCATTGCACAGTCTTGCCAGGCAGGTCAGCCCCCACCAAAAGCCCAGTCCCCTCTGTTGGGCCAGAAGGCCCTACCTGGCCCTGCAGACCTATCTGCACTGCTGGCTTACAAACCACCAAACTTGCAGTGCCCCATAGCGAGACACAGAAGGCAACTACCACGCTGCTTCACCTAGGAGTCAAACAAGCCAGGTTAAACTGAAAGGGATTTCTTATCCCCAGAACTTCTGCTCATCTGTCTAATGCAAGGGTCCTCGAATCATAAAGCTAAATCTCTACTTCTATACTGAGTGGGAAAAAAAAAAATCCAATAAATTTCTAACCATATGGATGATAAAGACAGCTCTGAAGGAAGTAAATTGCATTCAGAGCTCGTTATGGATTTTGCCGAGAAGCACAGATACTTGGTTTGCCCTGTGGTCCACAGACCATTCATAGTTTTAAGAGGAGCTTCCAGCTGAGGATGTGATGCTATTCATCTTCCAATCCACTAGTGCTCTCTCCTAATGCGAGCTGGACTTTCAACCAAGTACCTGTGTGGCCTGAAACAGCAAGGCTAGGCAATTCTCTGGCACGATAAAATTAGGCTGAGGTCTCAAGAGACACAGGCTTCTGCAATCCAATCCCTCCGCAGACAAGTTCAAGTCCCTTTGCTTTCCTTCTCTGCAGAGATGCAACTAACATTGAGCTCTTCAAAGGACTGATGCAGGGCAATGATTACTCAGCCTGCACATCTGTGGCAGCTGACTGCCATCCATGGAAGGGGCTTGGCATTTACTCACTAGCTAAGCACGCCCAGATTTTGGAAGCATTCAGGCTAGTACCTACAGAGAAGGCTTTGTTGCATTCTGTACTGTAACTGATTTCTGTGCAACTCTCGCTCTGCAAAGTATTTCATACCGTAATTAATTCAAAATGAAGAGCATGAAATGCACAGATTTGCACTGATCTCAAGCTGTAGTGAGCATCTTGGTAGAATCTGAGGCGAAACAAGCTTCAAGCAGGTTTGTAAAGGGATTTGCTGCAGTAAAGCGTCATTCTCCACATTCTTGGTTATAATAACAAGGGCGCCTGGATTCAAAAGACTAAATAGCCTCCTTTGTTTATTATATAATCTGCCAAACGGCAAGCAGAGAGTAACAAGGAAAGCACAGATCCTCCTCTGAGCAACTCTAGCACATCCCCTCCTCAAAAGAAGTATCTTTAAAGGCTCTTGGTTTTAGAGCTGTCTTCCACTTGGACATCTTTTTCCAAATTGAAAAGATCCCAATTTATTATGCCTGTACGTACAATATCTACATCTACGCATATATCTGCTTTGCTGGCTGCCCACATTCAGGTTCATCTGTTAGGCTGGCACACTGCCTGCTGAGAAGTTGGTCGGTCCGTTTCATTAAAGCATAGCTGTCAAGCCGTGATGGGCTTTGGTGGGCCGCCAAGAGCTCTGCTTTCTTCAGGGAGGCGAGCCTCGCTGGAGTTTGTGTTGAACGCCACATGGCCACGCTCATTGACACGCATGCCAAAGCAAAGAGTGTTTCAAAGAGGAAAGAAAAGAGGAGAGCTGACTGCTGCTTCGGGCTGTGATCAAGACCTACTCTGCGGCAGCGATTACGGGGGGACAATGATCCTGCAGCTGAGCACTGGCCAACCATCATTTAACTTTCACTCTGGCACCAATCAAGTACAACAGTACAATTGTGAGAAAACTCAATAGATGCAAATTGCTGTTATACAGGACAATTTTGAGAGGCGTAAGGACACAAACAAATGGCCTACAAAGACAGCTCCTGCGGGTACCGATGCTCGTGAGGAACTACAGCTACCCAAGAACCAAGGGTCAATATCAGAACAACATGCATAAATCCTAAACCCAGCTTGCATCTTTCCAGACAGATCATACTACCAAGTTGCTCTCATGACTCCCTCTTACATTTCTGATAGAAGCTGAGCTTTCTTTCCTTGTAGTTTATCACTTGAAAACAGAGGTGAGTTGTGTTTTACTTTTGCTTTTAACCTTTTACACTCCAGAAAACACTGCATTATCTTCTACTTTTCCCTATCTCCAGTGACCATTTTCTCACAACCAAGATGCGCAAACTGCTCAACATGGCTTTTCCTTCTGGGTGTAGCGAAAGCTGCTGGAAGCTGCTCACCCATTCTGTGAGATGCCAAGGTGAGGTGCAAACCGGTTCCACTCTTCTGCAAACCAAGATGAACTGTTCAGCATGGTCTCATTGCTTTAACTGGATCTATTTAACCATATGTATGACTAGCAAATTTTGGCACCAAAGCAGGAGCTGCTCTATTCCCCAGGAATGCCCAAGGCCTTTTACTCAAACCAACACAGTCAAACTTCTCTATAGAAGAGTTTCATCAGTTGGATGGGCCTTGAGTCCCATGCTCCACTGTGAGTGGAGTTGACCAGCAGGAAGAAGTTCCAGCTGAGCTTTTGAAAAGCCGTGGCTAACACTGAAAGATTTCCTTTCCCCTGTTAATTTCCATCATGTCAAAAAAATCTTACGTTATGATTCTTACATCAAAAAACAGTTTATAGAAGTCGCTGTCACATCACATTTTAATTGCTGCTACCTCTTTAGACAACAAAGCCAAGGCAGAGTTTGTCAGCGTCACAAAAGAAGAAAATCAAGCGCGCTTCTGAAGTCTGAATTTCATTTTAAATAAAATAAGCAGAGACATCCAGACCACTACATGAAGAAATTCCACATGATTCTTCTACTTAATTTTTGTGCCTCTCCACCCCTGGCTCTTCTGACATCTCTTCTAACTAAGAAGATTTAAAAAACACCACCACCACCAAAAATCGTTAGATTATTTTGCTTCTTGGCACCACTGCAGTAGAGGATTTACCTGAAAAGAGCCTTTATTTTTGTATTTTGTACATTATAGGGTGGAATTCTGTTAAGTTGTAATCTCTGTTAAGTTGTAATTCCCCTTTACAAGCCGTTCTAGCTACACAGAACATCCATACACAAAAGCAGCCTCTGTATAATAAGAGATGCAGGTGAGGATTTCCCTGCAGGTCCTTGCAGCATATGCACCAGTACGTGCACTGTCAGTAGTACCTCTCATAGAGTCAGCATACATAGAGTGGATACAGAAGGAGATGACATCATACAACAGTAACGGTTTTGAACAGCACAATGGAACCAGCATACTCTCTAGCAGGAACTGTGGATATGCTGCAGATAGAGTTGTTGTGATCTCTTTCTCTTCGGTGTGAGGAGGAAAATACACCAGGTCTGGATTTATGTCATCATAAATGAGAGAAGGATCTGGCCCCCTGCATTTCAGCCACGATTATCCTATAAGTAGTGAGGAAAACCCTGCTTCTGTTGATTTCAAGGGGACGCAATATCAGCTTGAAACTTCATGATATTCCAGTTCTATGGTAACTGAACCCAAACAAGGTATATTTGAAAGTTTTTCTTAGATCTCTGCATCTCTACATTTGAGATGCCCTTTTTCTCTAAAGCTTCCTAGTTTTGGTATCACTTTCTTCACCAGTGCAACCGGTCTCAGCCTTGTTGATCTCCACTCCAGGACACAAAGTCCATTGACATTTCCAAGTTCTTGCAAGTGGCTTTGCATTTCATCTCAACTGCTGAGACTGCTAAACACTCCACATTGGTATCAGGTTTTAATTCTTCACATGAGACATTCTAGAATGTATACATTTAGAGAATACAATAGATATACCCGCTACCTTAAAAACAAATGTTTATGCTCAATCAGAATTTGGGGGAATTTAAACATGAATTGCCACACCCCTTCTGCATGTTTTCCATGTATCAGTTTCTAAATTGAAGGCAATGTGAAAACACGTTTTATTTTTGCAAGACCGTTAACACCCCCTCCCCAAAGGAGTGCCAACACCTGTGGTGGTCACAAAATGGCGACTGGTTACATTCAAGAGATATAAAAATATACAGATCAATACAGTTCTGCTATGCTTTTCAGACAAAAACCTCATGTATTTTTTCCAACATACTCTCTCCAGTGCCTTTTGTAATGAAATAGGAGAGAGTCACTGCATTATACTCTTCCACCCCATTATGGTTACTCCATACCTTTGCCACCTGCCTGCCCACCCCCCCACCAGTTTTCAGCAAAAGCACAGCTCTTGTGCTGTTTGTGTCAGTGGACAGAATTTCAAGCATGCTCCTAAATGATTATAAATGAAGGAATTTTCACGCTCTGTTAGCTTGAGAAGATGATGTTATTAACGATTACCATTCAAGGAAGCTCAGAGTAAGTGCCAAACTGAAAACACCTTTGACATAAGGCTTTGTTTTGTTCCTGAGAACAGCTGAGCGAGCAGTCTTAGCTCTCACTGTGAACATATTCAAGGCTGCTGCCTCTAAGAAACTTCATTTTCCTTAATTTAGCAATAACATTGTTTTCCTCTGCAAACAGAAACAAAGATGTCAGTCCACAGCAACGCCCATAAAAGTAATTTGGCGCAGGCAGACACTGGAGTGTATGAAGATGCAACGTTGTTCTTACTCCTCTACTCCTGATCCACTTTCAGACTCTAAAAATGCTGACGCAAATCTACAATGCAGAAAGTGAAAATAGAAGTATGAGGTCATACTACTATTGGATTGGAGACAATGCAGGAAATGAACCTGTGTTGCCTGGCAGACCTGATTTCCTCGGCAAGTTTATGTACCGCAGTTCCCCCTACAAATGCAACCAACAGCTCTGCACTTCAGTAAGGAGCAGGATAAGCTCTGTAAAGAAAAGGCATCCCATGTCTGTGAGTTTTTCACTTGCTAGGTGCTCAATGAACGCAGCACACCCAGAATGCGAATACAACACAACTTCAAAGCCACAGTCAGAGGTCCGACTCATCCCTCCATCACACCCACTTTGTGCCCCCGGGGCTCCACATTCCCAAGAATCCCCTCTCTCCAGGGAAAACACAAGTCCTACAGTCCACATAAGACCTCTCCTCAACTACAATCCCCATTTGCACAGCAGAACTAACTGGAATGTAACGTTGCCCCCTGTTTACGCTTGGTCATTATGCCTAGAGAGGAACATCTACAACTAACGTAAAGAACAGTTTAAAACACGGTCATTAGAAACAACCTTGCGACACCTGATGACGTAAGCAAGCACCCCATTTAAGAGAACAGTCCTTGCCCACTGCTAATAGCGTGTATACGTGCAAGCTAAGATTAAGACCACGGAATGAAAGAGGAGATTAGTCACTGGAACAAGAAGTTTCCTCAGAATAGTTCTCATTCCAAGATCGCTACTTTTGCTTTCCTCACCAAAAGCTGCTGAAACTGGAGAAAGAAACTTTCTGGGCAACTCTAAGAGAGGCATCGACTACTTTGTCTGAAAGGACACACTGTGTTCATGGCAGCTATTTCTGACTTTCAGCTATACAAATATAAAACACCGTGAAAGCGTTTTTCTTCTCAGTTTCGTGTCAGTATATATTCATTGATTTCAGTGCAATTATAACTGATTATTTGCCTGCCACGAGAGTTAGATCAGTGCTGGCCATTAAAGGCTGCTCTGAACAGACTTACGCTGAGTAAAATAGGAGGAGATCAGCTATTCTCCACTCTCCGACAGCATACAACTGCAGAAATCAGGGAAATCACTAAGGCAGCACTACGTCTTCAAAAGCCAAACAAAAAAAATCCATCCTTCACCTTCCTCTAAACCTTAACAGACTGCTATTCACTACCTTCCCATGATGTAGTATGTGGGGCTTTTTCTCCTGGTTTTCCACTGTAGAACCAGCAGGTTACCCCACCATAAAGCAATCACAGCCACACACTTTGCTTCACGATTAAGATCTGAGGGGCTTCCAAGAGAGAGCTGAGTCCACCAGGGTTGAGCTGGCATAGCTGAGGCACTGGTGCACATTCACAATAGCACTCCAAAGGCAGCCGGTGGAAATGATTACTCTGGTAGGAGGCACTTATCGCATGTACAACATGCATAAGTCACCCACCTGCTCTGACCACAGCACACAGGTGCCCAATTTCATGCATTAAATACTTTGAATCAATAAGGGAGCCTTGGTGCACTAACAGTAGGGAAAACCCAAAAACGTGTCAGCAGTGTATTGCTTGGAGGAGCAATATGAAGACAAGCTGGAAGCAGACATGGCATGACTTTTGCCTCACGTTCACTTAGTCTTGGGCAGCCAGACGCCAGCACAACCCAACTACCCAGCACCCACTGCTCTCCAGTTGCCATCGTTCCATCAGCAGATAGGTGCCCAGCGGTCAGCACTCTCACTGGAAGTGGATACATGAAAGAGGCTACACCGCATGGAGATAAAAGTTAAGGAAACAGCTCTGCGGTCATGGCAGGGTTAAAATACAGTCTCCAAGCTTTTATCCCCTCGCTACTGTACGACTGCTCCAGTACACCAACGGGAACGAGAAGAGCAGCGTTTAGAAGTGAACAGAAAGTTACAAAACTTCCAACGTGAAGCTGTATTTAAAGCCTAGAAATACTGAGTTTGTGGCACCGCTTTAACACTTCTCCAGCTCTCCTCTCCACACCTCCGGGGCCACCAGCGCACTCCGCGGTTCATCACGCAGCACGTTCCCCTCCAATGCTTTAAATCTTATCTAAACACCCCCCACGCTGGGGAATGGAGGCAGCAGGTAAACGCGGGCTCACCCGTCCCCGCAGCCACCAACACGACGTAACGCCCGGCGGCGGGAGCGCTGCCCGGGGTGCCGCTCACCCAACTTCGCGGCGGGCGTTACGGGGCGCTCCCTCCGCTCGCCCGCGGGGCCGCACGGCGGGCTGCGAGCCGGGGGCACGGGGGAGCTGCTCGCTGCCCGTACCTCGCGCACGCACACGTATATGTCACACAAATCCGTACAGCCGCACACACGCACTCGCGACCGCGCAGCCCCGCTGCCCCCAGTCCTGAGGGCGAGCGGAGCCTCACAGCCCCACACGCCTCCACCCACCGCCGCCCCGCGTCCGGACCCCGGACCCCCTCGCAGGGAGCTCCTCACAGGGAGCTGGGCGCCCACAGCCCGCGGCCGCACACAGGTGAGCGGCAACAGGCGCCGCCCCGCTGCCCGCGCTCTGCCGGCCCGGCGGGGCGAGCCGCTCCGTACCTGCGAGGTAGCGCCGCTCGGTAAGGTCACGGCGCGCCGCCGGCACGCGGCGCCGGGCGGGAGGGACGCCGGGAG
>JACDJE010000231.1:618592-686077 GCA_016647715.1 Pavo muticus
CGAGGGGCGGGGCGGGCGGGGCCGGGCGGAGCGCTCCCTCCGCGGGATCTGAGGGCGGGGGGCGCCGCGCTGACGGCGGCGGGCTCGGAGCCGGCGGGGGTTGCGAGCTTCGGGGGCTGCGCTGCCGCCGAGCTCCGCCGCCGTGGGTCTGCTGCAGGATGCGGAGGGAGCTCGCACGTCTGCGCCACGCAGTGCAGCACAGCGGCGCGTTGAGCCGAGGAGATACATGTATATACATATTAACCCAAAGTCAGAGCCTTTCCGCTGCGTTTGGCTCCTGCGGATGTCAGCGGCTGTGTGCATGCTCAGCCTTACCGTGGCTCTCCTCAAGAGTAGTGGGTGTCCTTGCGAGCAGCCCGCTAGACACGCAGGGCAGCCGGCATCCAAAGCCTCCGCTGGTACTGCACGCTTCGGTGAGGGGATGGCGCTGAACCTCCCTGGTGCAGAAGGTCTGTGACTGACCTGTCCCCTCCTTCTGCTCAGCTATACTGTGGGGATGAGCTGTGTTGGCCAAGCACACACTCAGCTATGCAAGGGGGGGCAAATGCAGCACCACTCATTGAAGCAGTCTTGCATCTCCATTCACTGTCACACCTAGCAATAAGAGATGCCTGTCTGCATTAGGAGTCCAATAGACAGTACTTAAAACAATATTTGTTCTCAATGAGAGCAGCCCTGTGGAAAAGGACTTTGGGGTGCTGGTGCATGAAAAGCCAGACATGAGCCAGCAGTGTGCTCTTGCAGCCCAGAAGGCAAAGTATGAAGTGTGTCCTGGGCTGCATCAAAAGAGGGGTGACAGCAGGGAGAGAGAGGTGATTGTCCCCCTCTACTCTGCCCTTGTGAGGCCCCATCTGGAGTACTGTGTTCAGGCCTGGAGCTCCCGGTACAGGAAAGATGTGGAGCTGTTGGAGCATGTCTAGAGGAGGGCCACACAAATGATCCAAGGGAAGGAACACCACCCCCCGTGTGGGGATAGGCTGAGAGAGCTGGGGCTGTTCAGCCTGGAGAAGGCTCCGAGGAGACCTTACTGAAGCCTTCCAGTACTTGAAGGGAGCGTATAAGCTGGAGTGGAACTGACTTTTTACAGAGCCTGATAGCGGTAGGACAAAGGGGAATGGCTTTAAACTAAAAGATGGGAGATTTAGGTTAGATGTTAAGCCAAAACTCTTCACTCAGAGTGCGGTGAGGCGCTGGCACAGGCTGCCCAGAGGAGCTGTTGGTGTCCCATCCCTGGATGTCCCATCTCCTAGGCCAGGCTGGATGGGGCCCTGGGCAGCCTGCTCTTGTGGGTGGCAACCCTGCTCAAGGCAGGGGGTTGGGACTGGATGGGCTTTAAGCTCCATTCCTACCTACACCATTCTGTGATTCTACAAATATTTGTAAGGTTATATTTTCTATTCAGCTTTCATGGATATTCCCATCTGCTTATGAAAACAATGAAAAGTTTGCATAGCTACAGCACTTATTTTGAGCATGCATTAAGGTGTGCCATCTTGCCCACCACACGGGTTCAGGAGGGCTGCAGGTTTTTAAAGTGCATTAGTATTGTGTTAGGATTCCTGCTTGACCAATTTGAAAACAATATGAAGAGATGCCAGTGCTGACCAGAGAAAAGCAGGAAAGTGAGAAGAGGGGAAGATGTGGTCATTCTGGAGGCTGAAGTGTGTGGTGTTAGATAGCTAGGGCATGAAACTATCCACTTACATGTACAAATTTAAGAACCTGGTAAATCACATCTGACCTTGAACACAGGAGCATGGTGTTGCCCAGGCAAGGCTGGATTCTCACACTGGGATGCCATGTTCCACCAGTTTGCAATTACTGGCCCCCTCTTGCTGCTGGAGCAGTGGGAAGAGAGGTGATAATGGGATGAGAATGTGATACAGGGACACTGGGTAATGCGGACCATGGTCTGATGGTGCCCTCTGGCTTGGTAAAATGCAGAGGGAATGTGGGAGGGTTGGAGTGCACAAGTGACAAAACAACTGGAGTACAGTGCAACGTTGTGGAGGTCACAGAGGTTGAAATGGGAGCTTGAAAGTGGGTTTGGTACGGGATGGAGGGGCAGAAGGGAGCTCTCTGTGTCTGCAGACCAGACCAGCTACAGAAGTCAATTATTGCTGCCAGAATACAAACAAGTAACAAAATGCAGGGGAAATGTAGTGTCACAAGTGAGCCTGCAACAAGGGTTGCTGTCACTGTAACGCCAAGGTGTGCAAAGATTGCATGTAAGCAGGGAGGTTTAAATGATGGTATCCTTACTGAAAGTGAAGAGTGATGCATAAAGCATATGGGACCACAGAAGAAACTGTCTTTAGTATCTCTGGTTCCAGCTCACAAGACCTGATGCTCACAAAGGATCCAGTGAAGAGGTTAGCGGGGCTGAGGATGTTCTTAGCTCTCCAGGCTGCTCACTGGAGGGCTATCATTTATATTTTCCAAGGCTTTGTCAAGGTGTATTGTTCCATTTCTTTAAACTATGGGCTAAATTAATTGCCAAAACAACACAAAACTACTTGAACTTCAATTAGAGGCAGTTTCACCATGATAAACCATGATCTTTCATTCTCCAGAACAAGACTACCAAGGCTAAATGCTAAAAGGACTGCCCATTGTATGGGCAAAAGATCTGGCTGCAATGGTCTTTGCACAGTAGTCTTTCCAAAGGGGACTGAGATTAGTGTCAGCAGCAACTGTTCAACAGACTCTAGTTGAATTCCTCCAGGAAAGTGCTTTAGTTCTGACAGAGTGCCTTAGGAACTGTATGTTTGGCTTCCAGGCTGCTCTAGGTCTTGTTAGTAGTCAGGGGAAGGGTCAAGCATGCCCACCCAATTAAGCAGCTGCCACAGCAGGGAGGTTTTTTTCTGTGGGGAACTCTGAACACCAGTGGAGTTTTCCTTAAATATCTGTTTTGCAGTATGTTGTGGTTTACCCCAGCAGGCAGCTAAGCACCAAGCAGTTGTTCGCTCACTCTCCCCTCCGAATGGGATGAGGGAAGAAAAGTGGCAAAAAAACAACAAAGTGGAGCTCATGGCTCGAGATAAAAACTACTTGCTAAGACAGAAAAGGAAGAGAAAAAAACAGTAATGATAATTATGGATCTATACATATATACAAAGCAAGTGATGCACAGTGTAATTGCTCACCACCCACTGACTGATGCCCAGCCAGTCTCTGAGCAGGAGCTGCCCTCCCAGCCAACTCCCCACTGTTTTTCAAGGGGTTTTTTTGCACACGATGTCAGATGGTATGCAATATCCCTTTGGCCAGTTTAGGTCAGCTGTCCTGCTTCTATCCCCTCCCAGCTCCTTGTGCCCACCCCTGGCCCCTTACTGGAAGAACGGTGTGAGAAGCTGAAAAACTGAAATGTCCTTGGCTCTGTGCAGCACTGCTCAGCAACAGTTGTAACATTGGTGCGTTGTCAGCACTGTTTTTCTCCAAAAGCCAAAACACAGCATCACACCAGACATGATGAAGAAAGAGTCAGCTCTGTCCCAAATGAAACCAAGACACAGAAATAGTGTTTTTATTGGGTTTGCTTGAATTAGATAAAAACTAAATGCCAGCAGTGGAAACTGCTGGTAAGGGAAAATCCTGCTTTTGGGCAGGCACATTGAGAGCTGTCTGTGATTGTAAGATAACTTTCAGGCATCCTTCCCTTGAAGGAGGAGCGTTGGCTTATGTCTGTCAGAGCAGGCATCTTTCTGCAATCAGACACCTGAAAACTCTTGTCCTCTCATTAATTCACTCACCTACAAAGGAACACATTCTGTTTGTTGATGCTCTATATATGCCCTGGGGAGCAGTTCATCTAGAAGCTGCCTCTTCATGCCCCTTTCCTTGGAAGCATTTGGATTTTCTCAGAAGATGGGAACACTGAGGTTTGTTAGCTTCACCTAGGCTTGTCATTAACACTAGTCGAGTGCAAACATTAACCAAATTAAAGGTTTACTTCAGCCAGGCATAAGGGCAAGCTCCTAATTACAAGGCTGGAAAGTGAAAATGACCAGGAGTCATTTAAACTTGAAATTTAATTCTAGGGCAAACTTAACAATAGGTTCTTCCTTTGCTTCCTATTATCCTTCGCTTTGAGTTTTTAAGATGCATTTCATCCATAAAAACCGTCAGTCTAATTTGTATGTGCACTGTGTAGCCTGTCTAGTTCCTTCCTGCAGGAAGGAGGTGCCTCAAGTGTGGCCAGCTGGGGTTTTGTCTGCACTCCTTCCTGACCCTGTTTTCTTTCATGCCCTCCAGACAAGCTGTCCTGGGACACACTGACCATCTCCTCTTCCTAGGCAGCAATTCATGAAGCAGTTCACAAACCCTTTACTGGCTTGCCTTAATAACATTAAAAGCTATGAGCTCTAGCAGTTCTCTCAAGTTTTCCATGTGTAGCTGATGTCCTCTGGGGTAACATAAATGGTGCTTCAGGAACAAAGACGACAGACTTGATAGTGGTACTTTTTGACCAGGCAGCCGTCCCACCATTTGGTATCAGCTTATGGGGTTCCCAGTTTGACATCACCTCATTGCAGAAGAATGAGAGGAGATCACACCTCCCACATCTAAGAAAGCGTGAGGAGGGAGGGAATCACGCTAGGCTGTGCTGATCTTAATGTTACAGTTGACAAATCTAATCTTTCCCTTGTTCATTTACCACGGTGCCAGCCAAGCATCGTTTTGTATGATTAAGTGCCTGTGAAATCAAATAATGAACTGAATTTGTTCCATTTGGATACATTATCCAAACTGGACTTTTGGGTACATCATCATTACTGTGATCTCTAACTTGTCAGAGATGCCACAACACAGATAATAATAGTAAAAATAGTGACACCACATGCTGGTGGTTTGCTTGACTCATTACAGAGAATAAAGAATATCATTGAAATAAATGTAGTGCTTAGCACGGAGATGTCATAGAAATAAATAGAATTTGTGCTGCATAGAAAGAAAAAAAAATAGTGGATAATGTGCTTGCAAGGAACTACAAACCATTTGAATGCTGTGTTTTTGTATTTTTTGCACTAAATACTTTATTTATTCTCTCCTTAGAAGAAGGAAATGGTGTTGGCTTGAAACACCATAGCACCGATAGTACCAGATTGGGCTTTCTTAATGATCTGGAAGTCAGAATCGTGATTAAATCGGTAGCTTTGTGGTAGCTGCATGAGTTCCATTCAGAACACGATGGCAGTCCCTGAGAAGTCACGCTGTACTGGAAATACATTGCAACAGGCATGTATTTGCTTGCAAAATGGGGGGACTATCCGTATCTAATGCTTACAAAACGCCTTCTGGGAGTGCCGCTTATTCTGTTCCAGGAGGAGTTTGAAGCCTTTTTGCTGGCAGGTGTTAGCAGATGGTCCCCATAACTGGTGGGACGTCTGCTCAGCCAAGCTCCTGCGGGCTCCCAGCCTCACGGTGCGGCCTGGCCCCGCTGCCAGAGGAGGTAACAGGCTGAAGGGAACCTGGGGGAAGCACCGCTGAGAGAGGGAGAGAGGCAGACAAATGCTATCGCGGGGGCTGTGAGGAAGCAGAGGGATTTTCCCCAAACCGCATCCTTTTGAGCAATCAGATTTCAATTTGTCTGAGAGGATGATGCTGTAAAGGTCGTCAGTCACAATAGTAGAAAATGTAATTCTCTTTTAGTTTTTATCTTCAGTAAATAGCACAGCAGTGTCAGTCATCTTGTGAGAGAGTGAAAACATTGTGCCGTACAATTATCATCAGCCTATATATGCAATTTTATGACTGTTATTTGCATTAACGTACTGCACTGTTGTACTCTACATCTTGCAAACATGAAGGCTTGGAAGAGTTTGGAAGCTGGCCATGGTGATGATACTTTGTAACAGCGTAGGGCTTTACAGATACTTTAATTTCATTAGTGCGCTGCTGCTGTCTGTGCCAAGCGGATGAGTGGTATGCCTCTTAAAATAGAAAGTGAAGTTAGGTGTATATCAAGACCTCTATATATGTTGAAGGAAGTCTGCAGCTTATCCATGAAGAAAAAATGAGGCTGCGACAAGGATGCTGGATTGGGATTCAGCAGCCAGGATTCCCATCCTAACTCACCACCCCAAGTGTTGCTGTGGAAGTAGTCCTCACATTTCTGTATTCTTCTGCCAAACTTTTAAAAGCTGCCAAGGAAAAATGGTAGATATCTTTGTTGGGATTAGGTGTACCCAACATTTAAATTAACCCCATTTAAATTAATTGCGTGGAAAGATCTTTATAGGAGCACACACCAGTGGCAAGCACTTCAAACATGGGCATGTGCAGGACGTGAATATGAAGCTGCACTGCCCTGGGAGGGTGGCATGTCCATGAACTAACCCACTACTGGCTCTAAAGGAGCCAGATCCACTTTGCCAGCTGTGCACACGCAAGGCTGCGTGACAGAGAGCTGCTGTGTGACTGCATTGCCTTCTTTGTGTCCTTGTGACTGCAGCGAGCGCCACAGAAATGCCCTGCTGCATCTCCAGGTTCACCTTGCAAAATAAATGACAGGAATCACACAAAAGCAACTGCACAGAAAGGGATAGAAGGACAAAGGGCGCCTGAATAGGAAGGGCTCAGAAAGGCTAAGGCACAAAATGAGTCACAAGGGACAAACTGTAATGACAGCTTTGAAAGGATGTTAGAAGCAGGGGGAGGCAGAAGGAAAGTCTTCAGCTGAGTGAGGGATGAGAAGAAAAGCAGATGACACCAGGATTGAAGTACCTACTCAATGGCTTTTAGTCACAAACAAGGTGCTGGTACCCTGCAACTTAGCAAGCTTCATTTTAAGAGAGGTACAGACAAGCTGAAAATCATGTAAAAGAATACATTTTAAAATGCCAGGAGATATAGATACACTGAAATCAGCCAGGCCTGCTGAGCTTTATGCTGACAAATTTGGAGTGTTAGAGCAGCCTTTGAAGCACTAACTATAATCTTTGACAGCTGCTAGCAGAAAAGTCCCAGTGGATAAGCACAGTACCTGTCATTAAAAGGGAGAAAATGAAGAAAGCAGGAACTTAATTCTGTGGAAATATTCAAGACCCATCTGGATGTCTACCTGTGTGACCCATTATAGGAAACCTCCTTTAGCAGGGGGGTTGGACTTGATGATCTCTTGAGGTCTCTTCCAAGCCCTATAATTCTGTGATTCTGTGACTTTCGGAGGAGTCAGGCTGGGAGTGTTGCTGAGAAGCATTTTAAGACAGATGCAGTTTGTCCCCAAACACACAAAATAGAGTCAGGCAACAAAGACTTTTGAAGAACATTGTGTCAAACTGATCTAACCACTTCTTTAGGATGAACTTCCCGGCACCTATTGCTGCTGGTGATGTGACCTCTTCTGGGAAGAACTCAGGAGTTGCCTTGCTTTCCCCATGTGTTATGGAAACATGGTGCCCAGAAAACACTTAATGCCTGCAAAACTCTGTTCTTCCTGTTGCTGCTGGATTTGCAGGGCAAGCACTACAGAATGCATATGGCTGAGACTTGCAGGTGAACATCATTTGCTGTATACATAGGTACAGCAGATGCCTGGCAGTTGGCTACAAGCTGCAGGAGCTAACTTGGAGGATGTAGTCCATGAGATGCGTACACTGGACAACCCTCAACTATCTGGGATGTGGTAAGCATGAGTTATAAGCAAGAGCTTTTAAAACCTTTTGATGTGGTCCCATGTAATGTTCTTACGTTCTGAGCTGAGCTGGAAAAAAAAAAAATCACTGCAGTCAGGCAGGTGCACAAGTGGTTGAAATACCACTTGTCCAGAGTAATTACCAATGATTCACTGTCAGACCAGGAGAACGTTGTAAGTGAGGTCCCACAAGGGTCTGTCTGGGGTCAGCGTTACTCAGTGCTTTCAATAATGACTTGGATGAGTGTAATGATTTGAATAAAGAGTAAAATTTGTGGATGACATCAAGACAGAAGGGTTTGTGAGCACTTTGGTGAATGAGATTAGAATTTTAAATAATCTTGCTACGCTGGTGAAATGCCCAGAAATCAATAAGATCAAGTTCAATAAAGAATGCAAAGAACTCCTCTTGGGGGGGAGAAGTCAAATGAGAAGTGTAGAATAGCTGGTGAGACAGCAGCCCTGCAGACAAGGCTGTGGGTCTTACAGTCAGTGATGACTGTGAGTCGACAATATGATGCATTGCTCCCACAATGAGTTTACTGCCCCACGAGGCAACAAATGTAATTCTGGTGACTATAAATGTAATTTTTCTGGTCTACTCAGCACTAATAACCAGGGTTGTATGTCCAGGATGGAACACCATAAGAAAAAGAAAAAGCAAGAAACAGGACAATAGCAGTAGGTGTGACAAGATTTAATAAATCTCGGGGTGGGGCGAGTTTATTTAATTTAGACAAAAGGAAATTGAATGACCAGTGTAAAAGACTTGCAAAGAAAATCAAGTCTTCTCCATGCTGACAGCAAATTAGATGAGAAGTGACTTGCAGCAAGAAATATGTGTTAGATAAACCATTTCTCAGCATTTGAAGAGGTTTATTAAAGAATTCCCATCATCAAAGTTTTGGAACAGGACAGACAAACTTCTTTCAGGAATATGCTAGACAGACTTGATTCTTTCTCAAAGGAGATCTGAGCCATATGTTTCCTCTAACCTTATGTGTCTGTGATTTTGTCTAACAGCTTAAATCACAGGGGATAACATAATTCTTAGCAATCCAATTCTGCAAGTCACTGTTAAAGTGTGCAGTCAATACTAGCCAATTAATTCAGAGCTCTGACAAGATAGCGGTGTACAGAGCTGAAAAGCTAATGTGTCATAATATTTTACTATGGTACAATTTCTTCTGCTGGATTCCAGTCCTAAATAACCTCACAGATGTCTTTGTAAAATTATGTTACCTTTGCTCAGGAAAAAACAGCGACTCAGATCCATATAAAGCTGAAGGAACTGGGTTTGTTTACATACTACTAGTGTGCAGAGTGCAGAAGTATCAACTTGGTAGTATATTTCATTGGCTTGTTCCACTGGTATTTGCAGGTTGAGCCCATCTAAAACCCATTCTCAATCCAATTACATGTGCAAAAAGAAGTACTCTGAACACTTACTTTTGTCCTTGTGCAGATCAACACCATGCGGACCACAGGTGGGACTGCTGTCCACGCAGGCAGCTAGCTCCTGCCTCCATATTTCTGCTGGCTGTGGAATGCTGGCAGCTTGTAGCAGTGAGGATCTGGCCTGTGGTATCTCTAGAGAACTACTCTTCAGCAGCATGAAAGTACACGACTTATTTTTGCCATTTACTCCTTGTATGAGCATTTGTCCTCCTTCCCAGGATCCTTGGTTTTAGAGTAGAACTGCTAGCAGATCAACATACAGCAAAATGCTCTATTCATTCACTGGTTGTTTTCTTGTTTTTCTTCTGTCCCATCTATTTGTTTTTGGAGATCAAGTGATTGTACCATGAGATTAGATATACACAGATTTGAGATTTCCAGTTGGTTATGCAGGATATTAGATAAGGAGTAGAGTTAGGGAAATGGAACATGGAAAAGCGTATGGTGGATGTTAAGGAATGCACAGATTTAGGATGAAGAAAGTGCCAATGGTTGATAGCTTATTTTAACCTGGTTTGATTCCTTAGTACTATAGCAAATAAGGTGAGGTCAGGATTAGGCAAAAAAAATAAGTGAAAGAGCTCAATTTGTGAATACTCAGTGGTCCATAGGGTTAGTCTGAAGGCTGAGGACAAAAGGAGAGACAGTTTCATACTATATTTTAGCCATATTTTTCTGAATAATCTTTCCAAAAGATGGAGAAAGGAAGACAGTTGTGGAAACAGTAAGAGACAATTGAAAGGCTCCAGGTTACGAGTGAAGCACGCAGAGAGAGACAATGAAGCCTCATGCTAAAAGAAACAAATGACCATTTGCCTATTTCACTCCCATTTTTGTCAACTGCTTCTTAAAGAAAGGAAGGATGAAAATTCAACCTAGAATAGGAACAAGGGGATAAGCAGATCCCAGCCTGTTGCTGAAGACCCAAACCATTTGGGGGCTGTGGTTCTACTCTGTCTCTCTGTTCTTATCCTAAACCTATGTTTTTTTCATGGCGGGTCCTAAAGTACAATCTGCAGATAATGCCAAGAGAAAACCCTTAGGAAGTAGCAGTAGTAGGGAGTAAAGCATATACACGTGAACAATTTTCTACTAGTCTATTCATATTTCTGAGATGATTAAAAAATACATTTAATTTCAGCCCTCAGGTGCTCACAGAATATTAAATTAGAACCATAATTATTCTGTGTGTTGCTTACGGTGAAGACAAGTGAAAAAAGAACTTCATTTAGGGGTAAGGAAGCTAATAGTTAAGAGCAAACTGTGTTGGCAGTCTTTCAGCTGGATTAAGATTCATTTTCCTGAACAGTTTTGGGACAGAGTTTGGATAAAATAGGTGAAGCTGTGATCTACAGGGAATACTGCTTCTTGTGTGGAAAAGTCACTGTGGGCACAACACTGTGAGTTAAATCTTCAAACACTGTAATAATTATATGTTTGAGACAGATTTACTTCCTAAGCCATCAGTTGCAACAAGACTGATGATGAGGTCTTTAGCAGTGTCATGATACCTGGTGTGCCAGGTAGAAAACAATGTTACTGAAGAGATACCTGCTGTTACCAGTCTCAGTGATGATATGAAAGCAGGACCTGGTTTTCTAGGTAATATTTAAATCTGGTTGCTAGTCCTATAAAGCAGCCCCTGGCATTCTCTGAGTCAGTCTTTGGCCCCAGGATCTCACAGAGGCACAGTGCTTGAGATGCCTGGCACTCAGTTTTGGCTCTACTGAAAGAGCATTATCACTCAGCAGTGACGTTGTGCCACTTAGCTTATCTGTGCACTCCTGTATTATTCACACACCATGGTGGGCCCAGTGGCAGAGTCAGGGAGCACACACACCTCGCATTTCACAGCAGAAGTGAGGGCAGCGCTGATGTTGGGCAGCCTCTCAAGAGTCAGTTGAACTGCTCCGAAGGGAGGACAGTACATGCAACAGGGCAAGATTTTGCAGTTTATCAGTTTAATAATAAAGCAGATGGGTTTTGAAGAACTGGGAACAAAATAGTCTTAAGTTGTGGTTTCAAGAGAAATCATGTGAGGCTTTAGACACCTAGCAATGAGGAATTAAAATGCTGCAGCTTGTTGATGGCAGGCACTGAAGTGGGACACCTCACTTGACTGCTTCAGATTTGTTCTAGACATGCCAAACGGTTAACTTTGTGCAGACTGCATGCCAGATCAGATATTTACTGTCCTTGTAGTGCTGGTATTGGATGAGGAATAACAGAGAGAGGCAGCATAAAGCACCGTCAATGTGAATCATGTTCTGGATGTTGCAGCGAACTGGACAGAAATGTAATTTCCTCCCTGATCCTGATCAGTTTTCTTTTCCCAAGTGTTGTAGAAGTCCAATATTAATAACATGGAGCCAGAGCCCTAAAGACAGCAAACAGATTGAGTAAGTGTAACAAATGAATATATAACAACCCACCAGAAATCACAACAGAACGTGGGCACAGCAGTATCGATACTCTGATGTGGTAAAATAAGGCTGCAACTGTTTGTGTCAGCTTACCAGTTAACACAATTGATATAAATGATTTCGGCTTAGTTTAACCTTTTCTCAGTTACCACTTCTAGGACCCCAGGGATAATTGTATTTCAAGAAAACAAATAAACCTCTCAAACCTTTGACAAAGCAAAATCTCTTTTGAAAAGACAGTCTTTTTCAAAAGAAATCATAGCCGTAAACATGAGGTGGTGGCGGCTCATAACTTTCTTACAGAAAGCCTTTTAAAATTGACTGACAGATTCAGCCCCACCTCGATCAATTATATGGAAGCAAATGGGCTGCAAAGAAAACCTACTTAAAAAGTCACCCGGCAGGCGTTTTGGTTACTACTTTTGGTGTGACTTACAAATTGGGTAATAGGAAAAGTAAAGAAATAACAGGCTTTAGTAACATTAGGCTAAGCTAGTATTAGTCCGCTTCTTATTAGAATCATTTTAACACAAAGACAAAACCTTAGCACTGTTTGTTTGAGTACATTGAGCTATGTGGGAACATAGACTTCAGAACATTAAGACATGTTGGCCTGTGATCTCTCTATAATAAATGTAACTATTGGAGTCTTCAGCAAGCTAACAGAAATCAGGTACTTTTCAAAGTGTCAGAACTCAAACAGATTAACAAAACTGATATGAAGACTGACCTGACTGAAATGAACGTTGACTCTTGAGTACAGGCATATTTCATTTAGCATGCATACAAAGCATAGCCCTCCTCACCCCTTCCAGCACTTTTTCAATTGAATAAATACTACTGAGTCAAATAATGAATAACCAAGAGCAACAAACTTGGCAGGAAAGGCAGACCTCACAGAAAGCTGTGAGAATCTTCTCGCACACACAGTTTTCCAGAGATCTGTTCAGTTCATGTGTTAATGTCATTTTGGTCACGTTTTCTTATTCCTTAAATACCTTCACACTGAAATGAAGGAAGTGCCACATTATTTGCAAATGACTCCTCACCCAGATAGCACTGCTGTGCTGGTGGCTTCCACCTGGCAGAGGTGGCTCCCAAGACCCACCAGTGCAAAGGCACCTGCCTGCGGCACACTTGGCACTCAGCTATGCTAACAACGGGGATTTCTCATCAAAGAGCATGGAGAAGTGCTCCTGCCTTCAGCACTGCCTGGTGCCAGGGGATGGTTGTATCCACAAGTGGCAAAGTTGGGGCTAGATGAGTGCAGCTCTTGGTGCTCTCAGACTACAGGTGCTGATGCCACGTCTACTCTACAAAGATACACTCTTAAATTACTCTTGTTTTCTTCAGCTCTCTCAGTCTTCCCATCACCTACAACTTTAAACTGTAAGTGCAGCGAACAACTGGCAAAAGTCATTTGCTTTTGTACCACAGTCCCCTGATTGAACACTTCTAAACTTTTTCACGTGCAGTAAAGCAGTAGCTTTTATACTGCTCTGTGGATCCAAGGCAGCAAAATCAAGCCTATGGTTAAACTTGGGTTTTTAGTGCTTTCAGTTACAGACAGCAACAGCTGTTGGTTTGCTGAGTTGACTTTATTGGCATGAATGTATATGTCTGTGCAACCTGAAGGACATGAACACAATGCTAGGTAGGTAAATAAATTTAGCCAAATACTTGGGCTTGTAACGTAGTTCAAATTGTGTCAGCAGGGACACAGATTACTGCTTAGATTCCACAGATTCTTCCCCCCTGTGTCCTGCTTTCCCATCCCAAAACAGCCTCATTGGGCAGTGCTGGAGATGCTTTTGAATACCCTGGAGTGGCTAGTCCCACTACATGTTGACTATCCCAGCGAAGATTTTAGCAAACGTGCCATTTTAATCAATAACAAAATGTAATTACTAACCATGAGTCCTACTGAGAGATGAGGAGAAACAACAAGACCATTAATCACTTTACCCTCAAAGAAGAGTATTTGGAAATTCCCTTGAAGTACTTTGATGGCTGTTTAGGAGCCTGTCCCTTTTTTTTCACGTTGTGGTATCTCTGTCTTTGAAGACTGCTCTAGCTTTGCCATCCTGGGTAAAAATCTCTGCCTCATGACTTCCTAACATCCAGGTTTAGTACAGGAATAGACCTTGTCTTTGTGTAGTTCTGGCAACTTTTTGGGGGATATAATTTCCGGGGGGATCTCTAGTAGCAACTTAGAGTATTATATTAACTGTAGAATGATAATGAAAGCAATTAGATAGCTTTAAGCTTCATGGGAAACTATATGTCGATAGAATTTTTTGAAAAACACAGATGCTTAATTTCACACTCAGAACTTCTCCACATGAGAGAATATCCACAGAAACGATAGTTTTCTATTTGCTTGCTTCATGTTATCTGCTCTGGCATAGGTAGAGATAACGAAGCAATTAGTTTTTATCTTGCTATAAGTCATTATTTCATCATGGTGGTGATTTCTTTCAGAGTATTCCCTCAGTGCTGCAAACTAAAATTTCAAGCTCCTTGGGGGTAATGTGGGGCCCAGTGCATCTTGGGATTGTTCCGTTGGAACTAGAAGCATATCTTGTTGATAGCCACTGTAAATCTGCATTTTCTGTATCCTCTCACATAAGTGTAAAAATGCCATCATTTGTCTTCTGTCACAAGAGTTCATTGCCATCTGACTGTGAATTTGTGGCTCAGGATGAATTAGTGACACATCTGGATAGAAACAGGATGTATTCCTGCTAGGGACCTTGTTCCTGATCAGTCAGAAGTTATTAACTTAATCCCTTTTTAAAATTTACTTTTCTTCTGACCTTCACAGTACCCTTTTCCTGGGGAACTACTGACCTGTCAGCCTCACCTCTGTGCCTGGGAAGATCATGGAACAGATCCTCCTGGAAGAGATGTTACGAGTCATGAGGGACGAGCAGGTGATCCGAGACAGCCAGCATGGCTTCACTAAGGGCAGATCATGCCTGACCAATCTAGGGGCCTCATATGATGGAGTGACAGCACAGTGGAAAAGTGAAGGGCAAACGTTATGGTCTACTTTGCACATATACTTGATATTATTTTCCCCATGTGTGTTATATTTAATGGATTGAAACTGAATTTCCTCTGCTATTTTGTCACCAATTAATAAAAGACAATAAAAATCCTTTTTGTAAGTCTTCATAGCCAGCTTTACTCTCTGAGCAGCTGTGTCATCTGTAAACTTTGCAACCTCACTCTCTACCTTTTGATACATAACTTTCAAATATCTGGTAGAGTACAAGCCTACCATTTATCTCTGTGGTAATATGTGGGAACCAGCCTCTGCTACAAAATGTTGCCATTTATTCCTGTCTTTTCTTTCCTACCTTTTAACAGGGGGTCAGTTTACTAGGACACCTTCTCTCTTCTCAAGAGCCTTTAAGAATCTCGTTGAAACTTTGGCAATCAAAGTATACTATATCAAATAAATCACCTTTGCTCACATGCTCATTGACTTTTAGAAAGAACCCTAATAAACTGGTATCTCATAATTTCTCTTTACAAGAATCACCTCAGCCTTTTCCCAGTGCATCATACTGTCTCCTAACTATACTCATTATCTTGATTTCTACTGGTTTGCTTTATACAAACGGATGTGGAGATTGGTTGGAGTGGATTTTGCAGCAGAACTGGAATGACCAGTGATGGCTGAGTAACTTGAGGCTGTCAAAGGATATAGTCCTGGAAATAAGCACTTCGGGAACTCATAAGCAACTAGTCTCCTTGTTTCTGATTAATTATGAGGAGATTGACCCTGAATGAACTACTGCGGCTGTGTAGTATGCTGCTCTGAAGAGGTATCCTCCCCGTCAACCATAAGGGTTGCTATCCACGGAAGGTTGGAAACAACTACAGAAATGGTGTTCCCTGCTTCCAGCATGCACTGTTTGTCTCCATACCAACCCAGTGAGTTTAGAAAAGAAAGACATCTATTTCTCTGCTGAATCTTATGGCCTGCTATGTTGATTAATAATAACATGAGTCTGCTTGGGAAAGACTGTGAGTGAATATTCATGAACTGTTATCCATTTTCCCTAGTGAAAACTGAAAAAAAATGAAGTAGGTTTCCAGTGTGGTTAGTGGTATGAACATAAATGCTATTAGCATTTCTCTTCTATCCTTCTACAGTCACGGTTAAGGAAGCCTTCCACTGGGCAGAAGAAAAATCACCCCTATTTCATCATTATTTAAGCATTCGCGATGTGGCAGTAGGTTTTCTCTATAGGAAGTGAAACAGTAGGCAGAGAGCCTGAGCTATCCAAGCAGTATATGCTTTGAATTATAATAGAGCACCGTGCCCTGCATAAGGCTGAGACTAAAGGTTAGAGCTCGGGGTCTCTGGACAGAGGTTCATAGATTTCAGGACAGCCCAGGGGATGTCCTCCTGAGCAGGAGCTGCCAGCAGTACATAATCTGAGATGCCTGGAGGACTGGCTCCTAGGAGTGAAAATACTGTTTTTCAAACACCACTTGGATTTTATTTTTTTGCTGAAATGGAGTAGTACATGTCAGTCCTAATGTGTGGGAGGGCTCAGTGTGATGCATCAGAAGGATCGTTTTGCAGCCTGTCTGTGCTTCCATGGATGTTGATCCTTCTTTGTCCGTAGCACAGAAAGGGTAATCTAGGTGAGAACCTTTGCCTGGAGGTCCAGAAAGGTTTTCTGTGCAGTGCCTGATTCTTTTTCCTCAGTAAAACATTACTCTTATATTTCCAAGTGTGTTCTCAGCGTGAATGCTTCAGCTTTCAGAATTTGCAGGTTCATTATATGGATTTGTTGCGAATTTTAAAATCAGCTGATGAGAAAAAGGGAAGATGCTTAATCAGTAAAGAAGATGTGGCTTTACTAAGTAAATAAGATAAGCCTCTGTTGTCCTTAATGTGCATGGAAACAAATATCACCGGAGGTGATAATAATTCAGAGACCATTTTGAACAATGTGAAGAGGGAGATGAAGAGAGATAGGAATACATTTTTGTAATTAAGGATGAGTTAAACGTAATATTAGAGCTTTTTGTGGGAAGGCTTATAGTCCTGGAGAACAATTTTTCTATTTGGGGATCACCCATATATTGAGGGTCTCTATCAGACTCATAGTGTCCCCTTTCTGTGTCAGACCAAGCTGTGCTGTGGCTGGGGAGCCAAATGCTGAATGCTTTTTCCTGGTAGGACAGGCACAAGGGACTGGCGGTGTCAGGGCTGGCAGAGCTGTGTGGCACTGGAGATGCCAGAAGTAGGGGGAGGCAAAGGGCTGGCAGCCTTGGCAGATGGTTCTTTACAATACTAATAATGACCTATTCTGAATGCCCCTGAGCTGCCACATTGTCTCAGTATCCATATCAGTTGCCCTCTCTGTTACAGCCAGACTGTGCTTTGTTATCTTGAGGCTGCTTTCTGGCAGCTACCAGCTCACATTGAAACCCGTTTTCTATCTCCAGTACTTCTATAAAGCCTTTCTTCGCTCTTACCCATTTACTTCCACTTGTCCTTCACTTTTTCCTGCCTGAAAAACACTCCGTGCATCAGAAAGCTGGAGACTCCTATGAGACCCCTGAGCTTTGTGTCTTTCTTTCTTTTTCTTTTTTATTTATTATTACTTTTTTTAACTTTTCAGTTCACCTAAACCTGGATGATGGTTAAGCTGATGCCTCTGAAAGATGTTACAGGTGCTGTGTTTGAACAACTTTAGAGGCTGTTACCATTCCTGGTTTTTGTTTTTTTTTCATCCTGTAGTTTTCAGTGACTTGCAGTGCTACTTGAAACCTTGGGAAATTTCAAAGATATGTCTTTCTCCAGATCCTCTCTGAGGTTCCTTAACATGGATACTCTTGTCTAGCTCATAGAACTACTGAAGTTCATACTAGGTTGCTGGTACGATTGCACAAAGTGGCTGAGCAGCAAAGAGCCAGTCCTGCTGCTGCTGCTGCAGACTGGCATATTTCCACTGAAGCTCATGTTGTTTCATTAAGCATCAGTTTAGATGAAAGAAACAAGTAAGTCATGATTCAATAAGAGACTTCCTAGGGCTTGATTTCTTTGTGTTGGTAGCCTCTATGCTAACACAATTGGTATATGTTCGAAGATTGCCTCATCCACTAGGATGCACATATTATCTTGAAATATATGCTTAATATGCAGAATGACAATACCTGCAGCATTTGTAGTCGGTGGCAGCAGTTCACTGGATTAAGAGGCTGAATGTTTCAGCCAACACACAAGAGCAATTGCTCACATTGCTCTATGAAGTTTGCAGTGTTTTAAGTCCACTTGCCCTGACCCAGCAATAACCAGGAATTAACAGACGTGCAACATCTGTGCATTAGTGGCACACTATGGTCTCCATAGTTAGTATCATTCATTTCGTGTGGGAAATGGAGGCTCATGATACTGATGACAAAGTGTTGAGGCTTCCAACACCAATATTAACCATCGTGCCTTTTACTGACAGATCCTTTCTTCATTTTCAGAGAAGCATTTCCAAGATGCAAGATTTGTATCTCGCTGCTACATGCTTTCTACACACAGTGCTTAAGGGATAATCCCAAATGCACTGTAGTATACAGAGCAATAAATGGCTGCTGAGATTAATAGACTGAGCAAAGCTGAAACATTTAATCAATCTCCAAAAAATACCCATTGCCAGAATATTACAGGCAAGATAATTTACTCCTCACATGCAACAAACCCTAACAGGGAACACTAACATTTCTATGTGCCATGAGGACTTAAACTCATGCTGTTGCCCTTAACATGACGCTCCTGTATGAGGTGGAGATGAGGGGACAGACTGCAGTCGTAACTAAGCGAGGAACAGATATAGGCTTGGATGTTACTGCATACATGTGCTACGGGTAAAGGTTTCCGTGCTTTATGTGGGAAGAATAATGGTGCCCTATTTCCCTGTGCCATGATATCTTTGCTTAAGACAGAAGAATAATAACAAGCATATTTCTTGGTGAAAGAAAGAGCAGAATATAAGGAGACTTTGGATCCTATCGATCCAGACCAAATAAGATACAGTTTACAGCAGCTGCGAGACTGCAGTAATTTGCAGCATTGGTTTAAAGTTCTTAACCTTGCATCAGCAGGGATTACTGAAATGAGGTTTGATCTGATAGACCTTGATGGGCATCTTATATCATCAAGGTGGTAGAATGCTAACAAGAGTAAGGAGCTCCTGCCCAACAAGGAGCTCTCATATGAAGATATGACCTACATACATCTGACCAGGACAGAGGTTGGTGTCAAGGCTTCTGGCTTCAAGAGTTGTCTATAAGTTCTCAATTTCCTATAGGAACACATTTAGTTACCTGCTTTAGAGGATACCATACTCCTCTTCGTGTCCTGAGCCAGCAAAACAATCCACAAAAAAATCAGCAAGTGTCTCCATAAGAAATTTATATTTCATGGTAACGATTAAGGTAAAGATGTGAACACGGATGGAGCAGGAAGAGAATAGGAATACTTTTTCTTACATCTCCTCCTTTGACTCACACACTTTCTCCTGTATCCTTATATGATATATTTATTTGTGCCTTATCAAAATCCAATCAAATGAAAAGTTAGGATTCTCACTGTGAAAACATTTACTTGTTATTTAACCTTGTCAGAGAAATGCTTGTGCATGGGTTGGATGCTCTGAGAAGTGCTGGGAATATATACCACCTTACACTGGACTCCAATTCAACTCTGCTCACACCACTTCCCTAGCTGCTATATACATTCCCTCTCCTCTCCATTGCTCCAGACTGTCCCAGTTCTATGCGTCCCCTACTGCAAATTTTCTTCCAGCCCTTCTTTCTTATGATTTTATAACTTTGAGAAAATCAGTGCCAGTACTTCCTGAAAAGTCATGTATTATAAAGGAAACAGATAATCAATGGCTACTTTTGAAAATCTTGCCCATGTGACCAGCTGATGCCTGTCAGAGGTTGTATAAGAACACCGATGAAGAAGCTTCCCTGCTTCAAACTCAGGTGTTTGAAAAATCAGAATGATAGACTAGACCAGATCCACATCAGCTTTCTAATATGAATCTTCCATTTTTAACTTCACAGAGAGGAGAAAACTATAAAAGCTGAACAAAGAAGATAACGGATGCTCATTTGTAAGGACTTTGAATATAAACAAACAGACAAATAAACAAAACCAGCTTTACCTTGCCATAAATCCGAGGTAATCTGCTTTTCCCTAGTATCTTTGTAATGAATTCTCATTAGTTTACAGATGGAGTAGTGGCACTTAAGTGGATAATGTAACATGCCATCTTTTATCTTTCCTCGCTCATCTGATGGATGCCCAGAGTGCCCCTAGGACGTTCTTACTGTTGAACTCCAAACAATATGAAAGTCTTCCATATAATGTTGTAAAGTTATGATGATTTTTAATGAGTGTAATTTAGAAATACGTTATTCAAATAACACACAGACTAATCTGAACTGAATGTTAATAGAGAATTGCCCTGGTAATTGAGATGAGAGGAAGGACTTTCATAAGGCTTGATTCCAGATTTCGTTTAGGCAGGGTTTATGCTGAGGTGATTCTCTTGAATTTTATTTACATTAGCATAAATTTGGACTAAGTGCAATAACAAGTACTTTATGTTTCTATCAGAAACATATCTGTCTTCCAGAAATATAGCACATCGGGAGTAATTGTGAATGTTCTGTGTATTTTGTGTAAGAAACATGTGAAAGCCTTTGGGAATTGTCTAAAGCCAATTAAGTTAATCAGTCCTTATCACTGCTCATTCAAGTTAGAGCAATTGGCATTGCTTACTTAAAGACAATGGCCTAACGTTACATTATTTATTTTCTGTTTCTGATAAACAGTATAAGACCATATTCACATCCCAGACCTTCTCAGATGTGTATTTTTCAGATTTTCTGACAAATTCTGTCATCAAAATTCACATATACTCCCTTGAGAATTTAGGGAATGGAAAATGTCGTGCTAATGTCAAGAAACAGATTTTGACTGTGACAATCCATAACTAATTTGAAGGAATATCACCAATTAATTTGAACTGAAAACTTGACCTGTCTTATAATTATTTTGCTATGGTAAGAAATTTGTTTTTCATCCTAAAGTCACATTTTTACTTTATTTATTTGTTTATTTTTTAAAAGAACATCCACTATTTTTTCTCTGAGAAACAGAATTATCTCCAACAAATAACCACTTAAATGTATGAAATTTGAAATGCTGTTGGAAAGAGAAGAGCTACCCATGTGAGGAAAACAAATTAACAAACTGGAATCCAGTCCAACTCTTTGTTCAGTTGATGGGTACAGATATTTAGATGAGACTATGCATCTTATTTCCCAAGTACTGTTGACTTTACTGATTACTCTGCAGATATTCATAGAAGAAAAAGAAAAGTAAACCGCATCATACTCCTTTGGTGTGTGATCCACATTGACTTCACTGAGAAGAGGAATTAAATTCTTGGAAGAATAGATAACCATGTCAGAACTCAGGTCAGTTAGTTCTGTCCCACATATTTAAGAAGATATGCTTGCCTTCTGACAAAGACATTCTGAATGACTTGTTTAAATTGTACTTAAGGACCTACAGCAAGAGAAGCTGATTTCTCGTTGCCCTGTGCAGAAATTTACAGGGTAGTAACATAAATGTGAAGCATACTACAGCCACAGATAAAATATTTTACTCTGTATTAGCACCTTATGCCTACTTTGCTAAAGATCTAATATAGCAGGTAAAGGGTGATGCAGAAACCAGAGATATATCCCAATTAGTTGACTTTAGTAATGAAATGAACGATGAGCAAGTCTCATCCTGTGATAGCTCAGCTGGTCTTCAGTACAGGTTTGCTATGACAGTGTTACTGTAATGGGAACTTCTTCAATAATGAGACATAATTTTCCCAACTTCTTTTTTTAATCTATGTATATGATCATCTAAATGCTCCATAGAGAACCTTATGTAATCTAAGATTTTTGTCCTGGAGTTGCTATTTTCTGAGACTAAATAATTCCCCTTTCATTTATAATGTTGGCTTGATAGTATTTATACATTTTGTTTATCCTTTGACTTTTTTACTGTGTTAGACCATACAAATTTGCTTCTTGTATTCTACATGTAGCAGAACTCAGTTTCCATGTCTAATACAGTTTTGTTGCCCTGAATTATATCTATGTATGTATACATACACAATATTTATATAGATATTTATACTTTATATTTAATGAATGCACAGGTTTTTACAGTGCATGGTTTAGAAATGCTCATAATTCCGGGTGTGGCTGCTACCTGAGCTACATATAATCATCTTAACTAGAGATTTATATATAATCCTCCTTTAATATATCATAGTGAATACCGTTGAACTTTGCAGTAATGGATCTGTACTGCATATTTTATTTGCTTTATTTTTATTGTTCAGGAAAGTCCTAATGCAATGCCAAGGAAGACTTGATATTAGAGCTACTTAGCTGATTAGAAGGGAAACAGAGAACTGAAGTGCACTGTACCCAAAATAGTGTAGAACAGCCAAAATAGAAGGGAAACAAAATGCAGGGAAAGAATGTAGAAGGAAAGCTGCAGGACTTCAAGGGGATTATGTAAGTGTTGCCAGGTGAATGGGAGTCTTCCCTGCAGATCAGACTGAAGGTCTCCTAGCAGCTTGGACCTGGCCACTTCAAGGCTGTCAGAGCAACAGAGGAGGGCTGTGGCTGAGGTGCGGTGTGCAGGTAGGAAAAGGAGAGGGCAGGGCTCATCCTCTCCCCGTCTTCTACTCTTCAAGCCAAAGCTGCTGCCTCAGGCATCCTCATACCTCCTTGGGCAGCACCCACACTAAGTCCATAGCCCATGATCTGCAGGGCTTTTGCCACTTCTAATAGTGGGGCTGCAGTTATGCCTAGAGCTGGCTGTGCTTCTTCATGCACAAGAGCCAGAACAGTGATACAGACTTGTTCATCTCTGACCTTTCAGAGACATACTGGGGAGATTTTTCAGGTTGCTCTTTATCTCCCTTATTCCTTTACCTGAACTTGAATGATTGGTTTGGAAGGACCATTCCCTACCAGTTAACCGGCAGCCAAATTCCCTTCCTACACACCATGCAGGGCTTTTCTGAGTTTCTTTCTGCAGCTTACACAACCTTTATCAGGAAAACAAAATCTGAAGCAATAGGAGGTAAAGCTATTTCAGCACTTCCTATAAGTCAATGGAGTTTCATATGCAGAAGTTACAGTGAGGTTTCATGAGTGCATGGTTGAGAGTCATTCTGTTATTGCATTCTGTAAAAAACACAGTACAGATGTACCTGAAAGTGCAATGTATGCACTTTTTCTGAGTGCTCCATCTTTCTTATTTCTTGCAAATCCTGCATTGAAAAATAGTCCTTACCTGGGATGGAAGGTAGTGACTTTCTTCATTACTACACTGGCAACCAGCAGCAGACCTGAACTGAGGACAAAGTTGGCATTCCTAGATAAACTATTTCTAATTAACATGACTGGAAATCACACAAAAAGTGTCCTAATATTTGCAAATTGCATTACAAATGATGTAATGAAGTCACCAATGGAAAAGGGTCTTATTGGGCTTTTTAAAATAGATATATGTTTTATACACCACAGGGAAATTTGTCCCCCCGAATTAACGAGAAAAAAAATGCTCCGAGTATTGCTGTACAAAAATTCTTATGAACAAGTTTCCTATGCTGTATATTGCTCTGAGTAATTATCATTACTATTATTTTTGTCCTAAGGCATTATAGCTTCTTGCATATTTTCAAAACCTGGAAACATAAAGCAACATGACATCTTTCACCTCTGCCTTGTCAGGAGATCGATCTATTCCCCTCAGCCACTGAACAAGGTTTCTGTAACACCCCTTGCATTCCATATATTCACATTTCTTTCTACTTAACTCTTTTGGAAGTCTGCTGAAACTGCTACTTGCTGGGCATCAACACACCTCCAGCAGCTGCTCAGAGGCCATTTAACCTTTGGGCCCACAGGATACTGAAACGTAGCTGTTTCTGAGCAGATTCCCAAAACTGTCTCTTTTACATTTATTATTGTGTGCTAAAGCCCAATGCTCTTTCACAGGCCAGATATTTCTGCAGTGCATAGCAGTGCAGCTGAGTGCCATCTGTAAGGCAGAGGTGCAAGGAACAGAAACATAGACTCATAGAATCCTTAGAGTTGGAAAAGACCTTTAAAGATATCTGGTCCAACTCCTCTGCAATAAACAGGGACATCCAGAGCTACATCAGGTTGCTCAGAGTCCTGTCCAGCCTGGCCTTGAATGTCTTCAGGGAGGAGAAACAAGGCATCCACCACATCTCTGGCAAACATATTCCAGTGCCTCACCACCCTTAGTGTAAAATACTTCTTCCTTATATCTAACCTAAATCTCCCCTCTTCAAGCTTGAAACCGTTTCCCTTTGTCCTATCACAGCAGACCCTGCTAAAGAGTCTGTCCCCTTCCTTCTTACAGCCCCCCTTTAGACACTGAAAATCCACCCTCAGATCTCCCCAGAGCCTTCTCTTCTCCAGGCTGAACAGCCCCAGCTCTCTCAGCCTGTCCTTGCAGAAGAGGTGTTTCATCCCTTGCATCATTTCTGTGGCCCTCCTTTGGACATGCTCCAACAGATACATGTCTCTCCCGTACTGAGGACTCCACATCTGGACGCAGTACTCCAGTTGAGGTCTCACCAGCACAGAGCCGAGAGGCAGGATCACCTCCCTCACCCTGCTGGCCACACTTCTTTTGATGCAGCCCAGGACATAGTTGGTTTCTGGGCTGTGAGGGCACAAAGAAAGAAAAATTCTTTCAAATAAATCAGAACTAAGTACATTTTTTCCACTGTTACTATTAACTAAGATACTCAAGCAAGCCTTTATTGGAGTAAGCAGCAGTTTGGTGAGGGATGGAGTTTTATTTCCCATTGATGAAGCAATAGATGGGAGCTGAACTGGGAACCTCATGTAAGCTGTATTGCAGCTGAATGCCTTGCAGATTCGTGTGAAGTCCTATGGCCACAGGACAGATAGGTGTTTTCCAGGGTAAAACAGCATTAATGACTCCAAAAGGAGAAGGCTGTTGCATCACATCTCACCAAAGAGCTGTTCGTTCTTCTTAGTGTGAGATTTTTCTACACCTCACATAAAATAAGACTTCTTTTGTGGGAAAGTTGATGCTAGAATATTCCCTGTCAGTATACTGACAGGGATAAGTACCTTTTTTGGCATAGAAAGGGTGGAAGGCCCTTTGACGGGCTTCAGAGAAAAACCCGATGATTCTCTGCTGTGGCATCACAGCAGCTGAGATGAAAGTGCGCTTTCTTTATTGCCAACACTGATCCTCAAAACAGTCAGAGCATCCCAAGCCACCTCAGCTCTTCACCTCAGGGAACACAAGCCAGGGTGCTGAAATTGCTCTGATTTCTCTTAATTGCCTCCTTTGTTCCACAGAGCCAGATGTGGCTATTTCATTTAGATTTTTTACAGATTTAAAAATAGAATAAAATATAGGTTATAGCAAGAGTTGCCTAAAAACTCATTTGACTTGAATTTCCCCATGTTGTAACACGATGTGAAAATGAACCAATGGCAGATGGGGAACTACATGAACAAGAAAACCTCCCTTGAACATTCCCTTAGCCCAGCAGTCAGGCTTTAAATTTGACATCAATGTTGTGGTCTTCACTGAACAGATCTTGTCCAAGGGGTTTGAGCTCTGACTTGCATAAACACGGAAATAACTCATAACTAACACTTCATAAACATGTCCTGCTTCATTTTCCTAAAAGGACAGGAATGTAGGTGCTCATCTGGGTGTACAGAGAGTTAGAAACATCTATAGGAAAGGTCTCCTAGGCAAATATGATCATGCTCTTTATTTGTGGTTGGTGAATTTTCTTCTCATATGGAGTGCCTGCTATAATTGGAAACAGTTCTTCAAATGTTTTGTATTTGAGATAACACACAGTCTTGGGCAGTAGCACTCAGGACTTTCTTCCATCGTGCGCTGCAAAAGCAGCAAGCAGTGCAGGAATTTAGACAGTATCTGATTTGTTGGTTGTCACATTAATGGATTGCATTGGCCTTACAGTGTCCAAGTGAAATTCTTCTTGAGTAGAGCCTCATCTGTGCACGCTGTAATGCTATAATGTGATGGAAAGTACAGCAGTAATAGCAGGGTGGCAAAGTCTTTGGCTGCAGCAAATGAGGACAAGCCCAAATACAGCAGCCACAGATGCAAAAACAAAGGAAGAAAATTTGCTTACCTTTGGAAGGCCACAGGTAAGCAGGGATCTCCAGCAAGATACCCTTACCTCCACTGCCAACCCTTAAATGAGGCCTGGGAAGGGGTGAATCCTGGCTCCAGCCCTTCTGGTCACTCAGGTGCATTGTGTGCACCTGAGCTCCCCTGGGTTAAGCCTGCCTTCCCACCAGGTGCTCAATCACTGGTTCAAGCCATGACTTAGCATCTCCTCTACAGACACGTATTACACTCTGTACAAACCTGGGCTGAATCTAACACTTCAAAAAAGAGCCTCCCATGAGCTGTTAAGAAGTGTTTGTTGAAAATAAACACTAGAAACAACTTTTAAATGCACAAAGAGGCCTTATGCAAACTTTAAAATCTCTTCTTCAATATAACATAGAATAGTTATTGCCTGCTGCAGCGCTGTGCAGGAATGGAGGACATCTCCCTGAAAAAGCAAATCTTCTGGTCTGGACAGAGACTGCCCAGTGCACTTCTGCAGCATTTTGGGGATTTTGCCTGATAGCAACCCAAGGCCCGTTCACCTTTATTTCCTGTAGGCTGAGACTGAAACATTATCAAGAGCAGACTGCCCAGGCCTTTAGGAGACTCACAATGCCGCTTTGAACACAGACTGCCAAAACCCATGATGGTCCAACTCACCCCAACAGCAAGACAGAGGAAGGAGAGGGAGATGTGCTGGCAGATGGCAGCCCACGGGGAGGTGAGAGCTACACGCTGCACTTTGGCAGCCAGTGACAAGGACAACTTACAGTAACCTAGTTTGCTTACAAAGGGATAAGGCTTGTTTGCTGCTTCCTCCTCCCCTCCCCCCCACCCCCCATCTTTAGTCATATAACTCTTAAAAGAAGCAACACAATGATAATTAATTGACTTAGCTCTGGGAAGGTGTACTTCTAATGCTGGCAAAATGTAATAGAGCTGTTTTAAGATAGTTAATTTTTTCAGCCTTTGATGCAGTTTCACTTGTGTAGATGAGCTGGGTGATGAATTTTCCTCACTCTACAAGGCACTGATGAGTAGTTCAGTCTTCATTGTTACGTGGCCTGAGTGCCCCAGCTAAAGACAGAAACCCACAGGAAGTCAGCAGAGGCTTTGCTATGCTTTCTGCTTGTCCTTGCCTTAAAAAAAAAAAAAAAAAAAAGCATTTGCTTGAGGTAGGCAACAGCCAAAGGGGAAATAACTCGATTTCTCATAGTTGTTTTGAAAAATCATGCTCCTGTCTCTGTTTCTATCCATTAAAAGTAGCTTGCTATCTAAATGGATCTCATCTAAATTAATTGTACTGTCTCTATGTAGTGATTCCCCAAGGAATGCCTGTTCTTGGCTGATTGAGATATTAATTAGTTGTATGAAGATAGCCCAGGAAAATAAAAGTAGGCTTCTGTCTTAATTCAGGTGAATAACAGGGTCCAACCCCACACATACAGAGCCTGCCATGGTCACTTTGCTGTCACCTTCACTGCTCCCTCACCTGAGCTCCGTGCTCACCTGGTCATCGTCTCCGCCACTTGCTTATTTACAGCCTTATATGTTTGCATTAAAAAAAACCCACAGAAATATTTTGTTGGAATGCTTTCTTAGTAGCATTTAAGAATACTGAACCTCCAAACTCAATAGTTGCAAAAGCAGCTGCTATTTATGCTGCTCAACAGTGAACATTTCATGCTCCTGAAATATGTCTATTTCCAGTGTGCCTATTAAAAATAAAAGCATTTAAGTATTTAAAAAAAAAACAGATCTTTCTTTATAATTTAGCTCTGACCAGTAACATTTACATTTCAAAGCTCAGACTTAATTTGAAAATAACCATATTCCAAGAGAGCAGGTGTTAAAATTGTTCCTGTGTTTGTTCCAAAACTTTCCGTATGCTTTACTAGTCCATAATTCTGATGAATACACTGAGAAGGGTTCAGGCATTTTCTTTCCCCACAAGGAATTGTTTCCAACAAGGATGGGATTATGAAGCCTCTGGGTTTGTCATAGCAGAGTTGGTAGAGCCAAGAGTCTGGGGAGCTGCACTATCTGTAGCACATGCAGGTCTCAGAAACGGACGTGCCAGTTCCCCTGAATTAAAGGCAAAGCAACTCCTTGACTTGAGTGCTGGTGCCTTGCATTTCCTCTCACTGACCAACACTACAATGTGGCTCTGTGTAACCTGGCTATTTTGATGCAATCATTTTGCTGGAGATGATCACAGGATCATTAAGGTTGGAAAAGACCACTAAGATCACCTAGTCCAACCACCAACCCATCTCCACAATGTCCACTAACCCGTGTCCCTCAGTGCCACATGTACATGTTTCCTGAACACCTCCAGGGATGGTGACTCCTCCACCTCCCTGGGCAGCCTGTGCCACTGCCTCATCACTGTTTCTGAGAAGAAATTTTTCCTTATATCCAACCTGAACCTCCCCTGACACAACTTGAAGCCATTACCTCTGGTCCTATGATGAAGTAGTATAAATTCCTCCAGGTCCATAGCAGAGGCTGTGCTAGAGATATTGCAGCATCAGGGAAGTTCTTTTATTTCCATAACTAACACTTTAAGAACTTTGAAACTTGATTGCAAAGGAGTTTGATTTAAGAGGATACAATTGCCAGAAGACACATAGATAGCACTGGAGGTTTCTCAGACTATTAATGATAAAGACTGCAGAGCTTCAAGATGAACAGGAAGGATATTCTCCTGTCTGTAGTCCAATTCATAAGGGAAAAACAGATTTGCCTCAGCATTAGCATGCAACATTCATTTTTCATATGCCATCTATTGATTGTGGCAGGGAGATCTTAACCTTAAACTGGATATTCACGTTTTGTAAGCAGCTCCAATTTTTGTGAAGAGCAAAACCCAGATCCAGTCCTGAGCACCCTGAAACTTTGTTTGGGAGTGCTGTGACCAGAGTCTGTGCCTCTTTACTCAGAGCCTCGAGTCTGCCTTAGCAAACATGGAAGCTTGGAAATTAAATCAGCCTTCCCTATAAGATGCTGTGTTAGTTGCACCCCAAATTTGTCGAAGAAATCTAAACAACTCTGATAGGAAGTCAGAAAAAAGAAGGAAAAAATTGGCCAAATTCCTATTTCCAAATATTTTTACAGCATGAGAAATTGAACTAATAATGCTTCTGTCTGGTTAACAGCTGTCAAAGGATGAAAAATAAGCTACTGCAAAGGCAGTCGATCACTCCCTCCTTTTAATGTGGTGTGAAATCCATAAAGGCATTTATACTGCATCTTAATGTGTTTTATGGAAAAATAACTGGTAGCTCTGTTGAACAGATGCCAGTTTTTAACAAGCAGCGTCTGGTATTCATAGAGGCTTTCTACGCATGTGTATTCTGCAGGAAAAGATGAGTTTGCATTCTGTTTGTGCCTGTGAATTCCTGTTTAGTAACATTTCCTCTGCTCCCTCTGCTTGGGGTGGGTCACGGTGACATAAGCTTTCATTCACAAAAACACACTGGAGCTTCATCCAATCCCTCCCTCCCTGTGCCCATAGCCTTGCACCTGCACAGTGTGGGCTGCAGCCCCACGAATGCAGCACTCTCAGAGGCAGGACCACACTGAGTCCTGTTGGTTCCCGAAGCTGCTCTTCTAATGCCATTTGCAGGTGGCCCTAAATCACGTGCCGGGTCCTTTAACCAGTAGGTAATGATACTACTTCCCTGTGTGACACAGTGAGAGCTAATGTGAGCAAAAAGCTGAGTGTTGAGCAGCCTATATATAACCAGAAATAGCAGCTTCTGAAATCAGGAAGACAATTTTTATGATGAACAGCACTGGGAAGTGAAGCACTCAGTGAGTGTGCACAGAAAATGTGTAGCCCTGGTTACTGGAGGGTGTGCTTTCCCCTATGGCCCTGATGTCCAGTGGGGTTCTTGGATCGACACAGCTGGATACAGCTGTAATGATCATGGTCTGCAGCATCCTCCTTGCCCTGCCCCAGAGGAGATACACTGTATTAGGAAGTGCTAATGCATGGCCTCAGCACCTTTGGCTGCCCTCCTCCTTGCAGACCCATGGCAGCTTTTAGATCAGTGAGTGTGGGGTGGCTGCAGGGGAGTATGCCTTGCTGAAAGCACTCAGTCACAAGAAAGGAGCCAGTCCAAGGCTTTCTGTCATTGTTCAAGGTGAAAGAATCACAGCACTCCTTCATATCTCACAGAATCACAGAACTGTAGGGGTTGGGAGGGACCTCTGGAGATCATTGTGTCCAACTCCCTGCTAAAGCAGGTTCCCTACAGTAGGTTACACTGGAAAGTGTCCAGATGGGTCTTGAATATCTCCAGAGAAGGAAACTCCACAGCCTCTCTGGGCAGCCTGCTCCAGTGCTCTGTCACACTCAAAGTAAAGAAGTTTTTCCTCATGTTTTTATGGAACTTCCTGTGTTCCAAGTTTGTGCTGGTTGCCTCTTGTCCTGTCACTGGGCACCACTGTCACCACTGTCACTGGGCACCACCAACATCCACTTGACTTCTGCTCATTAGATATTTGTAAGCATTGATAAGAATCCTCCGTCAGACTTCTCTTCTCCAGGCTGAACAGTCCCAGGTCTCTCAGCCTTTATTTGTAAGAGAGATACTCCAGGTCCCTCATCACCTCTGTGACGCTCCATTGGACTCCTTAGAAATTCCCTGTCTTTCTTGAACTGAGGAGCCCAGAAATGTACGCAGTACTCCAGATATAGCCTCACCAAGGCTGAGCAGAGGGGGAGGATGACCTTCCTTTACCCACTGGCCACGCTATTATTAATGCACCCCAGGATCCCATTCTGGGATTTCTTGGCCACAAGGGCACACTGCTGGCTCATGGCCAACCTGCTGTTCACCAGGACATTCTCTGCAGAGCTCCTTTCCAGTAGATCAGCCCTAACCTGTACTGATGCATGCAGTTATTCCACTACAGGTGCAGGACTTTGTACTTGCCCTTATGTCTCCACCAGTTTGTCTGGCTGTAAAGGCCAGGCTTCTCATAAAGACCAGTTGCTATATAAACTTACCTGAGCAAGCGACAGATCATTTCCCATAAACTCGACACCATTTGAACCTCACTCCCCTTTCTCGTTACTTAAACTTATCGTGTGGTCTGAAGCTGACCTGGTGTGCTCAACCCAGGTGATGCTTTTGATTAATTTTATCAAAAATCAGGAAGAGAAACAAGGCAGTATCCCAGCTATAAACTGGCATATAAATTCCATGCATAACAACAGTAACAACCTAGAAAGACACTTAAAAGAGACTTGCTGTAATCCTTTCCATTAGTTACCTTTACCTAGTAATCTACAGAATTGAGCAGTTACTATTCCTCAAATCAAGCATTTACTCAATTTCATAAAGTATCTCTCACATACAAGTTAAGGCTGTGGCCCACACTTTCTCATAGGTCCATGGTACAAATGTTACAAACCCACACAATAAAAATGTTCAGCAGTGCGATTACACCAAGTGCAATTACAATGAAACATTAGTCTTAACGATGAGTTCTCACACTGAGTTCTCCTTTCCAGGCCAAGAAGGGCATGGAAATAACCATAATGTGTTCCAAAATAGTAAATGCCTCAGGATGGCTGTAGGGCTAACACTGGTGTCATGGTCCATGCCTAACCTGATGCCATCAACATAATGAAAGCTGTGGTTTCAGCTGAGTTCCTTGCAGACCTTAGTTCAGAGTGCAAAAATTATCCCACTCTCTCTAAGGAAGAAGTGACCAGGGCTGAACAAGGATGATGGTGAACCTCATTCAAACAAAAAGGCCATCTGTAAGGCCTGTCCACATTACACAGCTGTCTACAGCTTGCCAAGCCCATGAACAAATAGGGCTGTTGGGCTTCCAGTCCCTCGGCTCTCAGAACACAACTGTCTCTGAGTTGGTTTTGAATTTATGTAGTGCACAACATACAACCATTGCTAAATATATTATATGAAACCACAATTTGTGCTTCCTTTTCTCTATGTATTCATTTTCCTCTTTTAATTTAGATCAGCTACCAGCCTCCAGAATCTGCATCTTACAGAAATATTGTATATTGGTGATATAAAAATTTGGAGGCTTTCCTAATATAACTCCTGTGTTCCACTGTGGCACACTTTTATTCAAGTAAATACATTATGGCCAGATGTTTTTCCCTTTCACATGAGTCAGAGAAGATATATATTTGTTTGATGAAGATTGTACCTCATAAAAGACTATTTTTTTCCTACTGGATGACAATTTTAAACAGACATTTAAGTTTCTTAGTATACAGGACTTGAAGAAATACCAAGTAAGTTTGCAGATGTTATTAAAATAGGATGAACTGTTCGTTCCCGCAAGAGCAGAGAGGCCTTACAGAGGGCCTTACAGGTCTTGACAAATTAGAGGGCTGAGCAATCACCAACCACATGAAATTCAACAAAAGCAAGTAGTGGAATCTGCAGTACTACAGATGGGGCAGCCGGGAGATATGTATTGACTGGGAGATGAGAGGCTGGGGAGCAGCTCTGAAAAAGGGATCTGGGAGTTCCGGCTGGCAGCAAGGTGAATGCGAGAGAGCATTGTGCTGCAGCTGCCCAAAGGGCCAACTCCACCCTGGAGTGCATTGGGCCCAGCACTGCCAGAGGGTGATGGGAGACACTGTGCTGCTCTGATTTGTGCTCTGCAGCCTCACCACCAGCACTGGTTGCCATTTTGGGTGCCACACTAAGAGAAGGGCATAAAAGCATTAGAGAGTGTTCAGAGAAGGGCTACGAAGATGATGAAGGGCCTGGAGAGCAAGACATGTGAGGAGTGGCTCAGATCCCTTTTGTTCAGCCCAGAGCATAGGAGCTGAGGGGAGGCCTCATGGTGGCTGCAGCTCCTCACAGGGTGTGGAGCTCCGCTCTCTGTGGCAGTGGCAGGGCCCGAGGGAACAGCATGGAGGTGTGCCAGGGGAGAGGCAGCTGGGGGTTAGGGAAAGGGTCTGCAGCAGAGGGTGGTGGGCATGGAGCAGGCTGAGAGGGCAGTGGGCACAGCCCCGAGTGCTGGAGTTCAAGGAGCGTTTGGACACTGCTCTCAGACATTGGGTTTGGATTTGGGTGGTCTTGTGTAGAGCCAGGAGTTGGACTCAATGATCCTTGTAGGTCCCTTCTGGCTCAGGAGATATTCTATGGTTCTATGATTCTAAGTTTTTTACCAAATGCATATAAACTGCTAAACCTAGGTCTTGGGTTATCTCCATGACAATATATTTTGAGATGCTATTATGGTACTCAGTCACATCACCTTCAATACACTAGAGCCAAGAGAGAAGTCAGCCTGCTGCAATTAAATTCATGAATGAGAGTATTTTTCTGAAAATCAGCAATACCCCTTTTTTGTACAGAAAGCACAATATCCCTGTTTTCTGAGACCTGCCACTTGTTTTTCTCAAAGGAAGCTCAAATCAGGTGTTCAGGCAGCCAGTGAAGACACAGGGCACACATGCTTCCAGACACATGCTTCTCTTTGCTCATGCATGGGTCGAGGAGAGACTGAAGGAACTGGGGCTGTTTAGTCTGGGGAAGAGGAGGCTGAGGGGAGACCTTATTGCTCTCTTCCAATATCTGAAACGTATATACAGAGAGAGCGGGGTTGGTCTCTTCTCACTGATGACAGGAGACAGGACGAAGGGAAATGGCCTCAAGTTGCACCAGGGTAAGTTTAGGTTGGATATCAGGAAACACTTCTTTACAGAAAGGGTTGTTAAGCGCTGCAATAGGCTCCCAGGGAGGTGGTTGAGTCACCATCCCTGGATGTGTTTAAAAACCGTTTGGATGCGGCGCTCAGGGACATGATTTAGCAGAGGGTTGTGAGTTAGGGTAGTACCTGGTTAGGTTGTGGTTGGACTCGATGATCTTTAAGGTCTTTTCCAACCCGAGCAATTCTATGATTCTATGGAGAGGGCTGTGTGACTTTTAAGAGGCCCTGAAGCAAAATGCTGGGTGCCCAAGGGCACAAGCATGCCTTGGCAGCACAAGGGCCCTCCATGGTGCCACCATGAGCACTTGTGACACAGCATCTCCTGAAGACCTCTGGGTCACAGAACAGAAGTTTTGTACTGCCAAGTGCATCTGCCCTCAAATACATCCTTTCAGTGTTTGCTTCTAATTAGTATTTTTTTTGTGCATGGTTTCTGTTAACTTGTACCCATTACAGTATTGAGCTTTCCTTTGTTCTCTCAGTTACTTCTGTCTTCCCAACTTCGAATAATTTCAGGCATTTACCTACATTTTTCCTTAGAACCTTTTGTGTCATTAAGTTATCAGCTACTTGCTAGTTTTTTTTTTCCATCGACTTCAGCCGCAAAAGCGGTGGGGGGGAGGGCAGGAGGGGTTGTCTAGAAACGCCGGTAGAGGGAGCCGGGATCTGTGCGGCCTCGGCAGCCTCGGCCAGAGCTTCCCGCGGGCTCGGGAAGCGCCGGACCTTAACCTGAGTCAGGCGAGTGTGTTCCGCTGAAGGCTTTCGAGCAGTTCTTCATTGGTTTGCACCTGCCGTCTTTATTTGTCATCGCTTGTTTCACACGAAAATCTCTTGGGAACCTGGGTGCTTCTTCCGAATAAATAAATAAATAATAAAAGTGAATGGATTTAAAAAGGCAGGGGTAAGCTGCATGGAGCACACAACGAAGTGTCACACGTCCTTAGCTTCAGTGTGCAGAAGGCAGTGCATGAATGGGAGCCGGCAACAGGAATGTGTCTGAAGATCATGGACAAACAAGCTGCCAGATGAAGTACGTAAGAGCTGGCTTCAAACAGCAGTGCAGCAAGCTTAAATGTGAATGCCCGTGCTGCTCCCTGCATTAGGAAGCGCTGTGTTGTAAGACTCCAATTAAACATCACTTTGCACAATGCAGAGTATATTATTCTCTGTCAGATGTGAGGACTGTAACATTTTCCTGCTGTACAGTTAACAATGGCAGAACTGCAGAGGAGACACTGTCTCTGAGCAGAAGCTGCTAGGGCTGGCAGTGCTCCCACCTGCAGACAAGAACAGTGGTCACTCTGGCCAAGTAATTCCTAACTGCACACTGACAAGTAGCACAGTGAAAGACGCTATAGTCTGCTTTAACACAGACAACTTCATGATCCCACAACAACTGCATTTCAGTTTTGTCTGTGCTGGAGAGTAAGTTGTCTTTATGTGGGCTACGTACTCTCTAAAAGCACCTAAGCTGTGCTTACATGGTTACTATTTCTTTTAGGTTCAGGATCAGTTCAGCGTGCTGGAAGAAGTCTAGTGTTTTCATGCATCCTGTGACCAAGACAATTACATCTGCAGGCATTTCACCTCTGAGGCAGACTATGCCTAGGAGTCGGAAGAGGAAGTATCTCCACTCCCAGACCTTTTGTGCTCTTGGCAAGTTCATGTCAATGCCCTGGATGTGCAGCAGCAACTCCAGTGCTGGTCTGTGCCCACTCCTGCTCAGGAGTTCTGCATTCTACAAAACAGTAGTTTTTCACAAGCCGTGAAGTGGGACCACCTGGTGCCTCAGGCCACCTCAGGTAAGCTAGACAGCACTGCAAGGGCAGGAGAACAGAGAGGCCTCTACTTCTCTGCCTAGATTTCTTAGCAATATAATACCAGCTTTTCCAAATACATTTCTGTATTTAATAGAATCAGAGAATTCTAGCATGGTCTGTGTTGGAAAGGACCTTACATCCAGTTCTAATCCCCTGCTGTGGGCAGGGATACCTCCCACTAGATCAGGCAGCCCAGGGTCCCATGCAACCTAGCTTTGAATGCCTTCAGGGATGGGGCATCCACAACTTTCTCTGGGAAACCTGTTGCAGTGCCTCACTGCACTCACAGTGAAGAATTTCTTCATTATAGCTAATCTAAATCTACCCTCGTTTTTTTAAGAGCCATCACCCCCTGTTCTACCACTATAGGCCTGGATGTGATATGGCAGGAGGGCCTTATGAAGGCAGAGCAGAGGGGGACAATCCCCTCCCTCTCCTTGCTGGCCACCTTTCTTTTGATGCAACCTAGGATATCGTTGGCCTTCTGTGCTGCAAGTGCACACTGCTGGCTCACTTCCAGCTTTTCATAAACCAGCTAACCCAAATCATTATCCTCAGGGCTGCTCTCTATTCACTCATTGCCCTGCTTGTTTTTGTGCTTGGCATTGCCTCAGCCAAGGTGCAGTATCTTGCACTTGGCCTTGTTGAACTTTACGAGGTTCTCATGGGCCCATTTCTCAGGCTCGTCCATGTCCCTCTGGGTGGCATCTCATCCCTCCAGCACGTCAACTGCACTGCTCAGCTTGGTGTCATCTGCATTTGGGTTTCCATCTTCAGAAATCCTGGCTGTGCAAGATCTGCCTGTGACTGTGAGGATGCCCACACAGCATTTGTAGGGTAATACACTTCAAGCAGAATGGAAATAATAGGTGCCGTAACTATAGAAATAAAATGACCCTGGAGCCATGGCCTGAGTCAGTCACAGTACTTAGAAACTAGAGAGAAACAGAAAGCAAAGCGACTGCTTCTGACTTAGATGACATATTAGTTGTTTGATGAAAGGCTTTGGATTTCCTTCTTCATGGAGCCACAGCTGGAACAGAGCCCAAATTCTGGTTCTCATCCTGCCATTTCTGCCCTCATCTGCATCCTCTGCCCATCTGTCTGACTTACCAGTTTCACAGAAAGCCATGCCCAGGGCTTAGAGAACTCCCCTTGTGAGTGCCAGCTGTGCTTTCCCAGCAAACAGGGACAAAGTTCCCAATCTGGTGCCCACCTCCTCTGCGTGGGTTCTCTGCAGAGCACAGGATAGCAAGGGCATTGCCTGCAAACATCTTTCCTAAATCCAGCATTTGGCCTAATTCCTTGCTTTAATGCTCCTGTTAGGGAGGAAAATCAAAGCTGGCTATTAAACAACTGCCAGCAAGCAAATGGGTTAAATGGTGCTGTAGGTCCATGAACGCAGATGGGTGGTAGCACAACCTGTTTATAAACTGCACCAGCTGCTGCCTGGAGATGACTTCATGGCTGAAGAACCCTGGTAACCTTTCTCAATCTATGCCTTTCTTTCCCTGTCACAGAAATGTTGTGCAAGGACACACTACCTTATAAGAATGTCACAGAAAACTCCCAGCAATTGTGGTTTCCTCTTACTTCCCTTTTCCCTCAAAAGCGAGTCCTTCCTTTTTGCTTTACGTGAACAAAAATTGGTTTTGATGACAAAATCTAACCCCCAACCAAGTCCTTCTTTATCTGTGAAATTTTCAGAAGAGTGGACAAGCAGGCACACGGGCGCAGCTCTTTGCTGTGATGATCATTGGGGAGCATAGTGAAGATTAATCACCACTTCATCAAGCTGTATCAGTGTTTTTAAGCACCTTGATTAGACAACAGTTTAAATCCTGAAGAAGCAGCCAAGTCAGAGATGCACCACAGTGACATGTTCACTTTTTCTCTTTGCTGGGAGCCCGAGGAGAAATTCTTGCACACGCTCTGCAGAGGAGCCTGGAGCAGTTGCACAGCAGTTAGCCCCATTCCCACGTCTGTGCTAAGGGCTTCACTGCATGGGGAGTTATCCCTAATTAACTGCCTCCAATTAATTTCCTGAGTAGATGTTCTTATTTCAGAGCAAATGTTCTTAATTAGGATTCTACATATCTCGTTTTGCTCACAGATATAAACTAGATATTCGTATGTAATAGATGTGCAATCTCATACGAGGCAGTGGCTGCAGATGGTCTGGGCATGCGGTGAAATTAGGGCAGGCTGCTCAGGCCAAAGAGGAGGCGTGTGAGGCTGGGCAGCATCTGCAGCTCCTCATTCTCCTCATTGCCACATTATCTGTGAAATCAGCTGGATGTGGAGGCAGGGGAGCAGCCAGGGCCCAGGGAGCGCACGCTCCAATGCCATTTCCCTGCCTCCCCCTGTGCCCAGCTTTGCCACACTGTGTTACGGATGCCCCTGGCCCTGCGCACCTGAGCCTCTCTTCTGCCTTTATTTCAGACTGTGGGTGTCTCCCTGGGTGAGGAGTGCTCCTGCTGTGCTCCCACACCCAGCAGGGCCTTGCTGCAGCCACGGCACTGCAGCAGCTGATGTGCTGCAAAGAGTGTCTTGCAGAAAGGAAGACACGTTTGGAGTTACGAGCTTAAACTTAACCTGGTTGAAGACGATTGGTTGATTCCCAAGCACAGTAGGGCATAAAATATTAAAAACGTCATTGCCACTGATTCTTACAAGCCAGGTGGTAAACACATGATTCTCACAGTCTCCCTGTAAAAGGCTTGGAGGTGGGCAATGCCTGATGACCTGAGTGTTCAGGCCCTCAGCATTTATTTACGGCCACTATGAGTAGGCTGCAAATCTCTTAAGCCTGTTGCTGGAATAAAGCCCTGAGGAGCTGGATGAGGCATGGGCACACACATGCAGTCAGCACCAGAGTGAGAATATTTATTACACCCAGTGAAGAGCAGGTAAAAGAAAAAGTCCTCTTTGTGCAGCACTGGTAAGAATGAATAATATTTACGTATGCTTTGACTATAGATTTGAAACTAAAAGAGGGTAGATTTAGATTAGACAGAAAAATTATTCACTCAGAGAGCGGTGAGGCGCTGGCACAGCTGCCCAGAGAAGCTGTGGTGCCCCATCCCTGGAGGTGCTCAAGGCCAGGTTGGATGGGGCCCTGGGCAGCTGAGCTTGTTGGGGGACAGCCCTGCCAACGGCATGGGGTGGGACTGGGTGGGCTGTGAGGTCCCTTCTAACCACACTGCAGTTCTGTGACTCTATGATAGTAACTTTTTTTCTTTTTTTTTTTTCCTGAAGGCCTCAGTTTGCTGTTTTATAAGGGAGGACTAAGGTGAAAGACTCATCATGGTTTGTTTCCCAATCTCTGGTGTACATCCTGGAGCAGCCGCTGAAGGAAGCACAGACCTTGTGCTAAGTCCAAATGGCTGTCCCTGTCCTCGCCAAAGTGAATGGGATAGCTTTCTGAAATAAATATCAATCTAGTAGTTGTGAGATATTTTGATCTGCTTGCTCCTGTTTTGCTCTGAAATAATTTCTGCAGCAAAATAATCACCCCAGAAGTATTTGGTGACTGATTTGCCTGAGAGCTGACTAAAGAAATGCAGGTTTTAGCCCTCTCTCTCTCTTTTTTTTTTTTTTTTTTAAACCTCTAATGGGTCATTTAACTAATTCATATTTCTGCGTCTCTGATCATGTACTAACATTGGATGCTTGAAAATAAAAAAAGCATAAGAAGCTCTGAGGGATTTCTAGGCCTTCTGACATGGCCATTTTCAAGATAATATTCAAAGACATTATGAAGCATTATCCTTAACTACCTGAGAGTGATGTCAGACCTTCTGTTCTTTTGGGTTACTGTATGATTTAATCAGCACAAATGGAGCTCTCAATGTGTCTTTCCTTGGGATTAAGTTTCCGTTACGTTTTGACATCCATAAAGGCTACAAACAAATACAGTGATCTATATGCATAATATGGCGACAGTGACAACTTGAAATTAAGAAGGACATTGGTAATTACATGTAGTGAAACTGGCTAACACAAACCACCTGATAGCATTGCACTGATTAATAGCACTAGTTAAAAAAACCGCACACTTAAACCTTACGTAGTCCTTAAGATACAGAGAGAAATTACAAATGAAATTTATAATGTTTATATTGCAAGTGTGGCACAGCTGGCTGGCAGTTCTGGCATGATTTATGTATGGCCAAATCACAAAGCAGCCAAAATCAGCACAAAGCCCGGAGTTGTACATGTTGCACACTAAAAGAACCACAAAACCTTTTAAATGTTGCGACTCAGTGACAACTGAAAATTATGGTATTTTATCTTATGGTTTCTTCAGTCCAATCTTACTTAAAGTATACTTGACCAAATGGGCACCTTTTTCTCTTATTTGTGGTACTCTGGAAACAACAGGGAATCTAAAGCTCGCATAGATTCACTGTACTTTACTCCTGTTTTTATTTATATCAAAATGCATCTTGTGCCTGTGGAATGGTGGTCCTCCAGACCCACGTGAACTCAGCCATCGGTGGTCCTGCCCAGCCTTGTATACATCCTTGCCCCTGACCTCCTGGACCCTGTTGCAGTCTATCCTCCCTACTTTGGCTAATTGCAGTGTGGATGCTTGTCAGCAGGGCTTCAAGAAAGAGTATCAACTCCTTTTCCTAGATTCATGATTTACAGCCAGATAACAACTTCTGGCCACTTTTGACAGGATCAGAGGTGAAGCAGTGACCCAGAGTTGAAAGGTAACACATCCTATTACCAGCACACATCTGACTGCTGCCTTAGAAACCTCCTTACACACTCACTAGAGGAAAGCAGATGTCTTATTAACTGCCATCCTTAAGTGGCTTTTGTCATCATGTCAACTTTGGAATAACACTGGGGAGACTAAGGAGACAATAACCCAAAATGAGCTACTAGACATTTCAAATGGAGTAAGGAAAGGCATTAGTTTTTAGAGAGAACAAAACACAAAAATGCACCAAATGTTTCTGTAGGTTGCAGACAATGAAGGAATAAATCTTGCGCCCAGTTATTGCAAAATATTAATGATAGCTAGGGTTTAATTCTAGTAAGGACAGAGTAAAGAAAGCAAGCAGCAGAAAAATTTATGGCAATGCTTGGCACCCATCTCTCTTTTCCATTTACAAAATGTATAGTTAGTGTAAAAGCCTATCCGGCAGGTAGCCTACCCTCCCATCACCTGATCTGGTGCTTCAGAAACGTGGGTGCTCATGCAGACCTCTCACTGGCACCTGAAAGAAAGATTCTTTATAGAATATGGAATTAATTTTCTGGTACCCAGGTAAAACCACTGACCCTTCTTTTCTGTGCATGGAAAGGAAGGCAGTTGAAGCATAGACAGGCAGCAAGCTCATTTTGACACATGTATTTCGAGCTGAGGAGGAGCAGACTCAGCTCACAGCCAAGCTCTAGGACACTGTGGGAACTGCTGGCTCCACAAAAGGGAACAAGATGGGAAATGAGGGCAGCCACAGCACGAGCCATGTCCTTATCGAAGTAACCTAGCCTTGCTGGTGGGGCTAGAGGTGGATGTTGGTGATAGTGTCCCCCAGCAGCCCCTGAACCCACAGGTGAGGTTTGGGAACACTCTGTGGGAGATTGGGCAGGACTTCAGTGCTGAGACAGAAGCTGGAGAAAACTGCTTTCACTTCCTCAGTTCTTGAGGACCCACAGCTGGCCAAACTGCCTTATGTCTCCTTGAAATAGCTCACAGGCTCTCCCTGTCACTCTGAGTACACAAACAAATCTGTGCCACCCTGGAAGGAAATAAGGATGGGGACTGGGAAATAAGTATAACTGGAAATGCCTTTGCCAAATTTTGCCACCCACAGAGGATTTCATATTCATGCTGTTGTGCATTAAAGGAGGAGGTTTGCGTTTGCTGGACGGGTTGTTCGTCTGGCTCCAGGGAGGGTGACTGCTGTGTGTGCTCTTGAAGGAGAAACTCTCAGCAAGAAAGGTACTTAGTGGTGGAGTTGCTCTGGTCTTGTTCTGTTTAGTAGGAGTGCAGAGAAGGCAATAAAGCAGTACATCGTTGGCACCAGGCTGGGTGCACTGCCTGCAGAAGGAGGGCTGGAACATTAAGGGAAAGAGCAATGTAATTGGTATGCAGATAAGTATGGTTGAAATGAAAATGTATTTAATAGTAAAGTAATAGTCTCCTTGCTTTGGGATTAATCATGGAAATTTCTTCATGTTCATCAGCTGTGAATGACTGAGGAGGAGTAAGTCTTGGCTTTATTATTCACAAGATGACAATGACCACTGAGGAAATGTTACCTGAGAACTAAAAACAGGTGACCAAAAATCTGTTAGGCAAAGTACTTCCTACAGAGATCAAGGATTATTATTACTGCTGCCACAGAAATCTCTGGAGGGATCTCATCTCCATGTTACAGTAGTGGCTATGAGTCTGGAAAGACTTGATCAGCCTGGAACAGACATAAATGTGATGGCCAGGGCAGCCACTCTCTTTTAGGGGAATACATAGAAGAGTAATTAGCTCAGCAAAAGACTGGGAGCTTATATGATCTCTCTTTATAAGTAATTCAGAAGAGTTAGTAGCAGGAAGGGGGAAAGGGCTATTTAAGCTAAGCTAAAGAGCACTTTTGGCACAAGAACGAGTGGTGTGAGCGGCTGCGGGAATCCCACAGTGCCAGAGACAGAGCTGGAGGAAGTGCGAAATGCTATTAACCTTCCTGGCTGTCCTTGGCTGTGTGCTGAGTGAACCGGTGCTGCTTCAGAGGGCTTGCTGGGCTCTGCAAGGAGAACAGGAAGTTAATGGCAGGAGATCATTGGAAGCAGGAGCTAGATTCTGGGTAGCCAGGGTCTTTAGACTGGGGTAATTAGCAGATAATAGAAGCTAATGTTTGCTTTTCCAATATGGTGTAACTATTTTGAGATGTTTGGGATAGTGAAAAGTTTGGGATATCGAAAAGGGTGAAACTCAGTTGGGCTAGTGCTGAAAAACAAGGTTATAAAGCTGAAAGGAGGTGGCAGTCAGCACAAAACCTTCTCTGAGTCTGAACTGGAGAAGACTTCATTAACTACCAAGAAGACTTCGTTACCCACCAAGCTGAGGCATGTTTGTGGTGGGGAGCCCTGCGCTTGTCCAAAATGTGATGGTCTGAAACTGTGAAACTGCTACAAGGTGAGCCCAGGCAGTCCAGCCCATGCCCCTTTTGAGTTATCCTCCTCCAGTCTCATTGTCACTGCTCTCAGAAGTGTCCTAGATGATACCTGTAAGTACTGAAGTGCTCTCTAGCCATATGCCACCAAATAGATCATGTTTTCCAATCTCTTCACCATTACACAAACAATACCTTTCATGGTTATAAGGATTGGTCATCCAAAACAACATGCAGCGCACTCCTATCTGCCAAAAGCCTCAGTGGCAAAAGCAAGCCTGTTGCCTCCCATGGCAGCACAGCCTCCATGGTGCAGTGCAAACAGGAGCGTGTTCCCCAATCTCTCCCCATTCCCCCAGCTGGGGCTCATGCTGCCTTTGCACAGAGCGCATGTGTCACCATCACAGCTCCGCTCATCCTTCCACCATTAACTACAGGCCAGGGAGGGTGGCAGAAGCTCTAATGTCTTGGCACAGAGGTGTCCTAGCACAGGTGGGAGAGGGACAGCAGGTGATGAAGGACAAGCCGCCCTAGTGAAGGAGCATTACGAGATGGAGAAGCATGGGCCTGGTAGGGGCGGGGGAGGAAGGAGTTTGGAGAAACACTGATTGAGGTCAAAAATATTTCCTTTTTAAAAGAGAGAGACAGAGGAACATTAAACAGGTAATGACAAAGTAAATGGAGGAAAGCTACTGCACAGTACAGCTGCATAATAATCAGGAGAGGTTATACATGTATTCAGCAGCTATTTGCACTGATCAGCCCAGGGACTTGGATCATGATGGAATCTGAGCATACAACAATAAAAGCCGATTTCCCAGGTGATCAGAGGCACGATCCAAAATGAGCTACTTGCAGCTTTGTGACCACTTTGTAATGCATAGCCACAGTATTCCAAATAAAATGGCTGGGAGCTCAAAGGCAAATGCTGTACCTTGTCCTCCTCTATGCCTTGGGAAACTGAGGAAACATATTTAAACAGAACAACCACGTGAAAATGGTTCTATGATTCTACGGTTTAGTGGGGAAATATTGGCAGTAGGTGGATGGTTGGACTGGACGATCTTGGAGGTCTTTTCCAACCTTGGTGATTCTACGATTCTATGATCTATGAAAATCAGTTGGTACAGCTCTCCTTCTTACAGACAAACAACTTCTACTGGGATCAGTGGGAGCAAGTCATAACAGTCTGAATAGAAATCCTTTGCAATAAGTAATAACTCCACGTTCATAGACCTTCTATTTGCTTCAGCTGCTGTTGTTTGTTTTGTGTGTTGTTGTTTGGTTGGTTGATTTTCCAAGTCAGGAAAACAAGACTTCTGTTAGCTAAGGTCTGGAGAGAAGTTACATTTCTATTTTTATTAGTGTTAAAAATTGCATCCCTCTTTTAGTGCAGAAAAAAATATTTGTAAGCTATCCTTTTGGTCTAGGCAGGACTAAGGCTATTTGTAAAGCAAACAAAGAAAATCAACCTTCCAGTGCTTTAACGTGAGAGTAGGCTGCCCAGAAATATATGTCTGCATCCTGTCATGTGCACCACCATGCTGCAGTAGAGCCTGGCAAATTTAATTACAACACAGCATTCTGTTTTCTCCCAAAGAGAAGAGAAATGTGTTTGCCTCTTGCCCCGGGCTCTCACATTGTGCGGAGAGCTTGCCTGCACCAGCACCGGCTGGGCAAGAGCTGTGCAAGCTGCTGGTGAGCCGCCCGCAGCTCTGTCTGTGTCCTGGCAGAGCTGCCAGCCCGGCTCCTGCCTGCAGTCACAGTATGGCGGGTGGGCTGCCGGCAGCACCTCTATTAAACGTGTGCCGCTGATGGGGCTTTCCCTGGCGAAGCACAACTGTGCTGGGCTTCAAACCAGAGTGTCTGAAGCATCAGCAGTGGTGGAGAGGCATCAGCCGCTGTTTCTGTCAGCAGTGCAGGTGGAAGGGTGGGAAAGAGCCTGAAGCTGATCCAGAAGAAGGTCTGCACTGATAGTGCTGTTCCTGTCTGTGTGATGTGGGAGCTGTCAGCATGCCAGCAGCTCTGCTCCTTTTGAACATCTATGAGCAAATGAGACTTCTGATTTCTGTTCCAGTTGAAATGCTTCCTCTGATTTCTCTTGGTTTCACCTGAAAAATGGGATTTAAATCAGAGCCTTCAGGCAGCTGATTTTCTAGGTGTGTTACTGTTTGCTGGGGCTGTGGTTCATCCACAGAAACAACAGTGGAATGCCACCTCTGAACAGTGCACTTAACCTGAAAGCAGATCTCTGCTTCAAACATCAAAGTTCACTGAAATGATGTAACCTCCTGGCAAATAGTCTGCCTTGGTGCCTATCCATAGCCCTAGGAGGAGCACAGCTAAACTAGCTATGGGAACAAATGGATTCCCACAGCAGTGCCTTCCATCGGCAGTGGGCACTGACTGGAGGAACCCTGCAGTGGCCTCACACTTTCTGGATGTTCCCCAGGGCTGAGGAATCCTCACAGGATGACTTAAACACAACTGATGGCGGCTTTGCAGAGTGCCATGACCAGAATGGAGGATCTGCTCCACATGCTGCACTGAGCCTCAACCCACAGCATTTCCGAGCACTTTGTGCTGTGTGGGACTACATCTCAATCACAAAATGAGGCTCAGAATATTTCTAGATAGTACAATTATGATTCGAAGAATATTAAACTTTATTATTAGTTTGAAAAACAAGTCTTAATCTCATTAGGAGAATGAGACAGCTGGAGCTGATGGCCACCATTTAACTTCCAGCTTACAAAAAGCTGCTGGTTGCTGCTGAGAGTCGCTGTGCTTCACACAGAAATGACTGTTGAAAATCAAAATAGCAAATTACTTTCCCATGCAGAAGTAATAAGTGCATTTCATGATAGGCAGAAAAGCCTGTTAGGACATTTCTGGTTCTGGGAATTTGCAGGCTAAGGAATTACCAGAGACATAAAATGCATGGACTTAGAAAGGATAAGAAATTCCAGTTACTTTTACAGTTAATAATGCAATCTGGTGGGCTTGGCCATTTTACTGGAGCCTTTTTTTAACTGGGATAGATTTTTTATGGGTTAAAGTCACTCTTGCTGCTCCAGTCTCATCAATTGTCCTGGTGAGTATATGTATTTCCAGCATGAGAAATCTGAATTTAGATGGTCCTGTGTCAGCGTAGCTGCCTCCATTCCTATCTTGAGTTTCAGTACAGCAGTGGCTGTATGGGATATCTGGGATGTACCAAACCCTGCTTCACGCCCTATGTCATCCTTTTGCCTTACACAGGAAAGGGCTGATCACACAAACACCCAGCCCTTGCCCAAGAAGGCTGCACAGAGCAGGACCTGAGCACAGGTCAGGGGCAGCACCAAGCAGCCTGCTGCAGACAGCACAGAACTGGTAGAAGTGTATGTAGGGTTATATGCGTGCACCCATTACACCTGCTGGATTTTAAGGCTCTCTCTGCTCTCAGAAGGAAGTCACCAGGCAGGGTGTCACTCTGTGGGGTGACAGGCTGGATTCTGATCATCACTGATGCACACACAGGTGATCTCAAGGGTGGTCATTCCCCTGGTTCTTTCGGTGACAACAGAGACCACACAGAGGCTACAACTCACTTTCTATTTTACCATCCCTGGTGGATGTTCCTCCGTAGCCTTATTGTACAGAGTAAAACAATGATTGGTCCATTTGTTTTAGTGCCCTGAGACTCTGAGACTTTCTGTGAGCAGAGCCCAGATGGATCCCTTCAGCCCCAGGGGATTTATGATATCAGGCTCCGGCCTTGCCAGTAAACATACAGCCAGCCCTTCACAGTCAATGGGACAACTTATTTCACAGCTATGGACGCATTAATGCATTTGCAGAATCAGGGTCTTCTCCCCCTGACCTTTCTCCTACCTCCCTGGATTTCTGGAAGTGTTTATGCATGTGGCCAGCTGTCTGCCCAAACACCATTTAACTGATGGCCCTGAGATGAGGTTGCATCTGAGCACCTGACTCCAAGGGAGCTCGCTGCAGACCTGGGGACTGCCTTGCTACCCACAAAGCAGCGGGATCTCTGTGCTTCCTCCAAGGGCTGTTGATCATCTGTGCAGGAAACAGCACCCTTCCTCAGTTTCTAGCCCTTACCAAGGAAACCATTGATCTAATGGGCAGCTCAAATTTGTCAAGTACTGATTGGATCCACCTTGGCTGGAGACAAAGGTCTTTTATATCAATTAAATTGGGAATTTTACATCGAATTCATTATGTCTGCGGTCTCTGAAGGCAAATATTTTCACTGAGTTTTATTCTGAAGTATAAATAGCCTTTCACTGTACTTGTGTTCGCAGACTTGTATTTTCTGTATGTTGACAGGATTTCTAAGTAAAGGTAACTTATCAAGATCAGATTCTAGTAGTGATTGTGCTGCTGGTTACTTTCCTACTTACAGCATGCAGCCTTGTTTCACTTCTCTCCTCAAAGAGACTGAGACCCTTTGATACTGAAATAGTAATTACTCCATCATCTGTTGTTCACTTTTTAATGCAGCTATATCTCTTCAGGCATATTTTTGTCTTTTTGGTTGTTGCCTTACAGTTCATTCTGTAATTTGTTTGCTGTTTTTTCTGGCCTTTTTGCAGACTAGATTCTTAATCTCAGTGTTGATGAATATAAATCCAATTTTTTGAAGGTAAAAAAAGAGATTTTGTAGTTCTTTGATATTTAGAACTACTAAACTCAAGAGTCTGGAGAATGCTTATTTGTTAACTAGACTGTAAATGTTCATTGTATTATAGAGTTTTACTTGATTTTCTGAATGCATACCCAGGGCAAAAGAAAGGGTTCAGACCTACAGAATGAGTAGTCACATCCTGGAAAATAGCAGAATGCAAGAAAATATGAGGATCCTAAGAAACAAGCAACTCAGCAGGAAATCCCAGTGCCCTGTCTTGTTGATGCACATGGTGTGTGAACTGGCAACTTGCAGCGAGAAAGGATTTTACTGCTAAATGGGGCACTGGAATATTTCATGCCATTGTTGCTGCTGCTGTAAAGAAGACAACATGGGAAACAAACAGAAAAAGTCCAGAACTGGAAAGGGCAAAGATGGGACCTGGACAAACCTTTCAAAGGCTGAGTGTCTGTAGCTTTATCAAAGAGAAGACTGAGAATCAACTTGATCACGCTGAGGAATACCCTCACAAAAAAGAAAACAAATCCAAAATCTTTTTAATGGACACTAACTTAAGACAAGAAATTGGAATAAGGAGTGAGGCTGGTTGTTCTTGGCTGTGTACTCTGATCTCAAACGCTGGCTTCATTTGAGCCCCAGCTAATGGAAGAGCCAAGAACTATGAAGTTATCTTCTTTTTCACTTTGATGATTTTGTATTGAGAGTGAATAATCCCCAAGCGGAGATGAAATCATGGCAACAGTTCATGGGTGGACATTTATTGCTTTTTGTTTATTGCTGGTAGGAGTTCCCACCTACACTACAATCAAGCATGCAGTAGCAACAGCATAGTAGGACACTGCTTGCAAAAAACACTATTGCTTTCAGGTTCCCGTAAAAAAGGCTTCTCTGCTAAGAGATGACCTACAGAACAGTATTTCTGTGCTTATTTTCTTATTATAAGGAAAATAAACTTGCTGTGGAGCCATACTTGATGGGCTGCAGCTTGTGGTATTTTCTTTTTTCTTAATAAGAATGATGTGTAACGCACAGTCAGTGACTTTGCTATTGAGCCAAGTGATTTTCCTAGGCTTCACAAACACAAGTGGGTCAGATGCACTGCAAAATAATTACTGCCTATCTTTTTCTCACACAGTTTAAGCCAATACTGGAAATTCAAAAGCAGCATAAAAATTCTCACTGTCCCTACACTTGTAGTTTAAAACTTAGCAGATATGTCAGTAGTTGATCTCGTTTAAAAATTTCTTTAATGATCCCCATGAATCTTGAGGCCTGGGGTACACATCAGTTGGGAATTGAGCTAGGACTAACATTATGAAGGGAGGTTTTCTCTGATCTATCAATCCACAAAAAACAGAAAAAAAGTAGGGCTCAAACTTACGCATTGCACTGTACTTCAAAGTAGTTTGAAAATCCTACTGCACAGAAGAAGTCAAGTCAGGCCCTTCTTGTTTAATTAGTTTAATATCCATCAGCTTTGTAAAGTTTAGTCCTCATAATTTTAGCAGACAGCTGATACATCAGGTTAGATACTGGAATTAACCATTTCTTATTGGCTCAGCTTTATTCCAGCCAACACTTGGAGGTGTTCACAACTTGCTGAGCAATCTGCTGGTACTCTGTGTGCAGCTTTGATCAGCACAGTGTGAGGCAGGGACTCAGGACAGAGCGAGAGAGGGCCAGCGTGAAACATCTGGGTGAGGCCAGGTCAATAAGGATTTTATGATTAGGTCCTTATTCTTGTTTGAGTGGGTCAGGGAATACTGGAAGCCTGTTAGTCATGTTTGTATCTATCTCTTACAGTTTCAAAATATTCAGATGAACTGCATTCAAAACCTCCAAGACTTGGGTTCTTTCTCAGTGCTTAGTTTCATCTTTGTTTTCCTACTCACATGGAACTTCTGGTGCAAGGCTCTAAAGGGGACCATGTAGTTGTAAGCACTTCTAAAACAGGCATGAAAATTATGGCTAAAAAATAAGTTGAGGACCAAAATGCTGTTTTTCATCACAATTCTGATGGATTAGTAGAAAAAAAAAAAAAAGAACTTGGAGAAGGTTGCTTTAGTAACCAATGCTTTAGTACTTCAACAACCCTAATTTCCCTGCCTGAAAAATGAGCATTTACCTTCCTCTTTGGCTGCTCAACAAATCAAGTAGTTTAGGCCTTTGAGAAGCTGACAGAGGCATTGGCAAAGCATGTTATAGTTTGCAGCTAGCATCACTGTTTTTTTTTCCTCTCCATTTCACAAAACAAGAACCACTTCAGTTACATCAATACACCAGTCACCCAGTACAAATTAACTCCAAAAAGATTTGAATAATTCAGTGCCATTTGCTGCGTGGACAAACTGTGAATGGAGAAGGTCTGATCCATAAACAGCTTTGACTGCCCCTTCTCTCTCTGCCTTACAGAGCTGCCACGTTGAGTTACATTTGCTGCACTTCATGAGGAGGAGAGAAAGCAGCTGTAAGGCCAGCTTTGATGGCCAGTGGTACTGCTTTAGCTTGATTCTGCCAGATTTCATTTCCAGCAGGTTGCTTTCTTCTGTGGCATGCAGCTTGCTGCACATTAGCAATGCAGGCAGCCCAGAGCCCACTGTCCAGTCATGCTTGCAGAGGAACGGAGCAGGCCCTCAGGCCACATCACTGTTGGGCTGGGTGGTGGTTCTCACAGGACAGTGCCTTCTTCTCAACCCAGTGGAGCACAGCCCAGCCCAGCTCTTCTACATGTCATGTCTATATCCTGAGCAAGCTACTGGGACAATTAAAATAGCAAATATGAGCTTCTGAGAGGGAAAAAACATGAGGGAGTGAGCTATTTCTACACCTAACAAACGTGACACTCATTATGTGTTTCATCTCCCTCTCTCCTCCACATGCACAGCCACACACACATAAAGGAAGGGAAGAAGCTGGAAGAACACACCAAAAAGCCACCAGGACCATTAAAACCATCCATACTTAGACTTCTTACACATGCCAACCATTCACATGCAGTGACATACTTGGAGGAAGGAGTCTATGAAACAAGCTCCTGAAAAACGTTTGTCATGCCTTTTTTCTCATGCAGTACATGCTTTTAGTTTTATAATTGTATCTAGATAAGGCCACTTCTTTTGTGCCATGCTCTCTTAACAGCCAGCACAGAAACAAAAATGCAGATCATGACAGAGGCTGGGTATACGTTTTAATACAAGTCCTTTCTCACACTAGAATTTGATCACCTCTGGGAGGTGGGGGGCTGTGAAATAGCACTATAAATCCTCTTCCCTTTTTAATTCTCAGACTGTAAGCTGTAGAGCATTCTAACATATGAAGGTAGCTTTTACTGTACTTCATGACTTTGTCTTTTACAAATATTTCTTTTTTCAATTGTGAAATGCATATGAGTAGGAAGACCCCATCGCTGAGCCAGGATCACTGAGTAGTTGCAAAGTTGAATAATTAAAGTTCACTTTGGGCATTACTGCAAATAAAACAGATGTACCTTTGCGCTGAAAATCAGCAATATTCTCATCATTAAAGTAGACTTCATGGAAAGTGTTTTGCATTATTTGTGTCACTTCAGAGAAGTGCTCAAATTACTGAACCACAAATTTTCAATATCCACCTTGTGTTATGATTGTACACGACAAAACCAATTTGAGGTGCTGAGAAGCAGCACTGCCTCTTTGCAGCGCCTCAGTGTGCAGTGCTTCCCATCCAGTTGGGTTTCCTTGCTGCAAAGCAGGCTCCATGCAGCCAGGAACAAGCATTTGGCTGAGTGAGCAGGAGGGGTCCTCTAATGATTCGCTTTTTCAGACTCATGGTAATATCAAGAAAAGAAATGTGAAATCTCTAAGTTTGTCTCTCCTGAGTTTCCATCAGAACAGTCTTTGTTCTTAAGCACAGCTACTCTGCAGAAATAGAAGGCTGTAAAAACTCAGCCGAATGAGTGATAACTTTCTGTACAAGGACTAAAGCTATGGGGAGGATTTTTAAAGTACACTGATCACTTCTGCAAAAAAAAATTATGTATTTAAAGATATGTACAGCTGTAAATTAGAGATTTCTCTTTAAGGATTGAGAAAGAGGGAGGTAATATTCCCAAGGCTCTCTGCTGTTTGTGGAAATCAGCACCCAGCTGCCTCTTGCATAGCCCTCTGCACACCCCCAGAGGGATCCATTCTGGGCACTCAGGCCACAAAGTGCCAAGACCCAAGAGCAACAGGCTCTGTAGGCAGAGGAAAGGAAGTCCCTATCTGACACACCAATGAGGTGCCCCTTTGCTATCCACAGAGCAATCTGATTTTTTGTAAGAAATGTAAACAAATGTCTTTTAAAAAAGACATTTTGCCTTTCATGACTTCTCAGAGAAACGATATAATTTTTAATTCTATATATAGTAAGTTATTTGTACCTGAGCTTCAAATTAAGGTATAGAAGGTTTCTAACATTTGTCCAGTAATGTTTATGTAACAAAAATATTCCTTACGGTGCTACATTTGAGTCTGGTCTGGACATAAACTCCACAGCCATTAATCACTAAAAAAAAACTTGACATGACTGAGATTTGAAAACAATTGTTTCTTATCATAAAGCTCCTTAAGTATATACTTTACACCTCTTACTAAAACTCTATTTTGCGTAACTCTCATACAAACAATTAACATTCTACTTAGAATCACAAAATCATTAAGCTTGGGAAAGACCACTGAGATCCCTCAGTCCAGCCATCAGCCGTCCTCATCATGCCCACTAATCACATACCTCAGTGCCACATCCACACGGTTCTTGAGCACCTCCAGAAATGGAGGCTCCACCATGTCCCTGGGCAGCCTTTTCCATGGCACGACCACTCTTTCTGAAAATAAATTTTCCCTAATATCCAACCTGGATCACATACTGAGACTTAAGGGCACATAAGTTCAATGTTCTGCTCACAGAAAAAAAAACCTGAAAAAACTTTTCCAGCCTTAGCACATGGGATTTCAACATTTTGTCTCCTTTGTCATGCTACAGAATCACACAACCACAGAATTGTAGGGGTTGGAATCAACAATTAAGGAACATGGAGGATTTTTCACAGTTTAATATTGGCAAAACTAAGTACCTGATAGAAATCCAATACTACTGACAAATCAAGAACATTTTTCCTTGATCAAACAATTCCTCTTCACAGTTGTTTAACACATCATATAGCATATGAAGAACAATCCCATATCAGGATTATTCTACTGAATAGGAAAAGGCTGGATAATAAGTACTAATACAGTGAGAGGATATAGTACCAATACAGACAAGTATACAACACAGAAAATATGCATATCAAATCCATTGTGCAGCTGTACATTAATGATTTTTTTCAATATTAATTAATGTTATATAGAAAAATGCAGAAAGGTACTGTCTAGTCTCCTCATTGGATCAAGGCAGAATTGACTGTATCTGCTGTAGTTCACAGCAGTTCTCATCAGCATCTCCTTAAAGCTCACCCTAACAGAAGCTACACAGCTCCCTCAGGCACTCACCTCCTACTCCCAAGTTTTTCTTTAATCTGAATAATATACTTTTTAAAGAAAGTCTTTTCTTCATAGGTTATGTTCTTTACAAGGAAGAACATGTTTGCTCTGGATGCTCTCCAAGCGTGCCACATTGCTCTTGAAGTACAATATCTAAAACCAGGCAGAATGCTCCAGCTGAGGTTTGACCAATGATGGGTGGAAAAAGGATTTCCCATGTGCCTTGCAATTGATATTTCTGTCTATCTTCCACTCTAATGAGATGGAAGGAGAGCATTGGCAACAGCACAGTTGAGATTTGTGTTTAGCTACACGCCCAAGACCCATGTAGAAAAGACTCCTCACCATTTGTCTTTCATACTCTATTGGAAGTGAGCAACAAATTGGATCTTATTTATCCTTATTGTGTCCCAACTAGTATGTTTAATCCATTTTCCCTGGATCTTTTAAATTCTAATTTAACCCTTGTGTACACTTGCAGTTCCTTCCACCTCAAGTCACCCCAGATATTAAGCTCACTTCCAAGGCCTAAATCAGAGACCAAATGGATCAACATTAAAGCAGCCAGGATATCTCCAGTGCTCCATCACAGCTAAACAGCCTGTTTCAATGCTCACAGAAGTGGGGTGGCTTGACATTTTCCACAAAGAATCAGTAGAAGTCAGTATTTATTAACTTGCCTTTTCTTCCATTATTATAGTAGACATTTATTTGTGCTCTTCCTAGGAACTGGCATCAGAATGGTCAGCCTACAGCTACCACAACCATCTATTTCTCCCATATTTCTGTGCCACTGATTTCATTTTGACTTGTCCAGAACTTTATCCATCTGCAGTAATACCCACATCATTCTAACATGGCTTTAGTCAGTTTAAGTGTTCCAGGCCTAGCTAGACATTTAGAAGTACCTAACATAGGTTCAAAGTACTTAAATATCTTCTTACTCTCTGAGATCTGTGCATAAACAGAAAGCTGATTTTACACAACATTCTGAAGTAGTCATGCAAGAAATGTACACCGGTCATGAAGTTGTGTTTAACTTTCTGAAAATACAGCATATACCTACAAAGGACACAAAATCCTGGTAGCATTGTATGCTTCCATATTTTAGGCATATCTAGCAAGTTACTAGTGAGTGAAGGGCACAACATAAAAGGTTGGCATCTGAAAGAAGTTAAGAGCTCAACAGCATTCTTAAGTTTTGATCAGACCATCCTTGCAAGAATCAACCTTCAGATTAAGCTGAACAATGTTCTGAAAGCAGAAATCCTGTTGTTTGTTGCCAGATCTGTGGCATATTGATGAGAGCAAAGAGATTTGTTGTCCCCCAGCTTGTCCTCCCACTATACTCATTGATCTAACAGCTGTGTTATCACTCGTATTTCTTATTTCCTACAATGACTGTTGTGTGTAACAGTTCCACCAGTTCAGCCCTTTACTCTAGTCACAACAGAAGTCTGAGGACATTAGCAGGAGTCACAGATAACATCAGAACTCAGTTTTAAGTGTGTAATCACTGAAAAGCTCTGCTTTACCTGTTTAATAGGGTAAAGAGATAAGATCAGCATAAGTCCCTATAGACCATTCCCGCACCCCTGTTACACGGCTGCCCTGCATCCCTCCCTTCAGGTGACCCTCTGTTACTACTGGAAGCCCAGTGGAGCAGCAGCTGCAGGATGCTCCGGATCCAGGGACCAGGCAGAGCAAGACGTGAGTATTAAGCAGTGCCACCTAGTGTAGTGCGGGGACTCCTTCACAGGGAAGGAAGCCGCCTCCAGGAGTTGTTTATCCCTTAACGGGGCGAGAAGCGCTGTGCTAAACCCATAGGCACCACACAAGGGCTTTAACAATAAATGAGAGCGATAGATGCCAGAGTAGCTTTGTACCTTCAGAATTCTGCCTGATCTGTACCCTGGATACCCAGATAGCCCTCTTTTTTTTTTTTTGGATCTTTGCCTGAGACACAAAGTGGATGGGGGAGGACATCTGCATAAGCCTCTCCCTAGATTGGAGCATCCATACTGCAGGATTAAGGGCCCCATTTCAGCAGTGCAATGACAGATGGCAAGAACTTGGTTGGAGGGAGTTACCGAACCGATTTCTGAGCAGCACCTGATGCAAGGCTTTAAGGCAGGCTCCAGCAAGATTGGAAGCCCTTGGTAGTATAGACTTTCACTAGTGAAGCAGAAGAACCACTACAGAAGGAGTTAATATGCTCTCTGGTAGCTTTGCACATCACCCATCCTATTCAGAGCTCTAGGTGATAAACTCTCGTAGCTCTGCATGGTGATAAGCTCTTCATCTTCCTTGTTAGAATTTAGAGTTGCAACATAGTTCAAGGACAAAAAAAAATGCAGATAATATACTGCATAGAAATAGCATCAATTGCTGTTAAGAGACAGCAGATGCAGTCAAATATCCCGCATAGGTCAGTAACAATTTCTGCAATGGAATAATTTTTGTGAAAGCAGAGTGCGTTCCCCTCAGCCAGAACTGCAGCATTTCCTGAGGCTGTTCTTAAAGGATTGAACCAAACCGAGCCGCAGCCAGGTGAGGTGGGTAACCAGAGCTTACCTTCTGACCGCTCCCAGCTCACTACATCACCAGGCAGCTCACACAGTTCTACACAACAAAGCCCTACCCTCTCCATGACCCAGTCTCCTTAGCCCTAGAGCAGCTCCTCCCTTAAGTAAGCTGCTTGTTAGCCTTATCTCATCAGCTGGTAGACAGCTGATTAGTTACAGGTAGGGGCTAAGCCCATCTCCTTAAAGCCCCATCTCACATGTGACCAGATGAGTACATATATAAATATATATATATATATGTATGTAATTTTTTTAGAAAACTTAGGGAGAATGCTAGTCTTCCTAAGCACATATCTAGACAATTACAGGTTACTAAGAAACCAGATGAAACTTTGTGACCTGTGTTATGCAGAACAATGGATTAGCTGAGAAATTGGCTTCTGCCTTCTTAAAACCCATGAATTCATTTGGTTTGAGCAGCATGACAAGTGCTTCTGAGTTGTAAAACTACATGCCCCAATAGAGGTGAATATTATTGTCGCAAAGAAACTGTCTCCTTAAGGGAAATTATTTCTTTGAAAATGGTTATTTATAGATATAGACAAATTAAGCACTTCTCAGTTTGAGTTTCTAAGGTAATCATCTCTGCAGATAAATATAGCTGTGAGTCTGTCATTGTTTACAAAACAAATGTTTGGAAGTGTGCTGAAAAGTGAAAAACCAGTGGCAGTGTGTGACACTCAGGCCAAGACAAGGGGAAGGGGAAGCTGAAGCACTCACTACTGCCCTGGCAAAGCAGCAGTCTGCAGCATGCATTTATTCTCTGCATTGCTCTGCTCTACTTTTTGGTCACTTTGCAGATTTGCCTGCTCTACAGTGGCCTGATCTCCAGGTTGGGAAACTTGCTGTTACCACTTGGGAAGTGCAGCAGCAGCCACCTGCAGTGGTTTCCCAGCAGTGCTGGCTTTTCCTACTAACCCTGCACATCCTCACGTCCTTGCTCAGCCTTGCAGCCGCAGGAGAGGAACGTGCCTTGTGGCCCCCAGTGCCGGGCTAATTACCCCCTGCTCTCACTGAGGCTCGCATCAATAATACAAAGCCCTGGAACACAGCCTGGCATTATGCTGCCCGCTCATTAAACATTCTCTCCTCTGCAGCTAGACCTCAGAAGGCTCATGAAGATACTCTGGGCAATATATCATCTATTTGGAAATCTGGAAAAGATATCCCATGTTATTCCGTTACGGATCCCCCATCACAAGCCTCTCAATGAGGATACAGGGTCAGTTGTCCTGCTGTGAGCCCTGCGTGGCTAAGAGCTGCTGCTGCTGCAAGCAGGCAGGAACAGCAAGGTCTGGGGTTCAAACTCCATTGAGATGGCCATAAAAATGACATTCAACTCCTCCTTGTACACAGGTGGATGTGCCCCTGGGTCTGGCCCCGTCTATGGCCTTGAGGTTCATGCCAGATGTAGTTCTGTTTTTTATGTTTTCTTACTGTGTAATTTCAAAATGCTTTTTCAGAGCCTGTGTGAAGCAGCCAGTCACTCCCCTGAGAAATTTAAGAGGACAAGGAGGGAATTTTCCCATATTTGCTAGTGGCCATCCAGATCCCAAACAGGCACTGGAGTGGAGGTGGAGGTCTCAGAACAGGCAAACCACTTACACCCAGAACATCTCCCATGGGCCGACGATATGCCTAAAGTGCAGGTTTGTCTGATAACAGTGATTCCTGTTAGAAACTGGAGCAAGCTATTAATGGGGGAGGGGGTTACCGAACCGATTTCTGAGCAGCACCTGATGCAAGGCTTTAAGGCAGGCTNGGGGGAGAGGGGGTTGTTGATTGCAGAATTCTCACATTGAAAAATGTTTCTAAAAGTTCATTGTTAAATGTTTTCATCCTGGTGGATGAAAAACCGAACATGAGCCAGCAGTGTGCTTTTGCAGCTCGGAAAGCAAATGGTATCCTGGGCTCCATCAGAAGAGGGGTGGCCAGCAGGCACAGGGAGGTGATTGTCCCTCTCTACTCTGCCCTCATGAGGCCCCATCTGGAATACTGTGTCCAGGTCTGGAGCCCCCAATACAGGAAAGATGTGGAGCTGTTGGAGAGGGTCCAAAGGAGGGCCACAAAGATGATCAGAGGGCTGAAGCACCTCCCCTATGAAGACAGGCTGAGGGAGCTGGGCTTGTTCAGCTTGGAGAAGAGAAGGCTGTGAGAAGACCTCATTGCAGCCTTCTAGTATTTAAAATGGGATAATAAACAGGAGGGGAATCAACTTCTTACAAGGGTAGACAGTGATAGGACAAGAGGGAATGGTTTCAAGCTCAAGGAGGTAAGGTTTAGATGGGATGTCAGGGGGAAGTTCTTCAGAGAGGGAGTGGTGATGTTCTGGAACAGGCTGCCCACAGAGGTTGTGGATGCTGTCTCTGGATGTGTTCAAGGTAGGATGGAGCCCTGGGCAACTTGGTGTAGCACCACACCTGGAGGTTGATGGCCCTTCCTGTGGCAGGGGGGTTCCTTGTGGTCTCTTCCAACTCAAGCCATTCTGTGATTCTATGATTCCATGATTCTGTGATTCTATGATTCTATGAAGTGGTTGAGCATTAGCAAGGCCAGACTGTAGCCTAGCAGTGATCTGCTGCACTGCCCTGAGTGGAGGGTCTTTTCCCACTGACTGAAGAGTTCTTTGTGAGTTTAGCTGGAACCTCCAGACCATGCCATGCTGTGAGTCTTTCTGGAAGACTTTCTGTGAGACTTTCTGGAAGATTTTGCTGACTTGCTGTCAGCAAAATTTCTCCCTAAATATTTAGTGGTCGCTACCAACAAGAGTCAGCTGGAGAAATAATGTACCAGACCAAAGCAAGACTACCCAGGAAGTCATGTCAAAGGCAGCAACTGCCCCAGTAGCAGGCTACCCAGGAATCACTCCATCCCCACCTAATTAACACCCTATTTCAAATAGGAGAGGTTCTGAGTGCTTTTTTATTCTTCCGAAGTTGCTGTTACCTGTTAAATTGCACCACAGATAGCAGCAATTTTCCCTCCTTCTTCCTCATTCCCCAAAAATCTCTAATGCTTTTCCGCACATTGCCACTTACTGCTCGTTTTGCCACATGCCCAGAGCCAGCTCACTAATCTCTGCTGTTAATGCACAGAAGCATTAGTCAGACCTCTCAGCATCTGAATCACCCTTACCCTGTGCTCAGTGCGTCTCATTCAGGTGTTTAACACGCTCAGCCCAGAGTAGCTCTGGATTAGAGTCATTTTGTAAATGAGTGATTGTTTCGGTCTTCAGAAATGAAGGTGAGAGAGGGGAATGTTTTTATTTTGTTACAGTGTTGCTGCCATCCAATTTCATGCAGAATTGTGATACTCAGAGTATGAACTCTTGTCTTTCACTTCTTTCTTCGTTACAACTGAAGATCTTTTTTTTTTTTTTTTTATAAATGTCTCCCGTATATTTTGATATGAACTTAAGAAAAATGATTATGAGTTGATCTTTCGTCAGAAATAGATGGCATGTGATTAGAGCAGATAGAATTTAGGTATATGTGTGTGAGTGTACACATATAAATCATAGAATCACAGAATCATGAAGGTTGGAAAAAAAAACCACTAAGATCACGTAGACCAACTGTCAGCCCACCCCCACCATGCCCACTGACCACGTCCCTCAGTGCCACATCCACACAGCTTGTGAACACCTCCAAGGATGGTGATTCCATCACCTCCCTGGACAGGCTGTGCCACTGCCTGACCAAATAAGCATGTACCATCTCTTTCTGAATGAAAATCAATGCATAATTATTTGATTATGGATAAAAATCACTCGATCACCCTCAGTAAGTTTGCAGATGATACCAAGCTGCATGGTGCAGTTGACACACTATAGGGAAGGAATGCTATCCAGAGTGACCTGGACAGGCTTGAGAGGTGGGCCCATGCCAACCTCATGAATTTCAACATGACCAAGTGCAAGGTCCTGTACCTGGGTTGGGCAATCCCAAGCACAGATACAGGTTGAGCAGAGAATGGCTTGAGAGTAGCCCCGAGGAGAAGGATTTGGGGATGTCAGTTGATGAAAGTCTCAGTGTGAGCCAGCAATGTGTGCTTGCAGCCCAGAAGGCCAACTGTATCCTGGGTTGCATCAAGAGAAGCGTGACCAGGAGGTCGAGGGAGGTGATTCTGCTCCTCTACTTTGCACTGGTGAGACCCCACCTGGAGTACTGCATCCAGTTCTGGGGCACCCAGCACAAGAAGGACGTGGAACTGTTGGAGCAGATCCAGAGGAAGACCATGAAGATGATCAGAGGGCTGGAGCACCTCTCCTATGAGGACAGGCTGAGAGAGCTGCGGCTCTTCAGCCTGGAGAAGAGAAGGCTCCAGGGGGAATTCATAGCAGCCTTCCAGTACCTGAAGGAAACCTACAGGAAAGCTGGGGAGGGACTGTTTATAAGGGCAGGTAGCAACAGGATAGGGGAAACAGCTTTAAACTGGAAAAGGGCAGATTTAGACTAGATGTTAGGAAGAAATTCTTTACAGTGGTGAGACACTGGATCAGGTTGCCCAGTGAGGCTGTGGATGCCCCCTCCCTGTAAGGGCTCAAGGCCAGGCTGGATGGGGCTTTGAGCAACGCGATCTAGAGGGAGATGCCCCTGCCTATAGCAGGGGTTGGAACTCGATGATTTTAAAGTTCCCTTCCAACCCAAACCATTCTATGATTCCATGATTCTATGATCATAGATAAAAAAAATAAAAAATAAGGGGATATCTTTGGCAAAGTGAGTAACTGGGATGAGTAGTTCAGTCTGTGGATTCTTTTAATTACTTTTTTACTGCTACTTCTATAACACTTGAAATTCAGACCAAATGTGAATGGAGGAGACTATTTTTATAAAACAAATTGGTCATTTCATTCTATTAAAAAAAAAAGAAAAACCAGCAAGAATATCTAATTTTTCTTTTTCTACCTTTGCTTTAAAATGCGTATTTTACTGTGTACAATTATTACTTTTGTTTTACTTCTTGGCTCAGGTGTGTTGTACTGTATGTAAAATCAGCTCTGCCAACAACATTGTGTGCAGGAAGAGCATCAGCCTTGTAGCCATGGCAGTTCAAAGATGTGAGAGGTGAAGTTTGCAGGAAAAAGTAACTCACGTCCTTGATTAGAGCAACTGCTTAATTCATTTTTTTCCAGCTGTAATAAAATACTTCCTCCCTTACCTTGACTATTTTATATAGGTAAGTATATTATAACAGCTTCATAAGAGTTAAGCATAACTGCCCGCAGCTACACTTTTAAGTGTTGCAGTTCTCTGCCTCGTTGGTCTCCATGACTTACCACCAGGATATTGAAAGGGTTCTTTTCCTTGTGGGCTGTAATTTTCTAGGTCAAGCAGTGTTTGCAGTGAGCACTGTATTGCTCAGAGGCAGACACGCTCCTGGATTTGGGTGGTGCTGCTCAGCGCAATGTCTGGGAAGGCCTGGGACAAGTTTTGAAACAGAAGATTCTCTGCATCCTATCTGTAGTAGATTTGTGCTTCTTATTTCATGCAGCTAAATGTAAGCTGATCGGGAATACAGAAGTCCTGGTCAAACAGGTCCAGTGATGCCTTATTTCACATTTAGTTTTGCATAACAAAATGCATGATGAGCTACTAACTGAACTCATTTTTTCATTGTTTTCATTGTGGCCAATGCTGCGTCTTTTTGACTCATCCAATGGCATTCACTGGAATCCAAGTCAAGGCAGCTGGTGTTTGTAGCAGTGCTGAGACCTCATCCTTAACACCGGATTTGGTGTGCAAGCCACAGAGGAGCCCGGAAAAATCCGGAGTTCAAACTCCATCGAGATGGCCACGAGAAGAGCATCTGGCTCCCTCTTGTATGCCCACAGCAAGCTGCAGCCACACTTCTGCTGCTGGACAGGGCAGCTGTCAGTTGGACATCAGCTCCTCAGGCAGTGCAGGGACTATGGGGGTAATGCTGTGCTCTGTGCTGGAGGTAGGCAGGCTAAATGGTGGCTAGGTGTTCCCCAGCCTTTGAATCCATCTGCCAGGCAGAATATCCCACATAGACAATAAACATGTAGTTTATGCTGTAGCCTTTTACTGTACATTTCTCAAACAAATGTAAATAAAGGGAAAAATGTTTGAATCCTACTTACTAGTTGCATACAAGACACAGGCAGCTACGCTTCAGCTATTTGGTGCAAATGTATGGATCGTAAAGCAGGAAAGACTATTTGTGACCATCTATTTTTTTCCTGTATTAAACAGGTTACGGGATTTTCTTGGATTAACTCCTGTACGAACTGGAGCATTTCTCTGAGAAAATAAATCAATTTCAACTTCAGAATGTCTAGCGATGAGGAATCCATTACAATCCTCAGTAAGTTGTTCTAATAATTAATTACCTTCTATGTTAAAATGTGTCTGGTTTCAAATTTCACTGGTTCTTGTCAGACTGTTTTCCACTTGAGTGAAGTGACATATATTGTCAATTTCCTAGTCCTCTATTCCATTTCCAAAGGAGGGGGAAATGTGTAAGTTATAACCAACTCTCCCCTTAACCTCGTCTCTGTTAAGCGGAATAGACTGATCTAGTCAATTTTTCTACAAAACAAACAACCCTGAGTTGTTTCTTTGGATGCATCTGCTTTCCCTTTTTGGGGATGGCACCTACCACAGCCAGGACACCCAGCAATATCAGAGAAATACGGACAGAGGTAAATCTGGAAAGGCTTTTTCCCTATGGTTATTCTCTAGGATGTATTTCAAGCTCACTTTTTGAAGTGGGACGATAAGGGAAGTTCTAGCATGGGATCTGTGCTTCAAGATGGTTTTGAGAGCAGAAAAGAAGTGATATAATTTGTCTTCAGCACACCACAGTTATTTCCTGCAGATTGTCTGTATACTTGCTCTTTGTTTTCCAGGGATCTTGTGTCTACTGGTGGATTTATTGTATTCATTCTCAGAGGCCTATAGCAAGCGATGTACTAAGGGGCCACCTCTTTCATGAATCCAAATTCATCGATGAAAATGATGGAAAAAAGCAAAGTGAAAAATTGGGCCAGACAACATGAACTAACTATGTGATGGACACGTGTTGGGTCCAGCATATGTTCTTTTTGTGTTTCCTCTAGTTGATAAACAAATGAACACATGAAATAGGAAGTCACTGATCTGATGGCAAGTTTCATTCTGCCAGTGTCAAATACAACGACAGAGTGAGTAGTTAAAGAGCTGGGAATCTCACAGGTTGGGAGGCAAAGGCCAAAATGGCATTTTTCTTCCCAGCAGGGACTGGGAATACCATGGCAGTACTTGATCTTTTGGAAAGAGTAAATGCATGTTTTCCCTTTTCTTTTATATTTTTTATTTCCTCCCTTCCCTCTTGAGAAGCACTAAAAGCATTAGAATGGCTTTCTAAGCTCTCCCATCTATGGCCACGCTCCTCTATAACTCCCTGAACTCTGGCATGAGCAAGAGTGGTGAAGTTTTGCTTCTGAAGTTTAGTGTATAAAACGATGAGTAAAATTCCCCCACTGAATCATAATTTCTCTAGCATGTAGTATCTGTATAACAAGTTGGCCAGAATTTCAACACTGCATATGGCTTTTTCACACATGAACACATTTTTTATTGCATATTTGTTTGAAAGGGGATATCAATTTCAGAAAACAAAGTACACCTCTGGTTTGAAAAATGGCTGTGTGAAGTACAAAGAGCTCCAATTTTACTTTCTTCCATAAAAAACATTATGCAAACTTCAATGCGAAAAGCATGAAAATGTACAGAGCTTAACACTGCAAAGTTCAGTATGTGTTCAATAGAGTGTGGACTTTGCTAAGGCAGCATTGTTCTCTACAGGCTAGTGGCGATAAATACAAATATTCACGCGATCCTTCAAATTTCAGGCATCCTGCTATCATTATTGAGTTTTTCCACTAGGCAGTTTGCAGTTGCGGAGCCTTGAAGCATTATCCAGTGAGCTCCTTTTCTTTCAGATGGTTTCTCCTTCAGGGAGAGGGAAATCAAACCGATAAGAGAGAACGTCCTGGTTCAGGTGAATCACTCAGTCTTTGGCACCTGGGAAACTTGCCTCAGGTCAGCATCCAAGAGATAAGGCATCAGGATCACTTTTGTTAAAACCACTTTTGCATTTATTGTATATTAGAGAGTGACCAGTAAGTGGTTGCAGATAGCAAGTGGAGAAATATCACTGCTTAGAAGAAGTCTTTCCTGAAACAACACATGGTTGCAGCTTGTGCTCCTTCCCTCTCTGCTTCTCTTTCCATATACCAGCTCAGAGAGGGGCTGCATCAAACCATGGATGGAGAGGTCATGGTCATGCCTGGCTCCACCATGCCTAAAACCCCACTGCCAGATGACTTTGGTTTTTGGCCTTTGCTCTACGTACTATGAATATGGGATTCAGGCAACACACCGGCACGGAGGCCTAAATATACCTGCTTCTTATAACAAATATCCTTTGAGGTCTTGGTATAGATAAATGCAGTGATTCTGGCAGATTTGCAGAGATGGTGCGCCGAGGAGTGGTGCTGGGCTCAGAAGTTGTTTAATTCCAGAGTGCTGATGTCTTTCACACACAGTGCCTCCTCTGCAGTTGCTTGGAAATCAAATCTAGTTTTGATGCTGTTTACCACTAGAAAACCTGTGCTTTTGTTGGAAATCTCTGTTCCAGGTTGTTCTCTTCCCCAAGTAACTGCAAGCAGAAGCACAGTTCCTTGGTGCAATGGCCTCTAACAGCTGCTTTGGTCAGCATAGATATGTTGGAGCGCACACACAGCAGCAGGCAAATCAACAGGCAAACCAACAACAACAGCTGGGATAACCCTCCAACCCAAATCAAAATACAAAGAAAACCAATTTTTCTTTCCATAAATTGAGATCTGCACCCCACTTTAATGTTTAATTCCCCAGTTATTGTGAGAATACCCCACAGCAGGGGGTTGGAACTAAAGATCCTCAAGGTCTCTTCCAACCTAAGCCATTCCATGGTTCTATTTAATTAATTGCATTGTTTGTGTTTCCTTTAAATAATAATAATAATAATAATGATCTTCTTTTGTTGCTATTGTTCAGATTGGGGTTATATTGAATAAAAGGTACTTGGTATTTTAACAGGAAGAATGAGATCAGCATAAGAAGCATGCAACACATAAACAGAGACAAGTCACGTGAGGGTAGTCACTACTTATACTCTTCTCTTGCTTAAAATTGGTATTAACAGCATGTGCTCTGTGTATCAATGATAGTTTTATTCATTACAATATTACAAACATGTTACTGTGTCAAGAGCTGCCTGTAAGGTTTGTTTCTGAAAGGCCACATTTTTACAACCATTTGGTGACCCTACACACAGAGCACAAAATGAGCGTAGTGTTTTCATGTAAAGAACATGGATACCTTGTGTTAGAACCACAGCAGCACAAATTTAGGAAGTACTTTGTGCAGATTTCATCCGTGAAGAAACATCAGTTGGGTGAAGGAGCTGAAAGGGAGTGAAGGGAGAAGTGACTCTCGTTCCTCCTGCTTTGGTCTCCAGCTGATGGTCTCCCTGACACTACAAAGCTGTGGGAGGACCCTGCGCTGCTCACACTGTCATCCATTTCAGAAGCAGAAGTGCAATTTGGATGATGTTTTATACTGGGGAGGGATTAAAGATACGTTCCATCAAATATTTTGGGTGGAATAATTCTCTTCATTTTCCTTCCTCTGCAGTTTCCTCCCACTGTAGGAGCAACGTGCCAGCTGGGCAACCACGTGTGTTGTGCCTGAACAGCCAGTGCACAACTCGAGCAGGAACTTTTGGGCCAAACTCCCATTATCACATCTTCTTCCATAGCAATAAAGCCAAGAACACGAACAGAGAGAGGCTGCCGGCATTTTCAACACCTTCCTATTGGTCCTGGCTTGGTTTTGCCATCATACCAGGTGATATTCCAGGAGCTGATTTACATCAGTGTTGCTCTAGCTGAGTAAGGTACATCGCCTGTGGAAGGAAGAGAAAATCCCGTGCAATAAAAAAAGTTCTCAATTCTGTGAGCACACCTCCTTCAGGATGAAAGCAAGCGAAGCTGAACGGGAGGCATCATTATAACATTTAAGAATGTTTGAGTTCCACATAGAAAGCTCAACACATTTGAAACACTCTTTTTTTCTCTTTTTTTTTCCAGTGTGTATCACCTATCTGCTCAGTTTTCCTCTGTTTATCCTTTATTACTAAGGAAATGAGGACATTTGCATGAAAACAAGGGCTCAGGTTCTTGTAAGGATGCCTATTGCTCCCCATATTTTCATCCTCTGAAGGGATTGGAGCCTTCTGTGGTGGGAATCGTAATTGCTTCCAACCCAAAGAGCTGTGAGGAATAGGAAGCAGGAACTTTTAAACAAAGGCACTGTTTTCATGCAAATATTCATACTAATAAAACAGAGGGTAAAAGAAATATGTGAAGTTCTGTTTTGCAGAACCACTATTTAAAGCAAAGCAGCTTTGTAGAACAAAGTCAAGTCAGAATTTTTCTAGCAGCAATAAAGGGAAAGGGAGTTTGTATGTTTTCCACAACAGACCCCAAATGTCTCTAAATGAGGCCATTAAAATGTAAATACGGAATCTATCTCAATATTGTTGTCATCAGCATCATCAGCACATCAGCTCTATGTGAAAAGATCCCAACCAGAATTACGACACCGTTCTTTTGGTATCTTAAAAGAATACAGGAACACACTGCCTCTTTCACCCAAAGATTCAGCATTCTAGTGTGTTCCTGCAGAACCACAGAATCACAGAATCTAAAGGTTGGAAAAGACCACTAATATCACCTATTCCATCCATCAGCCCATCCCCACCGTGCCCACTAACCATGTCCCTCAGTGCCAAATCTGCACATTTCTTGAGCACCTCCTGACACAGTGACTCCCCCGCCTCCCTGGGCAGCCTACGCCACTGCCTCACCACTCTTCCTGAGAAGAAACTTTCCCTAATATCCAACCTGAACCTCCTCTGGAGCAACTTAGGGCCTTACCTTACATTACCTTCTAACCAACCTCCAAGCCATTGCTTTGGTCTACCTCCTCTTAATCTTTCCAAATTCAGGAATCACAGAATGGTTTGGTTTGGAAGAGACCTTAAAGCTCACTCAGCCTCAGGCCTCTGCCATGGGCAGGGCTGACTCCCACCAGCTCAGCTGCCCGGGACCCCATCCAGCCTGGCCTTGAGTGCCTCCAGGGATGGGGCACCACAGCTTCTCCAGGCAGAGGTGCCAGCACCTCACTGCCCTCATGGTAAAGAATTTCTGCCCAACATCTAACTTGAATCTACTATCCTTTCATTTAAAGCCATTACCCCTTGTCCTGTTGCTAACTGTGCATGTAAAATGTCGGCCTCCCTCCTGTTTATAAGCTCCCTTTAAGGACTGGTAGGCCACAGTGAGGTCTCCCTGGAGCCTTTTCTTCTCGCAGCTGAGCAAGCCCAGCTCCCTCAGCCTTTCCTCATGGGAGATGTGCTCCAGCCCTCTGAAATAACCGAATAACCAAACAAAACCTACTGAAAAAAAAAAAAAATAATGGAGATGGTCATCAGAACTGGGAGCCATACAGAATTAGTAGGAAACGTCTATGTGCAACAACAATGCTTTAATACTTTGGGCTCGGCTTCACCGTAGCTGACAGCTCAGACAGCAGGAGGCACCCCCTTGCTTGCAGTTTTCACACATCAATACCACCACGTGTCCGCCCCTCTCCTTTCCCATCTTCTCAGCAGCCGATGCCTCGCATCCGTATCATAAACATGCACAGCCTGCCATGGGGGAGCACTTCCTTTGTTACCGCTACGGAGCCACCCCGCTCCGGGCCGGCGGCGCTGCGCATCCCGGCTTGTGGCGGCCACCGGGGCCCGGGATGCGCAGCGCCGCCGGCCCGGAGCGCCGCGGCCGGGGCTGGGCTCCGCCGCTCCGCCCGCTCGGCTCCCGGTAGCGGCCGCGCTCCGCCGCCATCCCGGCACGGGACAGCGCCGCCCGTCCCCGCTCCGCCGTCGCCGTCGCCACAGAAACTTTTGTCCCGGCGTCCAATCAGGGAGCGGGGGGGGAGCGGAGCCCGGTGAGGAGCGGAGCCGCGGAGCGGAGCGGAGCCCGGCGCTGGATGGAGGAGGCGGAGAAATGCGGGAGGAAGAGGAGGGGGGGGTCCTGCTCGGAGCGGCGTGAGCTGAAGCGGTGGCAAAAGGAGTAGGAAAAATCACTGCTTTTCATTGTCATTATTATTATTATTATCATTATCATCATTTCTTCTTTATCCCTTAAAAAAAAAAAAAAAGAAGAAAAAAAAGGG
>JACDJE010000231.1:687979-739131 GCA_016647715.1 Pavo muticus
TTTTTTTTTTTTTTTTTTTAATTTATTGTTAGACCGCAGCCCTCGGAACGGCGAGCAGCGGGAGCGTGCGCCTGGCTGCCTACGGTGCTAGGAGCGGCGGCGGGGAGAGGATGCTCAACAAAGAGAGATGGGGTTCCGCATGACCAAATGGTGTCTCTCGGTGCTCTGGTCGGGATTGCGCGAGGCTCGCAGCCACACAGCCTGCGCTCGGCCGCTGCCAGCCCACGGCGGGATGCGGGGCCGCAGAGCGGGGCGCGGGGCTGACAGCGGGAGAGCTATTATGTTGGCTGGTGGCAGCAGCTACAGATTTTCCTATGTAAGAAGATGGGAACGGTTGGCTACAAGTAGGTTTTGCCTATTGAACTCTCTTAATGTCTCATTATTCTGACTTCTTACGCTCCGGGTCACGCAAGCTAAGCTTCTTTTGTCTATGTGCGGGGCGGAGGGCGGAGGAGGGGGGCGGCTGCGAAAGGAAACCCGGCAATTAAAAATATCCCTGCCCGGGCACCCGGCGTGGCCGAGCACCGTTCGTTCCCCGGTTCGGTGGGAGCCCGGCGGCGGTGGGCGGCGCGGCCAACGGGGCTCCGTGGAAGCGTTCTGGGTCTGGCCGTGACGTAGCTGCCGGGGAGGGAAGGAGCCCGGGCATCCCTTGGCAGCATCGCCCGCTGGCTGCGGGGAGGCCGAGGTGGGAGATTCGTCGTCGGGAGATCATAAATACGAAGACTGAAAGAGGAGGGGAAGCACCGGAGGGAGTCTGATCCCTCTCGGTGGCTTCTGTGAGCTGCCGCGTTCTAGGTGTGCCTATGGAGCCGGGCTCTGGGCCGTCCCCTTTGGTCTGCCGAATTGGATTGGCTGCTAACCTCACCCCCCAGCAGGTGCCCCAGACAAAATCTAATTTGCAATGAAATTTGACAACAGACAGAATGAAAAGTTGTCCACAACCAAAGTCTCAATTTAGGTTGCTATTTTTTAATATCTCTTCTGCTTAATGGTAATAATGATTTTGGAGAGTCAGCAAGCAAGATCTTTTATTCCTAAGACCATTCTTTGCCACAGAGAGTTCAAAGCTATAAGCAGTCATATTTTTGAGAGTAAAACTGCACTGACCGCCCTACTAAACAAAAAGGCTATCCTACATTCTACAACACAGAACGTAAAAATGAAGGGCTTACCTGGCTTTCTGACACACAAGATTCAGTGATGATCAGCTTCTATATTTTCTCTCACTTTTGCCTGTCCATGGGAGCTTGGAGGTTCCACCTCGCATCCCTTCTTCTATTTTATTTGCAGGTCAAATTCTCATTTTTTTTTCTTCCTTCAGCTATCTTAGTGAGAGGTTGAGCACCTTGCTGGGCTCACCTTTGTTCATGCGGAGGATCATACCCTCAACAGTGAATATGGGTGCATATCCCTATAAATGCATATATGTGTACTGATATCTGTATGGAAATAACTACCTCAGAATCATAGAATCTTTTGAGTCGGAAGGGACCCTTAAACGTCATGTAGTCCAACTACCCTGCAATGAACAGGGACACCTACAGCTCGATCAGGTTGCTCAGAGCCCCGTTCAGCCTGACCTTGGATGTCCTCGGGGATGGGGCATCCACAACCTCTCTGGGCAACCTGTGCCAGTGTCTCATTATCCTTATTGTAAAAAACTCCTTCCTTATATCCACTCTAAATCTCTCCTCTTTTAGTTTGAAACCATTTCCCCTTGTCCTAGCACAGCAGACCCTACTAAAGAGTCTGCCCCCTTCCTTCTTACAGTCCCTCTTTCGATACTGAACGTCTGCTCTCAGGTCTCCCCAGAGCCTTCTTTTCTCCAGGCTGAACAGCCCCAGCTCTCTCAGCCTGTCCACACAGGGGAGGTTTTCCATCCCTTGGATTATTTGTGTGGCCCTCCTCTGAATGAGCTCCAACAGGTCCTTCTGTACTGAGGACTCCACATCTGGACACAGTACTCCAGGTGAGGCCTCACCTGCACAGAGTAGAGGGGTAGGATCATCTCCCTCACCCTACTGGCCACACTTCTTTTTATAGACATTGATCAGATGCCCTCTCAGTCTTCTTTTCTCAATGCTGAACAGACCCAGCTTGCTCAGCCTTTCCTTTTTGATGCAGCCCAGGATACGTTTGGTTTTCTGGGCTGTGAGGGCACACTACTGGCTCATGTCCAGCTTCCCATCTACCAGTACCCCAAGTCCTTTTTGGCAGGGCTGTGCTTCATCCTTACATCCCCCAGCTTGTACTGATACTAGGGGTTGCTACAACCCAGGTGCAAGACCTTGCACTTGGATTCGTTGAGCCTCATGATATTCACTTGGGCCCACTGCTCAAGAGGCCTCTCTGGATGGCATCCCATCCCATAGGCATGTTGAGCACACTGCACGGTTGGCATCATCTGCAAACTTGCTAAGGGTGCACTTGATCCCACTGTCAATATAACTGATGAAGATATTAAAGAGTATGGGATCCAGTACTGACCCCTGAGGGACACCATTTGTCCCCAGTCTCCATTTGGACACTGAGCCATTGACCACCACTCTCTGGGTACGATCTCGCAGCCAGTTTCTCATCCATCAAACAGTCCACACATCATATCCATATCTTCCCAATTTTGAGAGAAAGATGTTAAGGAGGACTATGTCAAAAGGCCTTACTGAAGTCCAGATAGATGACATCAGTGGCTCTTCCCTTCTCCATTGATGCAGTTACACCATCATAAAAAGCAAAAAGGTTGGTCAGGCAGCGCCTGCCCTTGGTGAAGCCATGCTGGTTATCTCATATCACCTCCCTCTCTTCCATGTGTCTTAGCAGAGCTTTCAGGAGGATCTGCTCCATGATCTTCCATGGCACTGAGGTGAGGCTGACAGGTCAGTAGTTTCCAGGGTCATCCTTTCTACCCTTCTTAAAAATGAATGTGATATTGCCTTTTTTTCCAGGCACCAGGGACTCCATCTGGCTGCCATGACTTTTCAAATATAGTTAAAATAATTAAGTAAGCAAGCAGGCATCATAATAAAAGCAAGGAAGGAAAGTTAGCATGACATATCTGTAAGAAATTTCAGAATATTTGCATGTTAATTAAACAAGGACATACAAACCCTTATAGAAAAGGACTTGCATTCAGGAAAAAAATCCTCCTTTCTTCTGCTATCCAGGACAAATCCATTGTCCAACAGAAGAGACACACTCAGCACTCTTACACAACAGACAGCTCTGAGAAATAAATGCCCTCCTAAAACCATGGAACCAGCATTAGTGTCCACCCACACAAGGCAGAGGAGGTGTTTATGCAGACCTGTGGTGTAGCAGCTCTTTGTGTGAGGTAAGGGCAATTCAGGGGCAGTGTGTGCGTGGTGCTGGGTGTGCCCAGAGCAGGGCTGCAGCCCCTGCCCCACTGGTACGTCTTCCATTGGTGTGCACAGGGCAAGATTTCACCCAGCCAGAAATGACATGTACAGGAGGAAATGTGGAATTTTTACTGGACAGTAATCGTTGGTAAGCCTTTAAAGCCCATTCTCTCTTTCCTTTGACTCTTATGAATTATTTAAGAGTTTATTAATTTACGATAATTTAGAGACATCCCTACTGTTATTTTTTTCATACCTATTTTATTGTGTACAGTTGAGTTTGTCCAGAGAGAGCCGCAAACAGAAACAGATCCCCAAACTGTGACTCCCTCCCTCGTCCTCTCCCTCTTCTCTGCATCACTTGATCTCACCATAGGTAAAAGTAATTTCAGTTTAATATTAATCACTACTGGCAGCACAAGCACTCCCCCTGCAATAACAGGATGGATGAAATTACAAGTTGGACTCTAAAGTCACAAGCTGGTCAAAAACAAGCAAATAATATTCAAATACTTTGCTAGGAATTATTCTCTCCTTGAAGCTTTAAGATTTGCTGCTCGGCTTTGCTGTCAGCCAGAGAGATTTGCTCCTGATGGTGCTGTAATCCACTGCTGCTGGTAATTAGACATCATTACTGCTGCGTTAAAGGGAAAGAGAGAAGGAGAGAGGACAGGCTGGGGCTAATTAACTACTTGATTCTAATGAAAGAAAGAGAGCCTGATAGCAACTGGGAGGTTGCACCGGAACAGGCTGGATGTACAACACTGGCTTAATTGAAGCAAGGGTATCTTGTAGCCTCACAGTAGCTGGGGCTTGGTGTACTTTCATATTCTGCGGACACGAGCAGGCTAGGATTTATTCTGCTGTTTCCTCCTCTGGTTGGGAAGGAGCTCCAAATCACAGGCCTGCCTTAAATACCAAGTTTAAGCACGCCAGCAAAGAGAATGGATGGCTGATTATGTGTTGGCTTCATCTATTTTCACATTTGGCCTCCTCAAAAGCAACAGGAACAAATCAATTTTTGAATGTTCACATCCTTCTGTGGCCTAGGAGATGCACTGTTGGTCACCAAGCAACAACAGCCCCTGCAAAACAGCCATTTTAGGTCCAGAGTGGGACAGCACACAGAGCAGCATTTGTATCTGCAACTTGGCGAACATCTTGCTTTGCTACTTTTCTGATTGCTGCTATTATCATCCTGTATTTTCTTTCATTAGGCCCAGGTTGTGCTTTATGAGAACAGTGAGATGATGCCTGGCCCAGGCACACCGCACGCACGTGCTAAGGCAACAAATATGCCAAATGCCTGACAGCTATTGCTATCAGATTTCAGTGGGTGGTGCTCCCAACCATAAGGATGTGTGGAACTAATACTACTAGTATAGCATCTTACCAAACTGTATACATGATTTTTATGGTGGATTTTTTTTTTTTGTGTGTGTTGTCTGCATAGTTCTCTACCTAGAATTATACATTGATCTGCAACTGGGGAAAAAAAAAATTGTAACTTCTCTTTCTCTTGTTTCGCATCTTCCATAGACATAAATATGACTCCTAAAGTCAAGATTGATCCACAGATAAGTTACAAAATAGTGGCTCAAGCAGGTTCTAAGCAGAACTTATCTTCAAAATAGAATGGCCTAAAATGACTGAGATACGATTCTGACACAGAACGTGCAGTGTATTAGCAAACTAGTAGAATATAATCTCAAATGCCAGGTTCAGATTGTTTTTATGTCATTTTTACTTTGGACTCACTCCACAGACTTTAACAAGATCCCAAGCTTAATGTACAAATTTTCCCCTGTCTTCTTTTATATTTTCCAGTAATACATACAGAATGGCCTTTCATTCAGAAACCACATTTTGTCCAGCACCTGGCACCTCTTGGACTGTCATGAGCAGAACAGTGAGGCCCAACACACGCAGGGCTGTGCTACTGAATCTGATTACAGGATTTAGGGCTTACAAATTATAGGCCAGTCAGGTCTGTGGAACAGGGTGTATCCCAGCCCACCTCGTGCTCTGTTAGTGATGAGGAACAGTGATGGGCACATGAGTTTACGGTTCATTTGATTTTACATAAATTAGTTTTCTTATGAACAATATTGTATCAGAAACAGATCACACTATAAAATAGCTATATGTCAAAATGCTTTAAATTATCTTCTGTTTTAAAATGTGCTAGGTATTTGGGGGAATTTTATAGCAATCTGAAAAAACATACATTTGCTTTGCTGCATTTCTCTCTGGTATTTTAGCTATTAGTATAAAAAAGAAAGAAAGGGGCTCGTCAAACATATATTGTTAGCTCTGCAGTCTACTGAACTGCCAACACGTAACGGGAGTAAGTGCCACAGAAAGGTGACGCTGAGAGTGAGTTGTGATTTATCCCAGGGTATGTTTCCACGGTAGTTTACAGGCCTATTAATGCACCTTCCGGGCTCAGCAGCTGTATTCAAGCCCTGCCACATCCGTCTCATTTTCCTGACAGCCACACTTTCCCTGTTCAGGTCTCCAGAGCTCCTCAGTTACCCATGTCTTCCATCCTGCTGTTCTCGGGCCTCCCTACGGGCTCTGTGAGGAGGGAGGCTGGTGAATCAGACGGATAGTGCTGGAAAATGGTCCTAGCAGATGGAACAAAACCGATTTATACTTGGCAACTCTTGATGTAGGCATTCAGCTCAGTGTTCCTGAATTAAGAGAATAACTCTGTCCTGAAACTGAAAAATGTTAGAGGCGATATGTAAGATGGTATCTCCACGTGTGTGTGACAGAGAGGCAATGGGAGAGGAGGATTTGAGATTTTGCAGCAACAATGTTGAGCTAGAATTTTCCAAAAAAGCATGAGCCAAAGAGAGTCAATTTTTAAAGAAAGGATCATTTAAAGTGCTCCTTCTGTAATACTAGTAAATACTAGTAGCAAGTATTGTTTCTGTAGCTACACAGCTATAAGATTAGTAAGAAACGTAAGGAGGCATTTGCTAGTAAGTCACATCTAGAATGAGCCGATATGCACCAATACAATCTACTGGTGCTTTGTCTGATTCTTAAATGGTGATAGTTTGAAAACAAGCTATCTAATTTCTGGGGTGTTCACCACCGTCCTTGTTCAATGCTCTAGCCAGAAAGGAGATGCAATCTGCAGAGGCTACACATTTGTGCTCCAAAGGACTCCACGTAGAGAAAGCACTTCTTCCCATGAGCAGGGAAGAAGGCTCGTGCTGGACAGTGCCTCAGTTAATGATGCAAATTTGACTTTACACTATGGAAATAAATAAAAATTGGCTGTCGTCAAACCCCAGGTTTTGGTCTGCTGTTCAAAGGAGGCAACTATCAACTCTTGGTTTTGGCCTGAAGGAAGCCATTTGGACTCTGGTATTTCCCAGTGCACATGACACTGCTCTTGAGAGCTTGCTGGTAACAAAGGAACAAAGCAAGCAGGGCAGATGTTGAACAGAGATGTAAATAAGCTTGGTGTGGAGAAAGATCATGAGATAGCATGCCAGGAAACATGGATCTCCAGGAAGATCCCATTAGATTCTGCAACTTCCCTTGTACCAATAAGTATCACAGGAATCATTTAGTCTTTGTTGCGTAGGCGACCCTGATCAACAAATGAACTTCACAGAGCATAAAAGATGTTTTGATCTTGAATATGTCATTTTAGATCTGTCAGAGGCCTCTTTGGCTTTAAAAAACTCAAGGGATGATACTAGCTGGTGCATGGGAGTTGCTGGCATTGCCCCACAGCAGCAATGAATGAGATTCCTGAAGCTTTCTTAAATTACCTTTCGGTTCTGCTTAAGCAGATGAACCTCACAGCCTCACATGTCCACCAGCAAGGTATTTTTAATGGCTTATGAACATAAAAAAATTCCTAGGTAGACAAGAAAGGCTTGTTACAAGTTATAGCATCGGACATTCTTCTGGATGCGATGGACTTCCTCAGAGATTATCACTTTAAGCATAGGCATTTGTCCAGGTTTCTAACTGCTTATTCAATAACTGCAAGCCTCAAAGCCTGACAGTTACTATGTGCATGTGCAGGGATTAAAGCTAGCTGCTGACACTGAATGGTAGGATCTGAACCACTTAGTTGTATTTGTGGATACTCCTCAATTTAAGAGGTTATTGGTAGTGAACTTTTTACATAATAAATCTAATCTATGGAAGCCTTGACCTCGAATAAAGACTTTTTTTTTCAGAAATATGTATTCTGTAACAGCTTGGAAGGACAGTTTTTATTAAATGATCCACTGGAGCTCAAGACAAAAGTCATTCAGCTTTTTTTGACTTGAGAATCTGTAATTAGGTTCCACTAGGAAATGAGAGGTTTTATGTCTTTATATTGCCAGTAAGGGCTGCGTGTCTGAAATTTCTGTAAATTTTGTTACTCCTAAATTTTTAATACAAAGATAGATGGATACTTTAATGTTTTGACTAGGATTAAGCGATGAGGCCACTTGTACTTAAATAACATATAGCTCTAGCTCACCATACAAGTTTTAGATGAATAAGTGTTAGAATTGTTCTCATTGTCGCCTATGGACTTACACGTGGACTACTCGCAATATGCCAAGTGGATTTTGTAGAGAACTTTTGTTCAAGGCTGATCCAGAGCTGACGTAGCTGCCATTAAATCGTGACTTATCTGTAGGATAAAGCAGAATTGTATTGATACATGAGAAATCAGACTTTTGAATGATTAATAACCTGAGCTAACAGAAGATGAATAACTATACAACTATGTGGTACATCAAGAGAAGAACAGCTAAAGTATAGCCAGAGGTTTCAGCAGACAGGGAAGACAATCAAAGAGGATAAAAAGATTTCACAACACTTAATTTTTCTCTGCATATTTTCTCTGTTATGGGTAATGAGGAAATATGTTTCCTGGGTTTACATTTTTCAGATGATGAAACTGAAGAATTATCACAAACAGAGGAACAAAGAAAGAGGTGATGGTGAATCGAGATATTAAATTGCAGCAAATCACCAAGACTAACACAAACCATAGAACACTGAAGAACTCAAGAATGAAGTAACCAAAATATTATTAAATATATCACTTGCCACTACATGCAGTGATGATATCAGAGGATAGCCAAAATGTATTGGAAAGAGAAAAAAATAGGTGGTAGAAATAACAGACCACTGAACCATATTTCAACACTAGAAAAACAATCAATAAGATAATCATTAATACTAGAGCTGTTTTGTGTCAATACGAACTGTACCTGGTTGATGCAACTAGTTTAGATTTTGTAAGGTTAATTACATTCCTCTTACCTGTCATATTCAGAGGTAATTTTCAGGTGAAAATTTGGTTCTGTCTTCCTTCTGAAATGAAAATAGTCTGATACTGGCTTTACTGAAGTTAGGTTGAAAATTTGTGATGATGGTTTAAAGCTGGTGAAAAGTCGGAAAACCACAGAAAGTGACAGAGCTATACAAATGTAGTTGAATGTGCACACATACACATACATATATACTAAGAGTACAGATAAAACCTAGACAAATAAAGAGGTTTCAACACCGAATGGAGATGCAAATTAATTAGATTAAGGAAGTTAAGGAAGAGTCAGGAAAGAGAATAGAAATATCATAACAAAGGACAAAAGGAGAAATTATGGCAGGCAGTTCCCTCCAGACCATTGCCAGGTAATTTACATCTCATGCCACTGTGGTGGTAGCTTTTTGAAAGGAATGGAAAATTTCACGCTTTTCAATCACATTTAAAATGAACAGATTTATCATAACATCACAAGGGAAATATTTAGGAATAATTTCAAACAAATCGATGCGTGCATATCGTAAATACGTATACCATTAGGAAAAGTATGGAGAATCATATGGAAAACTTCTTCTTCTCATTAATTAAATGATATGCCCTTGCCTTTAATAACACGCTTAGTGTATTTACCTCATCACTAAAAGGCCAAGACATATGAAAGTTCCAGGGAAGGTAGCTAAGATAATTAAACAAAAGGGGTACTTCCAAATGAAATACATTTTAATTGGCCATACCACACAGAAAGATGAGCTTTAAGAGAAAAAGCACAATAAAAAACAGATCTGTAAAATGGTAGAGAAAAGTTGAGAGAAATGGTGCGGTATAAATACTGATGAACAGCAGAAGAAAATTCAGCAGGTACCCTTTTTAATCCCATTCCATCCTCTGAGACTCAATTGGCAACTATGTTAATAGGTAAACTCAAAGTTAGGCCATTGTTTTATAACATTAGTGTTGGAGATGGAAAGTCTGCATTGCAACCCTAGGAGAAACTTTAACTGATTCAGCAAAAGCCTCTCCCAAGGATTTTACAAGAGAGTGATAGCTCTGTGGCTCTTGTAAGGATTCTTTGTATCAATTCAGCTATGCTGGATGGAGCAGAACAGGACAAGGTGACGTTTCAGCCCTTCCTCCTGTTTCCTTGGAAGTGCTGACATGCTGATGGCACTTCACCAGTGTTACCTGGAGGCAGGCAGCAGCTCTCTGTGTGTTTTCCCACAGAGCACTCCAGCCTATGTAGTCAACATGAGGAAAGACTCATAGAGTGCGGTGGAAACCCAGCATCTTCCCACACCCTTCTCCTTTGTGCTGAAATTTGGTATTGCTGGCAGTCTCAACCATCATGCTCTGGCTTCGTGTTCCATAAATGGATTAGAAAGCTTTTGGTATGTTTTCTTATGTTGGTTGAGGCTAGCAGAGGAAAATAATTTGGTCATTAGTGCACAATGCAGTGGGATGCATTGTATTTTGTTTAAGGATTTATTTGTTTACTTGTTAATTACTGAGCTCTGAAACATCTTTTACAGAATCCCTTGGAGACTGGGACTAGATGGTTTGCTGGTCAGCTTGACAGTGGCAGTTTCTGTGGCTTACTGCAGTAGGGCTATTAGTAGTCTGGAAGAAGGAAGGAGACTAACAAATGTCTGAGCTCCAGTACAGGCCTATGTGGATCAGTGTACGAGATTACAGTGATTTATACAGAAAGTTTTCAATTAACCACCTCCATTTTCCAGCTTACTTGTGATGAGAAGAAATGTGCTGGTTTCACCTTCATATTTTTGCCTACTTGTGCAAGCATTTTTTGTTGGCATTTTGGAACTATTACCAAACTCTTACTAAGACAAAAAGGAAATAAAACAAACAAACAAACAAACAAAAAAACCCAACACACAGGATTATTAGAGAATTATTTACAATTATTAGAGAAAAATCTTTCATTCAAACTAATGTAATTTCTGGATCACTTTGCTTTTGACCAGCCTGACCAGCACAAATGGCATTTATCTATTTAGAGGACCCATCCCATGGCATTTCTCAAGAAATGACAATGGAAAGAAATAAAGAATGTAGCTCATTCTCTTTTCCCTTAATCTACATATATTCCCTTACAATTTTTTTTATGACATCTTTTGATATCATTTATTTTGAGAATTCAGTGAAGCCCCACAGCCATGGTTGCCATAATACTAAAGAATTTAGTTCAGAGTGAGCAAACAGCTCAGCCTTATTTTAATGAATACGCTACTCCAATGCCAAGCATCTATCTAAAGCCTATAGTTCAGACAGACTCCATTCCAGTTTCCCCCTTTTAGTCTGAACCTGGGACTATCCTGCAAGTAGACAGAATAGTTCTGCAGGGATGCATCTGCAAAAAACAGGATTTCTCCAGAAAAAAAAAAGTATATTGTAAACTCATTGGACAACAACATTGCTTTTTTAGAAAACCTACACAAATCCTCCACTTTGTTCTACCAGTGTAAAATGCCTTGTTACTATTGTTTTCGAGTAACTGAGAGGTAAGTTTGGCATATAGTAAGCTTTTGGTGAGTTACATTTCTACTGAAGCAAATAATAAGTCAATGGAAATTAAGCTAGCTCTAGAACTAAATAAAGCTGGTTCAAGTAAAACTACTCCCTTCCTTTTCAGCTGTCCTTCTAGATAACAAACTGCAACATTATTTTATTCAAATCAGTCCAGTTTTAGTGAGATACATGGGATACTGAGGAAGATGTAGAACTGAAACTATTCTTAAAAGAATATTCCTACTTGCATCCTACATTTTCAATTCAAACCAAAAGGGCTGTTTTCAGAACCCGAGCTAAAAAAAGAAAGAAAAAAGCATTCTTAAATAGGAGAAAGCAGGTCAAATTTCTTTAATAACAACACTGTCTTCTCTGCTATTTACATTTGAACATTAATAAGCCTACAGGTAATTGCCTGAATTTTATTTTTTTTTCTAAAAATTTGTTCCTTAATCAATGTTGTCAGGAAAATTTTCAGATATACAAACTTCAAACATTTTTACAGATTTGCTTTATCGTGTTTGCTGCTATTTGAAAGCAGGCAGGTGAACAGTGCTTGGTGTGAAATGTTCTGTGAAAATACTCAAAATGAAATAGTAACTGGCCTGGTAGATCCAAAGAGTAAACTAACAGATCTACAAAAGAGATGAAAAATAGTAGCTGTAGGTTGTTAGGAAGAATTAAGCTGTTTAAATCCGAGAGCTCCAGGACCAGTTCTGTCATTCTAGTTGTGGTGTCCCTGCTCATTGCAGGTGAGCTGGACTAGGTGGCCCTCGGAGGTCCCTTCCAACTCTAAGCATTGTATGATTCTATGATTCTAAATGGTACTGGATAAAATCCCCTTGAGGGACAGGACAAGCAGAAAGCCTGTGGGTTTTTTTGGCACAAAGATGATGCCACTGCTTTGAAGGTACTGTGCAGTTCTTCAGCGACAGCCACTTAGAAAGCATCCACCTGATGCAGTCAGCGCTCTGCGCAGTCCATATCGCTTGGCTGGGTGGCAATGGCTGGGATCTCAATACGGTATCTTTGAATACAGTTCTTCCATTTGTAAAGAATCATTTACCTGTAACTGCTAGCCCTCTTTGCCCTAAGATACTACAATGCTATAGAACAGTGCTTAACAAATGTATAAATGTGTTTATGAAACATATAAAATCCCACACAAAGGCTTAATTCCAGCAAGGCCAACACCAGTTGTAAAACACTCCTGGAAGCAAGCAGCCCCCACTCCTTGGTACAGTATAAGCTTCTGCAGTGCCAGAGCACTATATGAACAGGCCTCTGCTGCAGAAATCAGCTTGACCTCCGTCCTTTAAACTCCCCATATCCAGCATATTAAAGGCGTATATCTCATCCTCTCCTGTTTCCTACTAAACACGCACAACGCATACGCTTATCCTCAGTCACATTGTTGAAGCAGTTTGTTTGCTTGGTTTTAAATATTCTCCCATTTCTACAGATTTTTCATTAAAACATGCACTATGGGGAGAATTCAGATCTCTTTCCCATTTCCATGTTCTCTGAACTATATTTACATTAGAGAAGCTCTGCTTCTAATAATACTGAAAGAAAAGCCAGACGAGAGAACAAATGGGGTAAAGTGTTAAAGCAAATAGAGGATAAACAAACTTTCACTTAATAGCTCCCCGTGAGCTCCTACTAAGGAAAGTAAGTCAGCTTCGGGAGGGGTGGAGGCTGGGGAAAGTCAGCTCAGCCTAGAAATGCATATTACAAACTTCAGAATAACAATAATAGAGCTAATGAAATAAACCAAGCAAAATAAGGATGGTGCTTCCTGTTGGTTTGGTAATAAGACAACTATTGATTTTCAAAATCAGTATTTATGCAGCTAAGCATACCTGTCGGCCACCAATAAACACAGAAAGACTGTAAGATATTAATCATCTAACAATTCAAACTGCCTGGAAAATGTGAGGAAGATAAAGCATGATTACTTTTTTATTGTATTTTTCACTGAAATTTCATTTCAGAGGTATTTTGAACAAATTCTACGTATCTTCCCCAGTATTTATTTCAAATCAGAGCTTATTAGTCAACATTTAGTTTAATGAGTATCACAGCATGATATAGCAGAAAGAAGCTATGCAGAATGTTGCTAGACACCAAAAGCTTGTCTTTATACAGATACGCAAATCCTGAACATAGGCGCTGGCCATATCTCACAATTTGAATGTGAATATGTTCACTGTGTTACAACAGCCCCACTATCTATTTGATGGCTGCAGAGCTACATATTTTCTTCGATCCTCATCACTTGCCTTTGCTGTTGCAGATTATTATTTACTAATAGACGCAGAGCAGTTTTTTTCCTTATGTTGCCTTTATTTCCAGACCTCGAGGCCTGCAGCTTCTCATTTTGAATTCCAATCCAACGGCAGGTGCCAAGCTTCAAATATATATTATCTATGGGCAGTAGGCTCAGCACATTTGTGTCACATCAGCTGAACTGAGCCGCGCACTGTGCTGGCTGCATTTTAATATTTTTAATCTTTCTTTGGAAGGCATGCTATTTTGGTGAGCAACCAAATGCAGTCGAAGCTGTACACAAGAGGAGATCTACAAATGGGTTTCTAAATGTAGACTTCTGTAAAATTAAAAAACAACAACAACAAAAAACAGCCAACAAAAACACAGCAAAAACCAAACCTCAAAAACATGTAACTGGAGAACTTATTAGGCCCAATCCGCCCACAGCCATCTGGAGCAATACGTTATCTATCTTATTTATCTAAACAAAACTTTGGACATGACATGAGCAGAAACGCAGTGAATGAGAGTTGCGCTGAAATAATTTGTACTGTAATCTCAAATGTGCAAGGCCAAGAAGGCTGATTTTAAGAATTAGTAAATGACATTACCATAATAATGTGAAATTGACCATTTTAATGGCAAAAACTGTTCCCGCTGAAGTCAATATCAAAATCCCACTGACTGCAGTAGTAGTGGGATCGGTCTGCTAAGTAGCAAACCATGCTTTTAAAAAATCAATACTTCAATTTTACAAGGCAATGTGGATAGCAGTACCGTTGCCTATTCAGAGACACTGCTGCTTGTGGATTTTATCTCTCTGATAATCCCGAGGTTCAGCACCTCTCATGTGAATCACGGTGAGGAAAGCCGTTTTGAGGCACGTCCACTGACCCTGGCCAAGAGATGCCACTCTCCGTGGCATGTGGTGGCAGAAATACCCCATCACAACCCTTCTTACACATCCGCAATGCACCCTGAGATGGGCCGGCTTTTCATCTCAAACCAAATCATGAAAAATACTGGCAGCATTTGAATATTTTTTGGCACATCACGTATGGCTGTGAGCTACACGCCACACATCACAAAACAAAAGACACGCACAGGTTTTAACGGAGACAGACTAGGGAAAAGCCCCGCTCCTGGTGAGGCCCCGCAGAACACATCGATGCTCAAAATGGAGGCTCTGAAGCCTCGGGGCAGGCCGTGTCCTGTCATCTCCTGTCTAGTGGTGGCAGAGGAGAAACCACGTGCTCCCATCGCGGCCGAGGTTCTGGGGGAAATTCAGGGGAAAGCCTTGAGATCTGGCGCCGGCCAAACAAGGCGCAGCACGGCTGACTCTGACTCCATCGGACATAATGAGTGCACCGGTTCAGCAACCGGCAGACATTTCCCCCACCCCTCCCCCTGCAGCCATATGGTACAGTAAACAACCACCATTGAGCCTTTTTTTTTTTTTTAAATAATAAAAATTTTTTTTTTTTTTTTTTTTAATCACTGATTTTTAAATTATTTTTTCCTCTGCCCCCGTGCGGGTGCGCATAGCCGCAGGCACAGCCGGGCGCCCCGTCAGGCACGGAGGGGGTCGGGGCGAGGCCGCTCCCCGCTCCCCGCTCCCCGCTCCCCGGCCCATGGCTGCGTGGCTCCTCCGCCGCCCCGTAACTGGATGCAAGGCCCGGGCTGGCATTGAGGGCACGGGGAGGGAGAGCGGGAGAGGGTGCGGCCGCGCCACAACCGCCTCCCCCCGCCGGTTCCTATAGTAACAGCGCAATACCTCCGGGACACGCACACACACACACACACGCGCGCGCGCACACCCGCCCCTCACGCCCACTCGCGGCAAGGGGGGAGCGGGCACGGTCGTCCCCCCCCCGCCGTTCCCATGGCGACGGGCTGCGGCAGCACCTGTGCGGCCGTCGCAGAGCGGCTCCCGGCCGGCCGCTCCCCCCGCCGGGCCCGCAGCGGGGCCTCCTGCCTGGGCTGGGCGCTGCGCCTCTGGCGGCCGTCGTGCACGGCCGGGAGCTGAGTAACTGAAATTGGAAGGCGAGGGGAAACGTTAGCGTGAATGTATATTCTTGGAGAGCGGCTCTGCCTGCGCAGGAGGTTATCCCTCCTAGTGCACCCATAGTAACGGGATGTTGGTGGGGATGTACTGCAACACCACGCTCTCTGATTCATCAGGGTGCCCACAGCAGGCTTGCGCTGTGTTCGTGTGGTGCGTGGGCATCATAGGCAGCCAGGGCCAACAGTTTGGCCTCAGGAAGCCCTTGTTTCTGGAAGTAAGCCCCATGTTCCCCAAGCAAATTCTCCACACTGTGATGTGCTGCCCTATGAGACCCTGTCAGTAGGTGCGGGGCTGCCCAGCATGCAGTTACCAATGCTTGCTGATATGCCATTTTTGGTGTGAGTCGAGGTGCAGGGAGTGAAAAAACCTTGTGCTGCTGCTTTTGCCAGAACCCAGTGCTCAGGACTGCTCCTGCCTACCAGCCATGTGTGTTCATAGCTACTTAGTGTTTAGAATCATAGAATATCCTGAGTTGGAAGGGATCCACAGAGATCACTGAGTCCGACTCATGGCTCTACACAGTACCACCCAAATCCAAACCCTATGCCTGTGAACATTGTCCTTGAATTCTGGCAGCTCGGGGCCGTGCCCACTGCCCTGGGCAGCCTGCTCCATGCCCACCGCTTTCTGTTGCAGACCCTTTCCCTAACCCACAGCTGCCCCTCCCCTGACACAGCTCCATGCCGTTCCCTCGGGCCCTGTCGCTGTCACAGAGAGCAGAGCTCAGCGCTGCCCCTCCACAGCCTGTGAGGAGCTGCAGCCGCCGTGCAGCCTCCCCTCAGCTCCTCTGCTCTGCGCTGAGCAAACCCAGGGACTTCATACATCCTCCCTTCTGGACCCTTCACCATCTTCGTAGTCCTCCTTTGGACATGGCGTAGTACACAGTTCCACCTATCACTGAGGAGTAATGCTGCTCAGCTTATGGCCCTCAAGGTGCTGGATGAGCTGTTCTGGGCAATAAAAATCATTGAGCATGGTTGTGATGGGAAAATGTGATCTCAGCTCTCTGACACACAAATATTAACTTGCTACAGGGGGTTGGAGCTCGATCTTTAAGGTCCCTTTCAACCAAGCCATTCTATGAATTCTAAGATTCTGTGAAGTCAGGTCTGCCCTTCTGAAAAAGACCTGTGAGTCTCTTCCTCCGTGCAGCTGGATGAGGCAGTCTGGCAAGAGCCCTGGTCAGGATGGATGTGCATAGCCCTGGGCACCAGAACAGTTTTATCTTCTAGTGGTAATATACAAAATATATTTTTTATCGGCTTCAATAAATGCTGGACTGTGTCTCTTTGAATACGTCATCAAATCCCCATTGAGTGGGGAACTCCCATTGTCTTCAACAGTACACAGACGACACCTAATAGGATAGTAATGCACCTGACCAATAATAGCATCACTCGTGAAAATAACATTGAATTCCTTTGTGAAGAGCTAACCACAAAGCCCTATTTGTATCCTGAAGATGTTAGTGTACAAAAGAGCAGGAAGCTCTCTCTTCCTGCACAGATGTTAAAATAGCTTAAAATTGAGCATTATCAACGGTGACAATTTCTTTGCGAGTCCCGTGGTGTTTGTCATTTTTTTTTCTTGAAAAATCTCATCTACAGTCAAATGCTTATGTGAAAATTCTACTTTTGTATTAAAAAATCAGACAAAAATCATCTAGTAATCCTCCCATCTCTCTATAGAAGATACTGTCAGTTGTAGCAGTAACTCCCTGTTAATTCCCAAGATCTCTCAAGGACCCCAGGTATGTTATTATCAACTTTTGACTGATGAGTGTATAACATGCCAGTGGTTACTGTGGTTACAGAGACCAATACTTTTGATTTGTAAGCTGTAAATAGTCAGCGATTGCTATTTGGGAACTTTCACTTAAAAGTCTGCGGAAGTCCCAGGTGGGGTTGATGCCCTGCAGACTTTCAAGGCAAGGCTGAATAAGGCCCTGTGAAACCTGATTGCTAGATGTGGTGTTCCTTTTCTTTGCAGGGGAATTGAACTCAATGGCCCTCAGAGATCCCTTCCAACTCCAAGGAATCTATGATTCTATGTCTTGTGTATTTGGAAAATAGGGAACTAAACAATTGCTCTTCTTTATTTATTAAATCACAGTATTTTTCAGACCAGTTTCATTAATTTTTAATGCTCCAAATCCAGGTTAAATCATTATTCTTAAAACAAAGGCCATCAGTGTGAAAGATAAGAAAACGAAAGATATGAATTCAGCCAAATCCTTTCAGCATAATGCCTAGTAAGCTCTTCGAAAAAAAAAAAAAAAAAGAATAAATCAGAAGGTGCCAAAAATAAAAATAACAACAACAAAAGGCTAAAATTTAATTAAATAGAAGGAATGCTGAATGTATCTCAAATTATATAAATCTTAGCTTTATAGTAGGAGACTCTCAAAGTTTCAGGTTCTGAGGTTTAGAAATCAAATTGTAAAAGCATTATATGGAAAAAGTTGCATGACTATGCTGATGCATACTGAAAGGCTCTGGCAAATGAGAGCCCTGTGGTAAATGACTTGTTGAAGGCTGTACTCACCAGGTGCTATCTTATCCAAACTGAGGGAATTCCTTCTGCTGCAACCCTGGGAGCACAGGAGGATCCAATGTGAAAGCATCATGAATGTTTCACTTCTTGGGCTGCATAATTCTAATAGCTTGACTTGTGTGGGACCAAATAAATTGCCGTAATATCTAGATCATCAATGGTGCACAAGGATTAATTCACATAATGTTGCAGGTTAAGTTATACATAGTATCAGATGAGATGAACAAAATGGTTCCTTACTCTCTAATAACTCACAAAACCCAGTATAGCTGAGGTCACAAAACCAATATCACTGAGGTCTGGAAAGGATGGAGGCAAACAATAGGATGCTAGGCTGGATGCTGAGCCGTCTTAATAGTTCTCTTTATTTCAGTGAATATGCGGAGCAGAGGCAGATACACTGAATGGAGAATGCATGGCCATGACATAGAAGGGGAAAGACAGGGAGACAACAAACAAACAAACAAACAAAAAAAAAAAAAAAAAAAGAGAAAAAGGAGCATCTGAGCAGAAAATGTATCAGGAGAAAATGAAATGAAGCAACACTTTTTGCTTCAACAGCCAAAATGCGGGGGGAGTTTCAGGAAGATATTTATTTTTTTATACCAGAAATCGTAACGTATGTTTGTCAAAAAGCCTGATGAGAAAGTGTTCCTGACCCTAGGAGAAAGAGAATGCAGTGATAGCATTGTGTTGTGAAGTACCTTCAGATGGCAGGTTAATGTTAAAAGTGACTGAACAAGATTGGAAATGGTAGTAAATAGATAGATGGAATAAAACCCCAGATAGAGAATGAAAGCCCATCCCAAACACATTGTACCAGCTGCTGACAGCTACCTCAAGGGTCTGTTTGTTTTTCTCAGGCAATGGCTAGCCAGCCTGCCATGCCAGTAACATATTATTGAATCAAACTGAATTTAATTTCACACACACGCATACATAAAAACAAACATACATATTTACCAGACGTGCAGCTGTGCCTGATGTCTCCCCAGAAAACAAATGCCAGGATACATGCAGAATACCCCCAATGAAAAGTTATGCTGGAAATGATTTGATTTGATGGGAAATTACTGTGTCATTTCCTTTCAAAGACTGTAGCACTCAGAATGTAGTACTGTAATAGGCTATTTGCAAGAACAGAGCATGGATTGTCTACACAGTCTTTTAACATCTTGTAGGTGCCCCATGCTTTGCCCATCATAGATGCAGGATTTTGAACCTAATGGTTTCTCTAGTGGGGGAGAGCTGGCCATATCTGTGGTTTGGGTAGCAGGTGTGATTCATCAGGAACGTAACAGCGTATTTCTTAGAGCAGACAGGGCTTAAGTGATGTGGATATAGTACATATCCAGTCCACACAGCTGACTCCATCTGTTGGTACAAGTGCTGCAAAACCTTTTAGGATATTTGAAGTTAGTGACTGCTGTAAAGGGCAAGGAAATGAGTGCGTACAGTGTATTTACAAAGAGAGAGATGTGATGCGAAAATTCATACTACATTGGCGTCCTTGATTTTACTAAAAGTTTCATGATACACAAGATCTCCTTTTGCAATGTGTCATGGGAAATGTAGTCCAGAAAGAATCAAGCCTGATGGAAAGAGAAGATGAAGCGCTGAGACAAGCACGTTGCCACTTCGTGTAGGCACAGCAGCATCTCAGAGGATGCATTTTAATATTGAATTGCTGCAGAAAGAAACAAAATGTTTCTCTTTCAAATTGCATTCTTGATAGCATTTTGCTCTACAGATTAAAAATGTTATCACTGATGTTGTCAGCAAGATGAAAATCTTGGCTCTCCTTGTAACGTAGACTTGAAGCCTTAAACCCTCAGCTATCTCTAAGGTGGTTGTGAAACTATGATCAGCTTTGTATCAGCTCTGTATTATCTTTGCTAAGAAGCTAAAACTGATGACAGCGTATCCCTGGCCTTTGCAGACAGAGCAAGATTGTAGAAAGTGAACAACTTGGGAGCTTGAGTCATTGTTTATTGAAATCAATAAGATTCTTCAATGGGATTCTGAATTATGTTATTATTCCAGAAGAAAAAAAAATTTCTGGACATCTAACAAGAGTAGCTGTATTTTGGCAGCTGCAGGAGCAGAGCAGAGACTGGGAGCTGTAGCAGAGCCCTGAGGAGGGGATCACCTGTTTTTCACTGCCACAGAGATGCCCTTGCTGGCTCTCTTTGTCTGCAGACGTGATCTCATGTGGCAGAGGGACTCTCCCTGAGGTCTGTCCTGGGGAGTGTTAGCATAGTGCCCGCCTTCCAAGTGAGCATAGCTAAGGAGCAGTGCCACAGCAGTCTACAAACATTCTGTAGTGGGCTGTTCCCAGAGGCTCATCCAAAGACTCCGTGCTTACCTCTGCTAGTCTGTAAAACCGTCTCTCAGAAAAGTCATTTAAAACTTGACTGCATAGACTAGATCATAAACAATGTAAAAAAAATCCTATACAATCAGGGGTAAGTGGCCGGATGATTTTTCTTTCATCTGTAACATCCCTGATGTTGTAGAGTACTACTCATCTCAAGAGATCCCATGGCACATTGCAAGCTAAGCCATGAATTACGACTGGCTCTGGGGTGGATGGCCGTATCAATCAGTCAAGCTGTACACAGCATGTGTACATAATGAGAGGAAGAGAAACATTATTATCATTATTATTATTGAACACATCCGAGCGCTGTATCCCATTATCTTAATACGCACAGTATTCACAGAGGAGTGAGAAAATGGGCAAGTCACTTAATACCGATGAATTATGGTTTTGCTTCAGTTTGAACAGACTAGTTTAAAGTAAGATTAAGACATAGAACACCAAATTCTCATGAACTTGACGAATAATGTAGCCATTATACTGTATTTAACACATAATTGAATTCTAATGCTATGTTTCAACTTTTTCTTCCTGTTCTGGTAAACAGCTGAGAAATTTGAAACTTTAGTCTTTCTGTATAAAGAAAGTGCAACTAAGGATACATTCTTAAAGAGAAAAAAATGTTAATATACTGCTGGGTTTGCGTTTTGTTTCACAGAGTGGTACTAATAATTGTGAAGATCCTTATAGTTTGCATATTAACTGCTGCAGATATGAAGGAATAATCACAGAATTTAATTATACAGAGCAGACTTTTTCATCTGCATCTTTTCTTTCATCAACTGTGTTTTACGTATACTAACATTAGCATGCAGAGCAATACTGTATGGTAGTAAATTTACAGGCATGCGTAGATTAGGGCAGAGACTTGTAAGCGTCTGATTAATAGGGAGTCCTTAACTTGCAAATACTCTGATTTCCTGTCTTTTATCATGCACCACATGTTGGGTAAATCAGGTTACCTACTTATTCAAAGCACCTATTTTTGAAGTGCTGTTGAGGAAGTAAAGTTTTCCTTCATTATTTGTATGTTTGCTTAATTCTGCTAAAAATAGGAAAGGGATGGCTCTCAACATCATCAGTGATCAGAACTGGAGTGTGCCTACTGTCCTCACTAAAAAATTATGAGGAAAAACCCATCCCTTTCCACACTAATACAGCATTTACAAATCCGAGGTTTTAATTTGTAATTACTGTCGTTTTGAATTGCTTGCTGCTTAGGGCGTGTTCTAGATTGGAATAAAATTCTTGTAACTGAAGGTCCAACTCCTTTCTACCTTGAATCTGTAGTTCAGACATCTATGTCATATTCATATTCATATTCAAAGCAAATGAAGGAAATAGTTTAAGCCAACTCTCCCGCTTCTACAGTCAATGATACAAGTGCATATTAGATAAGATTGCAAAACATATAAAATTCATGTAGAGGCATATTGTTCGAGTGTAGGCTTTCGAAGAAGGGGACTGCTATGAAGTGAAGGCCTGAAGGAAGAGCACAGCAAGCATGAACCCACTGACTTTCATTGCCAGTGGCAGAACAGACACAGCTTTTATTCCCAGCCCTCCAATGAGTGGTGCCTGAGCATGCCTGAGAGAACATGCACACAGTCTCTGTGGAAATTGCTAACCATAAATCTGTTTAAGCCCTGGAAAAAAAAAAAAAAAGGGTTTGGAGCACATGAGGAGCTGCAGATAGACTGAAAGAAGAGCAGTGGAGGGAAAAAGAAAAACAGTGGGAAAAACATGTTTTATCTTACTGCTTCCATAGGAAGAACCGATATGACTCCCACGAACACTGAGTGTTCTCACTGTTTTCAGAAGGGCATGAAGAAAGGTGAGAAAGACTTATATTCTTATCCTCATTAAAAACGTGTTGATGAGAGTTTATTTGGAGAAAGTTTCAGTCTACTGGGTCTTCAAATAAGTTAAGGATACCTTTAAGATGGTTGTATCCTCTTAGTGCATAATGCTATAGGCCAAAAAGAGTTTGGTGGGCTTTCATGAAGGTTCATCATTAGCAAGTGCTTTCTATCACACAGTTTCAGTGTAGTACTTGATACGGAAGAACGTTCATTATAAAAAGGATTACCAGAACGGTTTTTAAAGGCTCCCTTTTTCAGCCATCACCAACATTTTTTTTCCCTTAGATTCTTTTTAGATAGCAGCATAGCAGAAAATTAATTGGCAAGGTGAAATTGCAGGCCAGTGCTGAAAATTTATCCTAAGCAAAGCCTGGCTAATATTGACTTCAGTGTGCAGTAGCAGCATGTTTCTGCTGAATGGTGATATGAACTCTCCATCTGCAGATGTCAGCCTCCTAACGATCCTGCTGGTCAGGGATGAACATATGGCTGAGCAGTGTTTTTCAAAACTTGCTTCTGCTGGCAGGGATTGGCCTCTTCATGCTGTGGACTTTGTTTACAGTTGGGGAAGAGAGGAGGAAGAAGAGGAGAAAAATTGGTGGAAATGATCTGACTGCAGCAGTGCTGCCTTGCAGAAACATCGGGCTTTGCATCTGGTACCTGTTCTTGCCTAGGTAACTCAGGAGAGAAAAGTGCTGTTGTAGGAGTGAAAAAAAAAATATAGAATTAGGCAAATGTAATTTAATTAAAGATTAAGCCTACAAATGAGTTGTTAAAGAGCCCCATACGAGTCTGTTGAGGTCATTTCATTTTGTAAAATGTGATCTGCAAACACATTAACAAATTATTATAGAAAAAGCAATATTCTTTATTTACCAACTAATTTAGTTCAATGTGCACTATTGAACACACAAGCCCTCCCTCAGGTCTGACATTAGAGCAGTATATTTTTGGAGTGAAAACTTTTGCAGCCCTTTTAGTGAATTTTCCTGAAGATCTCTGTTAGGTATTTGGTTCGTGACATTTGCTGGCTACGCTGAGAATTTACTGTCAGTATCTGACATGCCATTTTCTACTTCTGTTTCAGACCTGATGGATACATTGTGTATCTGATGTTTTGCCAGAGTTTTCTACATCATGTGTTCCCTTCATCTGGGAACAGATCCTAATTCTCTCTACAGTTGCTACTTCACTTATGGCCTTAGTTCATCAGGGCTGTGATGTGAGCAAAAGTCTTATGAGGAGTGGCTGGGGGAGCTGGGATTGTTCAGTCTGGAGAACAGAAGGCTCAGAGGAGACCTTATCACTCTCTAAACTGCCTGAAAGGAGGTTGTGGCGAGGTGGGATTTGGCCTCCCTTCCCACATAACTAGCAATAGGACAAGAGGTAATGGCCTCAAGTTGCGTCATGGGAGATTCAGGTTGAATATTAGGAAAAATTTCTTCTCTGAAAGAGTGGTGAGGCACTGGAACAGGCTGCCTGGGGAAGTGGTTGAGTCACTGTCCCTGGAGGTGTTCAAGAAATGGTTAGATATTGTACTAAGGGACACTTTTTAGTGGGAAACATGGCTGGTAGATAGATGGTTGGACTAGATGATCTTTGAGGTCTTTTTCAACCTTGGTGATTCTATGATTCTCTGATTCAATCACTGTGTGTGCAAACAGAAATCTGTGCCATGCACTCAGACCTTTGGATGCAATTTTGTGCTAATCTTACAGATGAGTGACCAAAGGCCTGTAAGCCTGATCAGGTAACATTGCTTGTGTAATTACAGCAAGCCCCTTCATAATCCCTATTCACTATTGCTTGGAGAAATCTAAGGGACTTCCATTTCAGTTTATCCTCCAGGAAATTCCCATCTCAGAGATATCACTTTGCTCCCACTCAAGCAGGCAGCTTTCTCCCAGAGTAGGCAGTATACTGGCAACTGAAACAGAGAATCAGCTCGTGGTTAGAGCATGGTTTGTGCTGAAGGCTGCTGTCCCTTTTGGCAGTGGGGCTGCGAACAGCTCTCTTTCTTCTGTGCCCATTGAACCAGTACCTGGGTTGTGTCAGAATCAAGGCTCCCTATGGGTGATGTAAAGCCATTAATGATTTCTCATCCATTTCTACCATAAGCTGCCTGTACAGCACCAGTGCAGCTGAAAAGCTGATCCCTGGTGCCTTTACTGATGTTGCTAATGAGGTTACCAATTAATGGCACCTAATGGTCTGTTGTAGCAATGGTTTTGGTGATGGAGACAGCTGTCCTCCGGGAACTGTGCTGAGACCACGAACTCATTTTGTGTAAGCAAGTGAACAGCTGTTGCAGAAACATAGATGGGAGAGATTAGGTCACACACTTCATCCCTGCCACCCCAGGGTTATTCCTTGCAGCTCACAGCAGGTGGAAGCAACTCGAAGGGACAGAAGCCCTTGCTGGAGCTGAGCCCAGAGATCTAGACAGAGTAACACCATAACCTACTAACAGTCTTCTGATCCAACCCACTACCCTGACTTTTCGGAGTATTTTACAAATTATGCAGGCTTTTAAAGCAATTTATTATATATATGTTTTTAAGCGTTGTCACTGAACAGTTGATCTGTGGTGTGGTAACCTGAGTACAGTATGTAACTCTTGGCACAAGCATAATCACATTATTTATTAAAAAAGCTCCCTCTGGGAACACCCTTGCATCAGACGATTTAGAGCATGTGGAAGATAATTCAAAAATACACGTTTAATTTCATGAGCAGCACTTTGGAGCAATGAGCTCTCACCATTTAAACTTCACTTTAGTGTTAGGTTACTTTGGGCATACAGTAGTTGCATTTCATCAGTCTGAAAAAAGGTGGCATTATAGATCTACATTGCATTCCCCTACTGCTTGAATACCTGTAAAGCATAGCACGCTTTAAAATGTAATTGGGCAAGTTTTGAGACATCAAAGGAATGTGAGGAGTTAATATTGTTAGTAGATTTACCATCGCTGTTTCCTGAGCTGATGACAATACCAGAGACAATAATTAAAAAAACAAAAGCAACAAAACGAAACACCAAAGCATATCAAACAGGACTACTTTAGTATCCGCACTCGTCAATTTCATTACCCTCTGCAGTCAGAAATAATAGCAGAGAATTAGTTGTTTTATTCTGGTAACCTTGTTTGGGACAAACAATTATTGTCATTCTCGCAAAAGAGATATTTATTGTATGTTACTGCTATCCTAATACTTAGCTTTACATTCAGTTTTACTTACAGTAAAAGAATAACACGTTATTTGAATGGGATGGATTTTCACACATTTTCATCATGTTTCATGGTAGAACTGAAGTCTTGGCAGGTTTTTTTTTTAAGCTTAAAAAATGCCATTTCTTAGAATTCACACAATTATAGAAAATTTTGTTGAAATTTCCTCATCCTTAGACGGATCCTCTAATGAGCCATCAAGAAGAAGTAAATGCATTAAAACTTTGATGAAGAATGTGAGATGAAGCAAAAACTTTAGATAAAATTCATCTGTGTTGCACTCCTCTTTGGTTATCCTTACCATCCTAGCTAAGTGTCCTGCCTTGTAGCTTACAAAACAGTGAGTTTGAAGTGAGCAAGTGAAATGTACTGAATATTTCCATAACTGAAGTGAATATTAAAAACAAAAAACAAAAACAAAAAACATTTCAAAGACAAAACTTAATTATTTCTAATAGAAAACCACCCCACTAGAAAACAGACAGCATCCTTCAGAGAACAGGAATTGAAAGTCTGGTTAACATTTTCAAAGAAGGAAATAGTTGTCACTTCTCTGTATTAAATGAAGACTTCTGGACATAACATTTGAAAATGGTCTAAGATCAGGAATTATTTTCTAGATACCTTTTTTAAAAGATGAATTCATTGCTGAATTATGGTCTTGTTCAAATTGATCACACAGAAGTGCAAACTGCAGTCTTCCTGGAAGTGCTGTACGAGCTCTTCCTTTCTTTCCATCCAGTTCTAGCTACTTTTTACTAAATATGATGCACTTAATGCCTGGGTTCATTGTTTCTGTATTAAATATATCAACTGCAGATAGTTTTGTGGGCAGAATAAAGCAATCATTTGCTTTCTCTGTGAAATAAAAACAAACCTGAAATCAAACAAACAAACCTCTCAAACACACACAAACAAAAAAAAAGCGTGAAAGAGCACAGCCACAGCAGGACTGTGCATCTAATGATGAAAGCATCACCTGCCATTTCAGCAGGCTAAGCAGGCAGGAATTTGCTGATGTAGGAGGCATGTAGAGGGAGTAATATGCCAATATGGTTTCCATGTCAGAATATATATTTGTTCAGCATCTTCCTTCCTCCTGCTCTCCTAGTCACACCAGGGCAGTGTGTGTCCCTGAGCTAGATATGTAAGCATCTTCCTCACCAATCTGGGTAGCGTTCATCACATGTGAAAAATGAAAGAATGAAGATGCTATGGCTGCATCGGCGCTGGTGTTTTCGTTTGCAAAAGGAAAGCGTGCTTGAAACAAAGCTCCTGTCCACATTCACTTAACTGTGTCCAGTGCTGGGGAGCAGACTAGAGTCAGCCTGGCATACGTGCACTGTGAAAGCAGTTCCTTGTTATCAATGGCTTAGCTCTGCAGCTCTGCTCTTCTTGTGCTGCTCTGCTTGCTCACCTACATATCACCCGTGGTGTTTGGTTGGACTGGATCAACAGACTTAACAAATAGTAAAATGTGGCCTGCCTTGTGACCTATTATTCAGAATGGTTATGTGAATGTTTAAAAGTCTAAGAAGAAGTAATTAACAAAAAAGTAGAAATAAATTAAAAAAACCCATGAGTGTTAGCATGCTGAGGAAAAACAGCATTCAGACCTTAGTGAAGAAGTAGCTCTTGATTAAGGAATGTAACCTGCAGGCTCTGTCTGCTTCGAATTCTCACTGGGGTTTTGTCTGTCCTCCCTACAGGTTCAGTATGGATTGAACTCGAGGCATCTGTTTGAAAATGCTTCTTGCTTCCCATATCTGTACTTATTTTAATAAGAGATACAAGGGATGGTAGACAGGCCACATGTTTCATTTCTAAGCTCTTCTCCTGCACTAGCCCTCATAATGGTAGGTTTGCCTATCCATCCATAATTCTCATAAGACAGATGAAAAAGAAAAGTTTCTGCCCTTCTCCAATATGGATAAAGCTTTAAATATTTATCTCGGAGACACTGACCAGGTTATTATCCTCTTTGTGCCAGAAGACCAAACAGGTTTCCGATGATACCTCTGAAGGTATCTTATCAGTCTTGAAATCATTCCCAGAACCATACTACTACATTTCATGGAAATAAACCTTCCTTTTGCAGCTTGGCAAGCTGGGTTTCACAATCCATTATCTGTAATTGCTAGAGCTTGATTTAATAGAGCTAGTGATTTACACCAGAGGATGACCTCACCTGAAATTACTCAGTAGGACAGTCCTTTTAGGTGGGATCTTTTAGATTTAATTGGCACTCATCACTCATTCTGTTATGGTTTGCTGAAAGATTTTGCTTTGGTGCTTTCCCATCATCTGAACTGGTCCAAGAGACAAAGGGAAAAGGAACTCAGTGTTCAGTTGGTCTCTCTTACTGTTTATTGAGTCTCTGAAAACCTCGCATCAGGACAATCAAAGAACTTTTATTGCTACAGCTTTCATAAATCTCTGCTCAGAAGAAAATCCTAAACTTTGTATCATTTATTTTTAGTTTCTTATCTCAAATGGCATATTAATTTGCTATTTTACTTCAGTTAATTCTATTTTCAAAGTTAATTCTTTTGATTTTCAACATGTATTTCCACAGTGAAGTTTGACTTGTCAAGGTCACAGCCAAGCTTATTGCTTTATTCATTGTAGGGTTTAGTGCTCTAAAAGTTCCAGAGAGAGAACTTGTCCTGTGGAAATGGTGTATTCCTGCCTTAATGAATCTTTGATTTTTCCTGTCTCCATCTGCTGGCAGAAGATGAGATTAGCTGTTCAGATGGATCATACAATGGGTATCAGAAACAATAAATGTCAAATAATGGATGTCCCTTTTGCTCTTATAGGCAACTTCCATTAGGAACTGGATAGATTTTTGATCTGTTGTAGATTTCTGTGATGCAGACAGTAGAGATTTGGATATTCAAATGAATGTACTAATAACCTGAGAATTCAAGTCAATGTGCTGAGGAAAATGGATTTGTTCATTTCTACAGTAGCAAGATATATTCTTAAATTGTCATCAATCTTTTTAAATTTTCATATTTTTACAGCTACATCTGAGCAAGCAGATAAAGGCAGTAAAAAATAATGGTGTTTTCAATCTGATGACTTACTGTAAAATATTTTAGCAGGCAGGTATATAAGGATTATGTTACACATAAACTACTGGTTCATCCTAACGCTTACAATACAAATGTTGCTAGTGTTTGCTACAAAAAGAATGAAACACCAGCATACAATCATGTTGGGTGTTCTTTATGTATAAACTATCAAGGTGGCTGGATTACGTGCAAAAAATTTTGTGAGGTCTTAATAGAGCATTCAGGATACAGGGCTTCAGTCAGCAAAAGACTTTGCTTTCTATTTGATGAAAATGTGAAAGACAGCAAAACTGCATGCTAGTCAGCTGAGATATGATGGCACGAATGTGCTGTATGTCCTCTGTAATCCAAACTGGTATGTACCAGAAAATTGTTACACAAATATTGCAGCATTCCAAGCGGTCTTGTATTTGCATGTGATTTATGTAATGTGACAAAATTTTTAGGTTGATTGTTATTTCCATCTACCCCTAAAGTTTTGTAGATTCTTCTGGCTTCGATGTTTTTACAGCAGAGGTTTTTATAGACCTGAGCATTTTTTATAGAACTACCAACCAACCCTTTTCTTTTATTTGCTATTTCCTTCTATCACATTTTTATAGGAATATTTTTCAAACATTGTAAAGATGCTGATAGTTATATTCATTCATGAAGCAAGAGGATGTTTTGTGAGTCCTATTTCCCCCAGGAAACTTCAACACGAGATGTTGCAGGTGTTCTCAAGCAAGAAACAGCAAGAACCTTTTTTTTGGTTGGCTTTAATTTTAAAGGCTTATTTTATTCAGCTAACTGCTAAAATGACTGCTTTCTGCTAGGAGTTTTACCTCTTTGCATCATTGGCATCTTTTTTTTTCTCTTTACCCTTGCTAGCCCTGCAGGTTCCATCTCAATAAAGTAGACTGACTGTCTTCTCAAGCATCGCTGTTCAAAGGGATGCTCAGCAGTTTTTGAGAGGTGCATAACTGTCAGTAAAATCAGTACTGTCCAGAAGCGTATTATTCTTTGTGCAGATATCTAAACAAAATCGAACAACTTTAATCTCAGATTGCAAATACAATTTGTAGGGCTGAAAATGAAAAGAAACATCTATTTATTTGTATCCTAAGCAGATAGGAAGATCATGGGAATAAACATAAACATAAACGAGAGCTGCAATGAAAAGAGTAAAATTAAGTAACTCTGCTGTGGTAGAGATTGAAACTGTTCCAGCTCCTGTAAGGATGAGCTGTGCTTTGTAGTGATTGTCACACTGTTGACCAGAGAGGAATCTGAGGCAACTGATTTAAAGCAAGGAGATACTTCTGTGATAGCTGAAACAAATGGGATGACGGTCAACCTAAAAAATTTAAGAGTCTAAATCCAATTTTTGAAAAGAAACATGCAGTCTATCCCTAAGTCAACTTCAAGAATGGGACTTGGGCTCTTGCCATGATGAAAAAGATGCCTAAAAATACCCCAGTGATTTATAAATATCTTTCCTGCTCTCCTTGAGCTGTTAGTACCCTTGTAACTTTGAAAATGATCTTTGAGCTTCTCAGTTATTGAGTTATCAAGAAGGGACTCAATTAATATCTGGTCTATCCAAGAGAGGATTTACTCAAACTGCTCCTGACAGATACTTTCCTAACCTGGTCTCAAAATCCTCATGTGACAGAGATCCCCAAACCTCCCCAGGCAAACTATTACTGTACTTGACTATCCACATCAATAGTGAGCTTTTCCTAATGTGTAATGTAAATCTCTCTTGCTGTGGTTTAAGCCTATTACTTGTCCTGTCCCTTGTGGACATTTCATAGCCTTTCAGACATCTGAATAGCATTATCATGTATTCCCCCATTCGTCTCTTTTTAGACTTAGTTGAAGCTAAAAAATTTCCCCGTAGGCACTGTGAAAATTTTACCCAAAGCCAGCTTATAAAGAAGACCTGCTTTGTTAATGCCTTTATCAAATAGCAATTTCAGGATAAAAGTGTAATGTAATGGCATGTGATAGGAAAGTCTGATACAACTGCGTCCACTTCAGAGACATTATGGTTTAAATGGAGATGTGGGGTTGTATCATTTGCCCAGATTTTTGCTTGTTGAAATGTCAGTGCTGGGATATCTAAAGTCTTAGCAAATAGCTATCTCATTCTCATTCAGGTTACTCATCTGGTGTATTGCAGTTAGAGCTTACGTCTCTGCAGAGCACTGCCAGATGTACTTAACAGCCTACTCACGGCAATTCAGCACCTTTTTTAACACTGCAGGCTTTCTGAAACAAGGTCTGCCTTATCACCTTATGCAGCACTATGCAGAATGAATCCTGACCAATTCATTGCCCAGGACCAACCAGATTCATTTACGATGAAATACAAGTATAATTGCTAAGTGATAGTGTTGTCCCTCCTGAAGAAGTTTCCACTCTGTGTACACCATTTTTTTTTCCTATCATCATTTCTGACTGACGAGGTTTTCAAAGTTTGTATTCATTTTCTGGCATTTCAATTAAAGGGCATGACAAAGAGTTTGTGCAGATTTCACTTCCTTGTATTTTTGAAAGTTGCAGTGATGCTTACTGTGATAGTCAGATGAATGAAACACAACCTGAAGAACACACTCATATCATAGAATCATAGAATGGCCTGGGTTGAAAAGGACCATAACGATCATCTGGTTTCAACCCCCCTGCTATGTGCAGGGTCGCCAACCACTAGACCAGGCTGCCCAGAGCCACATCCAGCCTGGTCTTGAACGCTTTCAGGGATGGGGCATCCACAACCTCCTTGGGCAACCTGTTCCAGAGACCAGCAAGGGAGGGGGCAGGGGGACTGCCAAAGAAGGACACCGTACACTTATGGCCACCAACAGCAGCAGAAGGAATTTCCATCTTGAGGTTCTTCTTTGAATAGATTCCTAATGTTTGTACGTGTCAGCTTTACTGATGTGGCATCTCAGGTTTTAAATTAATATTGTTGTAATGCATTTTTCTTTAATTAAAAAAGAGAGCTCCCCCACAGGAGATTTCCTAAAACAAAACTCATTAGTAATAAGCAGATAAAATCTTTATCAGTCAATCAACACTATAAACTTCTGACAGTTCTGAGAGCAGCATGAGATAACACTGTCGTCATAATAAGAGCATTTGAAATCATCAGGGGTCCCACTGAGCCATTTGGGTGGTGTGAAAATAATGATAGAGGATGGGCCCCCTGCAGAACTCACATGTAAATTCTCCTAAAGATTAAAGCAGCAAAAATCTTGATTTTGTGTTGGCCCCATTTCTAAAACTTTTTTTTTTTTTTTTTTAAATAATGCACAGCAATGAAGAGCAATACGAAGAAAATTCTTAATATTGCGGATACCAGAACCTGGCATGATGCCACAGAATTTTTGAGCAGGTGGTTAGTGAAATTTTAGGGACTTTTCAGGGGATGGGAGCATCTCTACTGTCTTTGAGCACTTCTACCCAGCTGACCTCTCTGAGGATTTAATCTTTGGTGGAGACTGTAAATTCCTCATCTTTCCTCCATCCTCAACACAGTCACATCTGCCATTCTTCTTTGCAGGACTATGACAATCCTCTTATAATGCGAGTGAGGGAGTTCAGCTCCATTCCAGCTTTCCTGAGACAGAGAGCGCAGACTGCTGAATGGATGGTAGAAAGTATCTAGCTTTGGGCAGGGGACTTCTTTGAAGAAGGCTGGGAAGAGGCAGGGGCATGATGGAACAGGACAGCACAAGCTTGTATGGCTAGTAGAGTATTAGCACCACTTAATCTGATACCATCAGGCACTTGTAGAAAGCTATGCTATAGAGATACTGACATTTTCTCTATCATTGCTAGTGATGTGTCAGTGCCCCTTTGCCACCCTGGGGATCTTTTGAAGCCATTGGGATTATTTGGGTCCTTTGTATGAACTTTGTGAAGTATGAACATTGTGAAGTATGTGGGCTGGAATAAAATGGTGAGGAAAAAAAATAGTAGTTGTCCACATCCAGCAAACTTACTGGAATGGATTACCAGGAAGTTATTAGAGTGGGGGCAGCAACTTGGAATTGTATGTAATTGTTGTATTTTCATTTCTCATCTTTTGTATTTGGTCACAACAGCAATAATTTCATTTGCTTTGTTACAAAAGGGTGAATGTAAATCAGTTTTTTTTTTTTTTTTTTTTTTTTTGTGGCATGACTTACAGTAGCAGTAATGACATTATCAGACGTGTTAGGTTTTGAAAGCATTTATTGTTTAAAATGCACTTTGAAGGTTAAATGACATTGTTGTCTTCTGAGATCTAACTTAAAAGACTGTGATGGACTGCAAGTGAATGGGCCATTCTCAGCCTGCTTGATAGCTGCCTGCCCTGGAAAAACAAGAATCCCAGTTCCTGCCTCTTCATTAGAACTGAATCCATAGACAGCTGTGAAAAAAAAACAATAACCTCTTATGGATGGTCATATTTAAAAGGCATGAATTGAATGGCAATGATTAATTTCAGAGCCACTGGGGGGTTCTCTCTGTTTAGAAGTCTTCAGCTCAGAAATCATATGATAGTGTCCTCACTTTTCTGTCCCTCATTCCAATCTGACCTCTGAGTAAAAAACAAAAAACAAAAACAGAAAAATATCCCTTTCTTTTCCTCATATTGTGGTACATCTTCCTGTAGTATATTTTCAAGCAGATTTTCTGGCAGTAAATTGTTTGTAACAACTTCCTTTGTATTCATAATTACAGTCAGCTCTGTCACCTGCAAATTAGAACCTTTATTAAATACCTTTATGAGATGCCAGGTACAGATTTACTGGGAGGGGAATGAGAGTATAAAAGCTCTTGGATTCTTATTAACAGCCATAATGCATTTCTGTGCCACGTGATGGAACCGCTTCTGCCTCTGAATGTTGTTTGTGCATTTGGAGAAACAAGCATGGGTACTTTTTGTTTCATTTTTAAAATACTGGAGTGAAAGATCACTTTCTGTCGAGACTAAATGTCCTGGCCTGGCAAAATGAGCTGATTGCAGGGAATGGTGTCATATGATCCGATCCTTCTGATTGTATAGCTTTTTTACATTACTCTTTCTGTCATACACTGAGTGGGTGACCTTCATTTCCCAATGGCAGGGTCTTTAACTCTCTGTCATAAGAGGAGAATATGTCCCATGATGATCACCATTTACCTATTTATCCTCTCCTCCTTATTTTTTTCTTTCTCTCTTTTTACTTTTCAGGATGGAGTAGGTGTAGATGAGAAGCTGTCTTTACGGCGGGTAGCCGTGGTAGAAGATTTCTTTGACATTATCTATTCCATGCATGTTGAAACTGGGCCTAATGGAGAACAAATCAGAAAACATGCTGGACAGAAGAGAACATATAAAGCAGTAAGTACAGATAAAAACCCCAACAACCAACCAACTAAAAGTAAACATCAGTCTCTAAATGCATGAATTATTTGGATTTAGTCACATGACATGCAATTTGTGGTTGTTATTTTTTTTTTCCCCAGTTAGATTAGTATTGCAAACTTCACCCTCAAATTTATTTCGGAGGCACTTCAGTAATGCATGCCAAAATACAGTTTGGAAATCAGGAAGGCCACACTTCCTACACATTGGATCCTGGGCCAGATCCATTGACTTCAGTAGCGATGCTCATACTGGTAGAAGAATAGAATTTATTATTCCAATAATGGCTTGACAATTTCTCTAATAACTATATTAACAAGTTGCTATTAAATGGATGAAGTCTGAAAGAAGACTTAAAAGGTATTGGGACAACTTTGCTAAATGGGGTGTTGAATTTACACAGATGAAGTTTCCTTATAATTTATTGCTGCTGACTAAGTATTCTTAATGGTTTAATGGTTTGAAAACTTGTATATTTCTGGAAGTCTTCAAGCCACAGCTGCTCCCACACTGGCTGGGACACAGAGTACCCACAAGTCCTTCACAGATGGCCCCAGTGAGATGGGGGTGTCAGGAAGCTGGCTGAGGGTACTGAGATGACTTGTCACCCTGAATACAGTGCTCTTAACCTTAAAAGTGATCTGCAGTCTTGCTAACCAGCAGTGGGCCAGCAGTGTGCCCAGGTGGCCAAGAAGGTTAATGGCATGCATTGTATCAGGAATGGTGTGGTGAGCAGGACTAGGGAGGTAATCCTGCCCCTGTACTCAGCACTGGTGAGGCTCCACCTTGAATACTGTGTTCAGTTTTGGGCACCTCAGTACAGAAAGGACACTGAGGTGCTGGAGCAGGTCCAAAGAAGGGCAGCAAGGCTTGTGAAGGGCTTGGAGAATATGCCCTCCAAGGAGAGACTGAAGGAACTGGGGCTGTTTAGTCTGAGGAAGAGGAGGCTGAGGGGAGACCTTATTGCTCTCTTCAAATACCTGAAAGGTTATTGCAGCGAAAGTGGGGTTGGTCTCTTCTCACTGGTGACAGGTGACAGGATGAGGGGAAATGGCCTCAAGTTGCCCAAGGGGAGGTTTAGGTTGGATATCAGGAAAAAGTTACAGAAAGGTTGTAAGGCACTGGAATAGGATCCCCAGGGAGGTGGTTGAGTCACCATCCCTGGATGTGTTTAAAAACCGTTTGGATGTGGTGCTCAGGGACATGATTTAGCGGAGGGTTGTTAGAGGTAGGATAGTTTGGTTAGCTTGTGGTTGGACTTGATGATCTTTAGGGTCTTTTCCAACCTGAGGGATTCTATGATTCTAATGATTCTAACCATTTTTTAGTGAAAGGCCAGCAAAATGTGTGGGCACTCTAGGTTTCTGACATCTCAAACTTTAGTTGTAAGAAATAGCCGTTTTTCCATTACTATTTTTTAGGTATATAACAATCTTTACCGTGTCTCTCTGAATCCCTTCACATATATTTTATTTATTGGCTATTTCAGATGGTTTGCTGTGGGATAAGCTCTTGGCAAGGTTTCTTATAATTTGCTCCCAGCCGTATTGACCTCAAAGTAGAAGTATGAAGGAAGACACCAGTCATCTGGGTGTGCTTTGTATGGCTTGGAATGATATTTCAGGATTAACAAATACAAACTGTCTAAATTAATTTTCATCTGTCACCTCAGCCATTTTGATACTTGGTCTTGTGTTTTAGAGAGCATTAGAAAAGTAATATTTTCATTGACCTTCATCTTTGTTTTGATTTACTTTGGTAAGCTGTTCAAATGTATAGGTCACAAAGTCTGTAGAAGGATTTTTGTCAACTGTAAATAGAATGCTTCAAGTCATAATCCTACAAATGCATGTATTTGGTATAATATTTACTAATGTAAATATTTATAAATATTAACTACTGTAAAATACTTACAAAACGAAGCATAATATTTGCTACTGTAAGTATCCCATGATTCCAGGTCAGATAAAAAAAAAATGTTTATTGTAAACAGCAGGAAAGACAACTTGTGTCATTTCTGTGAAAACAATTTTTGCAGACTCAGTAACCTACGTGGTACTTTCATTTGATAGTAACTTTTATTGGGATTGAGACATGAGTTCACTACATTGGGATTGAGACACGAGTTTATTACATTGCTATGAGCTGATAATCAAGGTGCGCAAATGTAGGTTTCTGTGTCATTACCAAAGTCAGTAGTATTTTTTAATTCATTTTATTGCTTATTAGTTTGTTAAAGGCACTGACTCATATTTCCCACGGACAGGATTCATATGCATAATTTTTAAATATTTCCATAAATTTAAAAGAGAAAAGGAAAAAGAAAAAGAAAGAGAAAGAGAAAAAGAAAGAAAAAAAGACTCCAGAACAAACTAATATCAATTCTTGCTGTCTGTCCCAAGATAAGAATTAGGCTAAAAAAATAGGCCTCAAACTCTTCCAGACTAACTGGGGGAACACATGCTGCTTTACTGGCTCTGTCAATGAAAATACTCTCACTAAAAATGATACGCAGTAGTGTCAGTCTGTTCCAGAAAGCCACACAGTATCTCCTTCTGTGATGCAACAGAAGGAAAGAGGTAGTGTCTTGAGTAATAATCTTGTAAAAACGATACCCTAAGAGCTTTATCAATCAAACATAAATACTTTGGCAGATCTTAGTTTTATTAAGTGAAGTGGAATCATGATTAATTTAGTCTTGCTTTTTTATTCACAAGTCAAAAGTGAATTATCTTTGACTTCTGTGAATGTATATATTATGCATAAGCATTCAGCAAATACTTTGAGTGAACAATTTTTATAGGGATGGTGCTTCACCTGCTACAATTGCAGCTGATACAACAGAAGGAGGAGATGCCATCCAGAAGGACCTTGATAAACTTGAAAGATGGGCCCTTGTGAACCTAATGAGGTTCTACAGAGAAAAGTGCAAGGTTTTGCACTGGGGTTGAGGTAATCCCACATATGTATACAAATTGGGAAAATAAATCCTTGAGAGTAGCCTGTCTGAGAAGGACTTAGAGATCCTGGTTCATGAAAAACTGAAAATGAGCCAGAAGTGTGCACTTGCAGCCTGGAAAGGTCAATGGTATCAGGGGTTTCATCAAAAGAGGGGTGGCCAGCAGGGTGAGGGAAGTGATTGTAGCCCTCTGTTCTCCCCTCATGGGGCCCCATCTGTGTCCGTGTGTGGGGCCAATACAGGAAAGAGGTGAAGCTGCTGGAGAGGGTCCAGAGGAGGGCCATGAAGATGATCAGAGGCTAGAGCACCTCTCCTATGAAGATAGGCTGAGGGAGCTGGGCTTATTCAGCCTGGAGAAGAGAAAGATGTGAGAAGACCTCATTGCAGCCATCCAATATTTAAAGGGAGTTTATAAACATGAGGGACATAAACTTTTTACATGGGTAAATAGTAGTAGGACAAGGGGGAATGGATTTAAACTAAAGGAAGGGAGATTTAGATTAGATGTCAGGGGGGGAGTTTTTTACTGAAAGAGTGGTAAGGTGCTAGAACATGTTGCCCAGGGAGGCTGTGGATGCTCTGTCTCTACAGGTGTTTAAAGCCAGGTTGGATGGGACCCTGGGCAACCTGATCTGATACTTAATCTGGCAACTGGCAACCCTGCCTGTGGCAGATGGGGTTGCAACTTACAATCTTTGAAGTCCCTTCTAATCCAAGCCATTCCATGATTCTGTGGTTCTATGAATTGCTATTTGATATTCACAATTCTTGACACGTGATGATCACATTGCTTTTGCTCTCTGACTGGCCAACTAGAATGTCTCAACATAAAAAATCGTGGGAAGAAAGCCACATTTTTGGTAAAAATTGCTAAGCTTCTGTAATCCATAAATCTTTCATACCCAAATATTTCTAAAAAAAATACATGGCACAGTTCTAAGGACTGCAATATAGTAATTTTGAGTAATTAATTTGCTTATATATGCATGAGTCATTATTTTCAGTTGAGAAACTGCTTTATTCAGGACTTTGAATAGTATTGAAGCATGGTTAGAAAGGTAATGAAATTGTCAGAAGTAATTTAATTAACCACTGTTTGCGTTTATATGGAGTAACAAATTTGGAATTGGTAGAGCCTTTTTCATTTTTGATAGTGTCCCCCCCAGTTGCTGAAGTACTCAAAGATATCAGTATTTCTTTCTAAAAATATGTTCAGAACAGCTTACAGACTCAATTACCAATTCTGTAATCTTAAGTGAGTTGTTTATGTTAACTGTGTGAAAATGAATGGTGTTTTTGCAACTGATTTCTGTGGGACTTTCTATGGAGGTGCTGCACAGGAAGGTACATAGGATATGGTGCTTGGTAATTTTAAAAGAGCAGCATATTGGAAGGGAACTTTTACATTTTCATGGTACAGCAATGTACCAAACTCAAACTTTAAGTTTTCTTGGCACAGTTCCTACAGATTAGTTAAGAAAGCATCTGTGCTTCAATATTCAAGATTAGAATAAGTTCCCATTTTATTCTTCTCTGCGCACTAATGCGTGAGAAGGGAACTGTACAAATTCTGTGTGGATTTGGTAGAGTAACCTTGAAAATACATATAAAAGAGCGAACTTCCCATTTAACTATCAGGTTTCATGCTCATTTCAAGTGCTTGACTTGTATACAATATAAGATTGATAGGCTATGTTCCTTGCCAGCATAGCTGTACTTGTAGGTAGACTTATACTAGTAAGAAAAGGCTTGACATAGACACATGAAATGAAACCAGGAGTTGTCATGCCTTTAAATTATATCCAGAGTGTTGCAGTATTGAAATTCATCAGAGTGAAGGACTACTTAATACAACATTTATAATTTTGATTAGTTCTACAGTTCCCAAGGAAGTTTACAAACAGGAGGGCCTCGAGGGAGATAATTCCCTCACAAGGCAGGATACAGGACAATGGGTCAGGCCAAGCCATTGGCTCAGCAGGAGGACAGTTGGCTGTGAATGGGAAAGGAGTGTGTTCCTTGGTGCCAAGGACAGCACTTGTGCCCAAACAAATGCCTACCCTTCCTCTTTTCCCCCAGATTCTCTAGGAAACCAAGCTCCACAGATGGAGGAGTGATGTGTGGCCTAGAGGAATTATCTGAGCAGCCAGGAGAAAGTGCAGAGGATCCTCAGAGGGGTGGCTCTGCTTGCATTTTTGTACAGCTCAGCATCAGAGGAACTGCTTTGCTTTGAGATAGTACATTTCTCTCCATGTCCTAAAGGTCTGTTTGGATGCATGTAGACATCAGGCCCTGAGATATGAGGTACTGTACTGAACTGGAGACAGGGACACACAGGACAGAAATGTTCAGGAGAAGAATTGGTACAGCTTAATGGGAAAGACATGCAACAAACACATGACTAGCTTCTCTGTGCCTTCGTTGAGATACATGTCTTGATTTAAACCACTTAGCTGTATATGAAATTTAATTTCAAGTGTTGAGGGGTATATAGAGGGTGGGAGAAAGTGGGAAAAGTTATTGCTTCAGGAACAGTGCATTGCAAAAGTCACAAAGAACTCTTTGTAATTTGGTGCAAACTGGGAGAAAAAAAGTTACCATATTAAATTTTTCAAGAAATTGATGTGTCTCTGATGAGTCTGAGGAAGAAAATCTCTGCCTCCTCTCAGGTCCAGCTCTGCATACAGTTAGGCCAAATTTAGTGATCGAGCTCTGATTTTAAGAATAGATTTTACTTTCCTTTGTTATTCTTAATATATATATGTGTGTATATATATATACATGTATTTATGACATTTAAACAATAAATAAATAATAAATAAATAAATAAAAAGGAGTAAATGCCTCACCTTTGTGTATTACATTTGGAGAGAGTTTCCTGTAATTAAGTGTCTACTTGAGAACAGATTGCATAAGTCTTGCAGCCACCTTAAACTCCTGAAATTCCATGTACTTGAATATTTTTACATGTGAATAATGATCTGATGTCTGCCTGTTGAGCCTACGTTGCCACAGTGCAATGCCTTGAAACACTGCAGCAATGAACCTGAGTTGTGAGCAAAGGTTTCAGGAGAAATGGGTTGGTTAATAAAATTCCCAGCCCATGAATGAAGAAAGAGCAGCAGAATGATGAGCTGGAAGAGAAGTAGGCTTGTAAAACTTGTGGGACATATTGATGTGTCAAGGGAAAGTAGCTAGAGGCAAGACTCATCAGAAACATAGTACATAAATATATAACAACTGAGGAAAAACAGGAGTCTATTAGGTATGGGGAATATCTGGAGTCCTGTTCTTCATCCAGTTCTTGCATTAATAAATGCTGTTCTGTCAAACTAAGAAAAATATTCTTCAAATTGTAAAACACAAAGTGACTTTTTTCCCCTCTTGAACAAAGAATGTGTTTGCAAGTCCCCTCTAAGCACCACACTGAAAGTGTTTTCCCTGGGAAGAATTTTTTGACAGGTCACATTATGAATAACATCATTTCCTTCCAGTACAACTTCCTCGATTAAGTAGAATTAAGAAAGTTTGCAGCCTAGCTGGTCTCCATCCAGGGCAAAACTGTGCTTGGGGAAAAAGAATATGAGGTTTGTGCAGGGTCTTAACACACTAACATACTTGTATCTGCACCAGTCCTTTGTGCAAGGTGAAACATCCAAGCCCTGTGCACTTTTATCCTTCTGTCTTGTTTCAGTTTTTTTTCTTTCTTTTTTTTTTTTTTTTTTAAAGGGCAAGTTTTGAGTGCCCTGGCAGGGAACCAGCTAACAGATGCTCTGCATTCCCTCCCTCCCAGAAAGATAGTCCTGTTATGTAGGGAGGAAGTGGAGTTGTGAAGGTAAAGTTGGGTATGAGAGAGAAAAACATTTTCCCCAATATATCAGGGTAGAGAGCTCTTGATAAAACTCTCGGCAATAATATATATGCTTTCCTACGTCAGCCTTCTATCCTGACCTCTTGCTGAAGTGAGGAAAGGACTTTCCTTGTCTGGCTTGCACTCCTGTCATCAAGAAACCAATTTCTGCCACCTGGTTTGATGGCTGTTGGCCCAGGACAGATTGTCAATTTCTTCTCCCTACATGTCTCTCCCTCCTCTTTCAATTTTTCTTTGGATCATCTCCCCTTTCCTCATCATCCTTAATTAAAAACATATACACGCACAACAAAAATTCTCTCGTTTCTGACACATCATGTTGTCCAGACTACACATACATTCTCTGTGTTAATTCTTTAGGGGTTAATAGGTTCACTTGCAATATTTCACTCTCTCTCCTCACACTTGTCTTTCCTCCTCTGCCATATGTGTCCTAAAATCTGCCTTCAATTTAGTGCTTGTTAATTTTCCAAATAAAAATGGAGCTCTGAAAGCTATATCATCACAACATCCTGCACTTAAATCATCTGAACACTGGGGAACATGAAGTTCACTTTGCCCATTTTCTCTGCCTGCAGTGATGCAATGGGAAGGTGATGTTGTTTTCATGGATAGTTAGGGCATACTTCACTTAGCTCCAGTATGATCAGATTACATGCTCAGATACTGGATTAATTCCCTCTTGTAGTTCTGCATGGGATCCAATAGGTAGCATGAAGACCAATTCCAGATTTAGAAGGCTTTTGTTGTTGGATGATACTTTGAAAGGGTTGATATATATCCTCTGGGGGATCCTATGGTCCCCCCATATATAGTGATGTAGGAGTTGGCCTGTTTTCCCAGGTAACTAGCAATAGGACAAGAGGTAATGGCCTTAAATTGTGCCGGGGAGGTTCAAGTTAGGAAAAAATTCTCAGAAAGAGTGGTGAGGTATTGGAACAGGCTGCCCAGGGAGTTGTGGAATCGCCATCACTGGAGGTGTTCACGAACCGTGTGAATGTGGCACTGAAGGACGTGGTCAGTGGGCATGGTGGGGATGTGCTGATGGTTGGACTAGGGGGTCTCAGTGGTTTTCCCAACCTTAATGATTCTATGGTTCTTTGTCAAAATCTACTATACTGTAGACTTTTTATGTGCAGTAGATTAGAATTATAAAAATGTTGACTCGTAATCCGCTGATGTCAACTCTGATTTTATTTCCCTTTGTGTTCAGAGTTATAACAAAAATATATGGACTGTAACTTCTGGGGGTAAACTGAACACAATATTATAGCACTCCTAGCTTAATGTCTAGTTTCTTCTTTGTGTGTTTTCCCCTTAACAGGGTAAAAAGCGTTCAACTGTAGTAGCTATATCTAGCACACAACACCTAAACTCTGGCCTGCTAGAATGTGCTTATTTTCTGGTTTGTCCATGACATGGAATACATCCAGATACAAGATAAACTGTTTCTACAAAAGAACAGAAGACATAATAATAAAATCAGCTGTAAGAATAAGGAATCACATAAAGCTACTTTAATGCACCATATTTGAAAAAAAATTTTTTTTTTGTTTTTAATGAAATGCAAGCCATAGTTCCCTCTTTGGGTGCATTCAGGAATATTTTATTAATATGGCTAATCAGATGAATTCTGGGATATTTTATCAGTATGAGATATCAATAATACTTGTTCTGTGATTGATAGGGGCATATACATGACCAGTTTCCTGTAAATTATACCAAAAAATATGCACCATAGGTGTGTGGATGTAAATCATGCAATATCTCCCAATTCAATTCACTTTTCTGACCTTTTTTTCCTTAAAATTTTACTTTTTTTTTGTTTGTTTTTTAAAGAATTGCAATACAATACTGTTCTTTGATTGTAGGGCATCACTAGATGAGATGGTCTGGCTATAGTTTTGTTAGCTAATGGCCTTGAGAAGAACATTGCCACTGAAGGCAGTGAGAATTTACTGCATCAGTGAGGGCTGAGTCACTATTGCTTTCTTTCAGATAGAATAGAGGATAGAAAAACATTTTTTCCTGATGAAGTCAGACCACTAAGGCATTTCTATATAGTTATATAGTTAGTTACAAAGTGTAATTGCCCTATAGGTTTTATTCTGAAATACACGCAAACCAGCTCCATGATGTACATAAGCCCACACTTGAGCACAGGCATTAAGCTTGACTGAGGGGTAAAATACAGGATTTTGTGTTCAACTTTGTGCTGATTTGGTTAGAGAGCTTTTAGGACACTAGTGGTGCACCAACTGGTTCAGAGCATGGCCAGAGCTAGCAAGCCATAATCTTCATCTCATGAAGTAGAGATGCTCTTCTTCAATGAGAAAACCAAAAGGAAGTCTGCATTGCTGAGGTGTGAGGGTTGTTTTTTTAAAATCTTTCTGGCACTGAAAATTGAGAAGAGATCTTTGTATATATTCAGGCAGCAAGGATAAGGAAAGTTGTGAGTCTCTTGTGTTATGCCAATTTAAACAAGCTGAAATCTTGGCCTGTAAGTGATTAATTCAAATTACAAAGTAAACAGGGGAGGAAGTTGGTGAAAACTGATGTTATTTACGGAAGGGCATCCTTAAAACTGTGTTGCAGTGGGAAGTTGGAGACACAAGCATCTGCCATGTGGATAAATTTAGTTATAAAACCTGGTTCCCTTATAGTCACTGGAGCATACCTACTGAATCTGGGACCTAGCTCACTTGCTTTCCATGGAGAACTTTTGTCTTGTTTGAGCAGAACTGGAATTTTGACAGAGATGTTTGATTGGAATAAATGGAGCGTTCCTATCAAATGCAGGTAACTAATGAATCCATGGGTAAGCTCCATTAATTTCAATACAGTGCTAAATGTGTTAAATGTTATGAGAGAGAGGTTGTTGCATACGTGCACTTACCAATTTTCTTAATGGTAAGTTCTAGCTGATTTTAAGTTCTTTCATTTTATATTCCATAGGGACTGCGAATGAGCAATATTTCTGAATCTAGGAAGATAAATGAACATTTGTTCAGTAGTATAAAAAACAGGAAAATTATCTGAAATAACTTTTTTGGTAGGATTTCCCATTTAAAAAGAGTTTCAGTTACTGCCTTCATTTTCAGATAAGTTGTTTCAGCCCCAGAGAAAATCTGTACCAATTCTCAACACAGAACAAATTTTTCTTATATAATAATCCCCTTTTCTGCCCCCCCCCAAATAAGATTTATGTTATATAAAAGTCCCGGCAGCAATAAACAGCTCGAACAACAATAGCATGAACAGGATGGTATAATTCACATTCTTATTTTGCAATGCATAATTTTCCATTTATTTATAGACAAAGCTGATATCACAAGAAGAAGCACTAATATAAAATTCCCCTATTTACCAAATTCAGCAGTGGTAGAGTCTTTTAGTTCATGGAGTTTTAGGAAGCGTAACTTTCAACATAGACAAGCAGCCAAGAAGGAATGTATATGAGAGAAAACAGACCGTTCACCCTCATCTTAGCATCCTTGTGAGAAACTTGAATGATGTGCACAACATTTAATATTCAATTCCATTTACATACATTTAAAGAAAGCATTTTGTCCTTTCCATATGCATACTTTCCTACATCCCGTCTCCGTCTTTCTGAACTTCCTGTGTAGACTTTGATCAACATAGCCTCTTGATAGGAAATTGAATCCTGCTGCAGGTTTTACAGTAAAGGTATATAAGTGCAAATCAGGTGATTTTTCTTGACCTGCCACTCAGTCTTCTCAGATGCTTTCTTGAGCTGTGGAGGGGCAAACCAGGCACAGTATTCCAGCTGCTACCTTACTAGCACTGAGTAGAGAGGTATATTAACTTTTCTTGATCTGTTGGCCATATGTTTAATGTAGTCAGTTTTATTTTATCTGTGATCAGAGTATGCTATTGGCTCATTTTCAACTTGGCACCATCCCCTCCAAGTTCTTTTCAGCAAGGCAAAAATGTCTATAAAGATATATATATCCCTGTTGGGGAAGCAGGAAAAAAGCAGACTTTAAAAACAGAAATACATTCTTCCTCTTCTCTTGTTTAAAAAAAAAAAAAAAAAAAAAAGTAATAATAATAATACATATCTAAAACATTGAATGTGTGGTTAGAAAGAATGATTATACTGAAAGAAGGAAACAACCAAAATCTGTTGTTGCAAGGTATCTCCAGGTGAATCTCTAAATTTGAATGAATCCTAAATTCTATAACTGTCAATAATTCATTTACTCTGAAATACAAAATTACAGGCTTTTTGAGAATATTTTCAGAAAAATTTCAAATACAAAGTTAGAACTGCAAAGAGAGTGTCATCATCGCTCATACACAGGCTTCTATATCTGCCTAATAGAGCACGCAAGATAAGCATTTTTTTAATTACCTATAAGAAAAAGGTTGTGTTTTTGATTTTTTTTTTAAAATAGTCCTCTATGGGATGTCATTTATGCATGAATCTTTTTGCTGAAAAGAAATTGTAAAAAAACCTATAAACAGAAAATGAAGTTCTAGCGATATAAGTGAAATTTTGTCATTAGCCATTAGATGATAAGTAGGCAGATTGGATGGATTTCAAGAAACATCTTACATAGTATGCAGAACATGCTTTCATTGTGCTTCCTGGCAGTATATGAAAATATGCCTTATTTGGAAACATAACGATCAGTTCTGTTAAATCATGTTCAATCAGCTTATATAATAACACCTATATTTTGTTATTCATTTCAGATTTCAGAGACCTATGCCTTCCTACCGAGAGAAGCGGTGACACGATTTCTAATGAGTTGCTCAGAGTGCCAGAAAAGAATGCATTTAAACCCAGATGGAGCAGATCATAAAGGTAGTTTTAGTGTCAAACAGTGAGATGTAAAGTAATTTTATTTCTAATACCATTTATATTTTCCTATCTTAAGTGAAGGTTCATAAAAATTTGGTAGACTGGAACAGTTCAGTAAGTCAAATCACCTCATTTACTTAAGCTGGAAGGTAGTGAATCTTCTGCTTTTGCTTAAGGATGGAGTGTAATACCATATGCACCCTCGATAGAAAAATGATTTTATCTGGAGGAAATCATTTATTTTGCTATGGAAATGTTTATATGAAGGCTTAAACATAAGGAATAGATAGGATGCATGTGCTGTAGTCATTTAGGATAGAACTCATCACTTTTCAGGTTTTGAACTTGATTTTCATTTTTCTTTAGATTTCCATCTGCACAGCCTACAAGCAATTGAAAATGCCAAAGTTAGAAGTGAATGACATAACTGTCTGACTTTGACTGCAAAGTAGGCTGAAGTAGCCTCCACAACTAACATATAATGCGTAATAAATATTTTTATTACAGATAATGGGAAACCACCAACACTGGTGACCAGTATGATTGATTACAATATGCCAATTACTATGGCCTATATGAAACACATGAAGCTGCAGCTACTAAATTCACAGCAAGACGAGGTACAAACTGAAATCTTTGAAGTTTGTTTTTCTTTTCTCATGTATTCTTTGATGCTTGTCTTTGTGGTGGCCAAGAAACAGAACTGAAAGCTGATGTTGATGTCATCTTTATAATTTCATTGCTACAATAGTGACAGAAATCAAGCCAAGGCTGTGTGAAAGTAATCGGTTTGAGAGAAAATGTCATGACTTAATGCCCTTCCATGGTAATATGCTGTACTGCTACAAAGAACCTGAAGGTGCCCTTTCACTGACCAGAAAGGATGAGGGGGGCTGCTGAGTATTGCCTTAGTGTTATGCTCAGCAGTGACTTTCATTGTCTACTTCTAGAAAGCAATACCATTTACAGCTGAAATGAATGCCATGATGCTCTCCAGGTTAGTAGCCAGGATACAACACATTTTGGTGGGAAGCCCTAGCCACATTAGTTCAAATCTTTAAGGCAAAAAGCTTGCCTTATTGATAAATAAGAGTAGGGTTTTCTCATGAAACATCAAATAAAATAGAAGGAAAAAAGAAGAAAGTAGGCTGAGAATTAAGTTTCTGCAGGGAGAACTTAAGTCAAGTTGCAGTTATTTTATTTCAAAAATAATTTCTGTGATTTATTCCGATTTTTCTCGAATCTTAAGAAGTACTTCTTCAATTGGAGACCACCTACCAAGTTATTTGTAATAAACTCATTTTGCTAGAAATGTGTTCATTTACCATTTGAGCTGCCAAATATTTAAAAGTCCAGCTACGTGCCAGCCAAAAAGCAATCTTACATGCTGTGTCCTTCTGCCTGACTATAAGATTGTTTTTAGTAAAGAAAATCATCAAAAACAACCTTAGCAGCTGGATTGTGTCAGAGACTCTGATTGACTCTTGACTTCTGTGGAGTCAGCTAGGTTTTGTTTCATAATAAGTAGATATTGGCTACTGGTGGAGATGTATGAATTATTCAACATCCCATAGATTGGGAATCTCTGTTTCACTTTTTAATTTTATTGGGGGGGTGTGGGTAGAGATCCCTTACTGAGATCTTCACACACAAATATAGCCTGGTCTTCTTTCCTTCCTATGGAGTCTCCCCTCTGTGTGCTGCCCCTTTACAGGAATCTGACAGCAGGATTCCAAGCAGCAGGAGGTAAGAGGCTTTATCCCTGTAGTAGCCTTAGGGGTTAAAGGACTCTTTGGTTTCCCCACTTCCCCTCTTTGACAGTTACTCATCCCACAGTAGGGTCAGGCACTCATGATGGATCAGGGCCATCTGCCACAGTGCCTCTGTAGCCCAAATGTTTTGGTATAGTCCTTCTGGCCTGATGACTGATATTTAAACTGTTTTTTTCATCTGGATGAACCAGTGACAAAGATACAGGGGCAGCAGGAAGCAGCATTGCTTGGTATCTCCCTGCCTGGTTCAGTTTTGTAGCTCTGATCTCACTGTGTATGAAATATCTGCAGTGCTGTTTTTATGAAGAGAAGAGTAGTTTTTGATACATTTTAGTCATGTTTTCCTGGGCAGAATGGGCACAAAGGAAGTCCTCAAGATAATCATTTATGTCCTTTCTCAAAGCAGTTTTGCTAGGAATTTATTTATTTTTTTGCTTCAGACTGTACATTTGTTACACTGAGAAAGAAGTGGCAGTGAAAATATTACGGTGCAAAGCAGAAAGATTTCATGCACTTGAAATTGTGCTTGGGTTTGTAGGAGGGCTCTGTTTCCAAGGTTTCATCAGTCACATCTCTGTTCTTATGGAGGGGGCGGAACTGGGACTGGAGTGAACTTGGATGCCAAAACGAGCCAGCACAGCGATTGAAAGACTCCAAATTCTCTCATTCTCAATTCATCATTTTTCATCTGAGGCCACCAACAAAAGGGAAAGAGGCTTAATCTAAAAGCAGAATTCATCTATGTGTGGAAATTCACAGAGGTGCTGCAACTGGTACAAAGAGGCCAATGGCCACCAGTTCTGCTTCCCATGCCTGTCTGTACAAAAAGTTCTACACAGTTCATAGAGTGAGGTGGAGATATTCCACACACTGCCATACGCAAACACAGGTTGCCTATGTGTGGTGTTGTTTTATACCCATGCAAACCTCAGTTGCCTGACTGGCAGCCCATATATATAGCCCAACCTCAGAATTGGAAAATGAAAGCTGCTGCTTGCTGACTCCTGCAGGGACAAATAAGAAATACCACTGTACCTCAACAGAGTCACAGTGTTCCAGAAGGTCTGGAGAAATTTGTGTCCTGATCTCTCTTTGAGAAAGCAGCACACATTTCTGCTAAATCCCAGCACAAGCTCAGCGTGTATCTTGACCCTGTCTGTCTGGAGCAGGAGCCTGGTGGCCACCAGCTCTGCACAGGGTATGTTGCTGGTATACACTGTGCTGTAGCTGAGGTGTTTCCTTCCCTGTACAGGCAAGGTAAAGAAGCGCACACAAGAGAAGCCCTTACTCTTCCACTCCTTTTTTATTTTTTTAATACAACTTTAGAAACAAGCTATGTTTGTTTCAATATTTGACGCTGCCCTGGAGTGATGGTGCAGAACAGTATCACCTTGCATATTGCCCCTCTCTTACTCTTGGATGGCATTTGGAAGTGCCATCCTCTTTCAACAAGAGATGAGACTGCAGGGAACTTTGCTTCCAAAAATGAGAGAAATGCCCACACAAACTGGAAACAACACCAAGATCCACAAGATGAACTGATTTAAGGGCCAAGTGCTTAGACAGTAGAAAGCAACCATATTAGCATCTGTAGAAACCAGTTCACAGTAATTCCCCTAATCCTCAGGGGAAACTGTATTTTTTCTATATGTTCTTTAAGTGGCTTTTATTCACAGTAGGAGTAATTATTTCAGAAAAGTTGTTACTGAAAATACATTGCCATAGGTTTCTGAATTGCCACTGCAGCTTGCAGAACAAGACTCATGAGAGCTAAATTTTTAATCCGTGAGTGGATGCGGTGGGACTGAAATGAGTGAAGTTAAACATGTACTATACGCATGTTAACCCTGTATGTGAACACATGCTGGACTAGGTCTCAAACTGTTTTGTAACTGGGGATAAAATTTCTGATTGGGACTTTTTGCATTCTAGTATCATTCCTAGTAGAGATTTTGTAATTGGACTTGATAGATAAATCATATTAAAGATGTGTGAGGTAGAATAAATTTCAAGTGATTTTCATATGACCGTATTATTTTGGTTTTCTACTGACTGTCATTTGAGCATGATAAACAGTCTTCAAAATTTTCACAAATGCTTCCTTAAACATAATAGCAGTGTAGGGGTGAAGTCATATTGAGGGAACTTGGTTGTGGATTCTTCTTAGATCATTTGGAAATGTTTTACTGTAAGGGGAAATCACAGGGCTACCCACCTTGCCTGGGAAAAGTAGAGAATTCAGGTACAGGCTATGGAGAACGCTCCTCAACTACGTTTGAGTAACAAGGACTTTGCATGGGGTCTCCAGTTAAAACCCTATTTTACAAAATGCTATGGAAACAGTTACGAGTGTGGTAATGGAGTGTCGTCATAGTTGGTCAAACTGCATTTGTCAGACTAACATATCACATAAGTGCTGCATGTTCTCTGCTCTTCTTTATGTGCTCTGCTTGTTTGCTTATGTACACAAGTATTAGCATAAATATATTCCATGCCAGCTACAAATGAAATGGAGTAAGTAAGCCTCACATATAATGTGAACAGCATCCAGCGTTTTCTGACATGTCTCTGAAACTTTCAAATTGTAGGATGAAAGCTCTATAGAAAGTGATGAGTTTGATATGAGTGACTCTACGAGGATGTCAGCTGTAAACTCTGACCTCAGCTCAAATCTCGAAGAAAGAATGCAAAGTCCTCAGAATCTCCAGGGCCAGCAGGATGGTAAGGCTCTCCTTTCATACAGAAAATGTGCTATTGTCTTGTCTCCTTCCCATTCTGTACTTTCATTTAGTACCTGCTGTGTCCTTCACTTCATAGTGTGTTTCATTAGGTAATTTGAACTATATGTTCCCTTTGTCTCAGCATGAAGAGAATGAAGTTGGTTGGTTTTTTTCCCTTTTTTTTTTTTCAGGTTAATTTATTTGTTGCTTAGGCAACAGGTGAGTGGTTAGACCACTGTATGTTTAGTATTATTTTACTATTTTTATATACCAAGTGTGATTCTATACAGACATAAAAGGAAATGAAACTGAAACCTTTCCAAGGCAATCCAGAAGGCTGAGAAAGTTGTTTTTGCTGGTTGAAATGGGGAAGAAATAAGAAGGATGTAAGAGAAGTTTGAAAGCTAGGAATTGGGATGTGTTATTCAGAGAAAAGGATATAAAAGACAAACTCCAACAGGGAAACAAATGTATAGAAAATATTATAAATCTGAACATTAATATTTCTAGTTTAGTTGTAACATAAAGCTAATTCACTCGTGAAAGAGACAGAAGTTTTACTTTGTGGAAAAGGTTTATAGAGGTGTATTCTTTTATTCTTTGTAGCCTGGTTTGGACTCAAATTTCTCTTTGGCTTGTAGCTCACACAGAGCTTGTCCTGTATAGGCTGTTATAGTGACTCATCAGTGCCACATGAGTGAGCAACACACAAAGTGCAGATCTGTTCTACTGCTATTAAATATAACATACTGATATTCTGTACTTGTTATTCCATAATTTCCTAAACATGTGTGCCAATTTAGAAGTGCTTCTTATATGTCTCCTGGACAACAAGTATGTAGAGTTTGATAGTTAAGATGGATTTTTTCCACTTAAAGCATCAATCATCAGTTGTTACCTTGTAAGTTCGGTAGGTAAGAATGTGTGTGTTGCATTGAGTCTGACAGGATCTGGTTATGGGCAGGAACTTCTGCTGTGTCACTTTCTAGACAAAAAAAAAAAAAAA